>VZTM01038499.1:1237-20671 GCA_013400555.1 Jacana jacana | reverse complement strand
GAGGATCGATTGAGGGAGTTGGGGTTGTTTAGTCTGAGGAAGAGGAGGCTGAGGGGAGACCTCATCACTCTCTACAACTGCTTGAAAGGGCACTGTAGAGATATTGGTGCTGGTCTCTTCTCACGGGCAATGAGCGACAGGACAAGAGGGAATGGCTGCAAGCTGCAGCAGGGTAGGGTTAGGCTAGACATTAGGAAAAAATTTTTCACGGAGAGAGTGGTCAGCCAGTGGAATCAGCTGCCCAGGGAGGTGGTGGAGTCACCATCCCTGACTGTGTTTAAGAGCAGATTAGATGTGGTGTTGAGAGATCTAGTGTAGGGGGGAACTTGTAGAGTAGGGCTGATGGTTGGACTTGATGATCCCAGGGGTCTCTTCCAACCTAAATGATTCTATGATTCTATTCTATGATTCTATGGTTTCAAATTAAAAAACACCACCAGAATTAACATTTGCATAGTCATCGTAGAGGAGTGATTAGACTAATCAAAATTCTTTTATTAAAGAATGCTTCCCAGGTGTTAATCCCTGATAATTACTATGCAACCACTACATTCTAGGAGATATAACTGAAGGCCTTCCCGCAAATGCTTTTTTTACATAGCAATTCTCTGAATTTTTTAAGTTCATATATATTTACATATAGCTGTTACAACCAGAGCTTTGGGAGCTTTTATTCTTAAAAAAAAAAATGCAAATCTTATGGAAATTGCAGTAAAATCACAAGTGCTAACAACAGAACAAAAACTTTAGTGCAGTTTTCTTAAGTTAAAGTGAGATAATGTCATTACCTTTCTCCATTTCAAACTTAGAGTGATGCCACAGGTTTACTGCATACTATTGAATGAGAGTGCTGAACCACCTAAAGGAAACAAAACATAAATAAGCACAACTTCAATTATTCCTAAAAGTCCACCTGGGGTTAAGTAACAATATAACTTTCCTCTGATGCTATGTGAATACACCACACCTTTTGATCTGTTTGTCCTTGACTTTGTGCAATAGCAATAAGGAAATTAGTCACTCCATTTTGCAGATTACTTTCATAAAAACAACATTTTGACTTGAGCAAGATATCCAAAGCCTTTGCTAGTTAGGAACACAGCTGACATACTGACTAAAACCTTAACTACGCCCATTTACAAAGAATCATTAGTGACAAAATTTTATTTTTCTTTCAAAGCACTTGACAGAAGAGAGGCAAGAGCATAAGCAGAGTTGTGGAGGATGAAGTGAACTAACATGGCGATCACAGCACTTGTGCAAATGCCTTGGTTTCAGCTGTCACTTCCCCACTAGCAGAACACTGTCCTGGTTTTCCATCAGGAGGCTCTTCTGGGATGAGAAACTTTTCCAGCTTTCCTGCTGAACTTGCTAATTTTTGCAGAATTTTTGCAAAATCAGAGACCAAGAAAGAGGCCACTGAAGAAAAAAAAAGAAAATCAGATTATACATCTTTGGGAGGAGACTCTACCTATTTCGTGCCTGCTCTAGAGACTTTGAATGTACTTTACAATAATTGAAACATAAGCAACCTTTAAGGCAAAGACTAAAATTATGCTCTGAATTCTTGTCTTCCCTTGAAAGTGGGAAATAAGGATAAAAAGAAAATGAAGGTGAATTACATTCTAACTGAGTGTTGAAACCCCTAGGAAATAGTCAGAAAGGAAAATACTCTTCATATTCTCTGGCTTCATTTTTGAACAGGAGTAGTATCAATTGCAGGGAAGGTATACTGACTTACATTAGGTGTACTAAGCATGTAGATAACAGATTGGGTTTTGCCAAGCACAAAGCAGCAGATTTATTCCTGATCACAATTTGTGTTTTTCAATATGATTTAAATATACACACTATACTGCTCAGCCATTGACAAGACACAAGAACATTCACAAATGGGAAGGTCAGAGATAAAATATTAAGTACCTGGTCAATTTTACTGATAAAAGTTATGCTTGGATTTTGAGAACTGCGTGCTTTTACTTAGACAGTGAAAGACTCTTACACAGAAGCAACTTCCTCAAGGTCAGACCACAGACTCAAAGCTAAGAACAACTTCCAAGACCAAGGAAGATTATAACTGCTGCATGTTCTTATCTCACCAGCATAAAGTTTAAGAGTGGCTATAAAACAGAATATAATTGCTGCATATTTAATTGAAATCACTAAATAGGATAATAACAATCCCTTCTTACAGTGTATAGAAATTATATACATCACGCAATCTCACTTTTTACCTCCGCACACATTGTCTGAATTGTAGTAATTGGAAGGATGATTAAATAAAAACACCCAGAAGAAATTGTATATAAATGTCACTAGGTGTTTGCAGTCACATTTAATATCACAGCAAGATATGTATAAACCATAAAGTAAGCTTATGTCCATGAAGGAAAAGATATGAATAAATAAAACTATTTTCAATTCTTAATTGATCTCTGGCCTGATAAAGGTATCATAATGCTGTCACACTGCCTCCACTTTCAGAATGGCACAGAAGTCCCCTTTCTACACGGACCAAAAGCAATCAGCACTAATAGCACCCACCAGCTGCCAGACCCCTTCCGCTCACACCGCAGTTGCAGCAGCGATGCTCTTCTGGCAGGAAAGGGAAATCACTTACATTGTTGTGTCCATAATAAAAACTATAAAGTTGGTGTTTTGGTTCTCTGTCAGGCACAGGTGTTTATCTGAGAGCTCTTCCTGGGAGTGAATGTTGTGCTAAGGGCTCTGGGGGCAACAGAAGCAAAAACCAACACCAGCATCCATCTATAGGGTGCATGTTGACGTAAAACAAGAATACCAGAGCTTTAAAAAGATGGTCAGGGAGGTGACTAGAAGGAAGACAGAGACAGCAAATGTTTTAAAAAATATATATAATTGGTTGGTCACTTCAGTCTAGTCCCTGTCAATGTTTTTTCACCCTATCACCAGTCTGTATTCATCTTAGCACAGCTGGCAAAAGATCATAATCCAGATCACTACAGGTAAAAACTGAACCACACAGCAGACCTGTATGTAAAAGACTACTTAACAACCAAAATATATTTGGGGTTTTTTGTTGCTTTAAACAAATGTTATATTCCACACAAAAAAAAAATCTTTTAAGACAAAACCAGGGAACAGGTCTCCTTCCTTTCATGTAATTTCAATTTTTGTTTAGTCTCAGTATTTTTTTAAACATTTGTTTCATATTTAATATGTTCATGCTTCTGGTCTACTGATACTGAAAAATTAAAATCTTTTAGCATGAAATTTAATTTCATGCATTACTTAATAAACATTAAAAACAATATATAATTTATTCTTTCTTTAAAATAACGGTATTCTATCACCACAGAGGTTACAGGACATTAGCATGACTTGAAAAGTTAAGATAAGAATATCATATTTATCATGTATCCCAGAAAGACGTAGATTCTTCAGCATTAGAATGTCTGGTAGAAGAGAACCAATATCCATGTACTATAAGCAGATAAAAATGAGCTCTTTTACAAGATCTCGGAAGTCCTGTGTTACAGATGATGTTTTTTTGATTCTGCAAAGCTACTCAAGAAGCAGAGATATATTTATTTTAGGCTGGACATTAGGAAAAAAATCTTCCCAGAAAGAGTGGTCAGGCACTGGAATCGGCTGCCCAGGGAGGTGGTTGAGTCACCATCCCTGAATGTGTTTAAGAGTCGATTAAATGTGGTGTTGAGGGATATGGTGTAGGGGAGAACTTTTTAGAGTAGGGCTGATGGTTGGACTCGATGATCCCAACCTAAATGATTCTATGATTCTATGATTTAGATCTTCTCCCCTAGTCTAAAAAACACGCCTGCTTGGTTAGCTATCAACTGCAGACAATAAAAGAAGACAATATCAGGGTGTTTGAACTTTTAACTTGCATGACTGGTTATATTAGTTCCTTTTGTCATGGTTTAACCCCAGATGGCAACTAAACACTACACAGATGCTCACTGATTTTCCCTCCAGTGGGATGTGGGGAGAAAATTGGAATGGTAAAAATGAGAAACCTCATGTATTGAGATAAAAAACAGTTTATTAATTGAAATAAAATATAATAATAAACACCACAACTACAAGAACACTAAATTGTAATGACAAATAACAAAGAGAGAACAATAAAACCCAAGAAAGACAAGTGATACAAATGGAAACAGTGCCATTCCCCAAGGAGCAGCCCCCTCACCAACCTCCCTTTTACTTTATTGCTGAACGTGTCATCATATGGTATGGAGTAACACTGTGACCAGTTAGGGTCATCAACCCTGGCTGTACCTCCTAATTTCCTGTACACTCCCAACCTATTTGCTGGTGGGATGGTATGAGAAAGGCCTTGACTCTGTATAAGCACTGCTCAGCAATAAACAAACTGTCCCTCTATTATCAACACTGTTTCCCAAACAAATCCAAAATATAGCCTGTTACCAGCTACTGTGAATAAAACCAATTCTATCCCAGCCAAAACCTGCACATCTTCCTACAAATAACTCACTTCAGGTATTCTAGGATAATCCTAATCCTAATTCCACAAGTATCCTATGATAAACCATTCCTTAAAATGTATTAATATAATTTGCTTTTACTTTCTGGCAATTTTGTTTGAAATCTTAAAAAGCATGTAAAGCTTCCATTATGTTCAACAGAACTGTGTTTCCAGAAACTGTGTGTCTCTCCTTACCTCATAATTATAAAACTTGAACTAGGACAATATGAATTACAAATAAAAAAGAAACCTACTCCCTGTCCTCACAAGATGCAGAAAAATAACACTGTCAAATCCTATCAGAGATTAATTTTAAGTGGGGTCAGAAGAAGGAATGGCAAAATCTGCATAGAAGGAATGGACCACCATTCACAAGACTTCTCAGACACTTGAGAAAAAGAAAAAAATACCTTTAATATAAATATAACACATGTAACACATAGAACAAAAGACTGCAAAAGAGAAAAATAGCAAGAGACAAAGAATATTTACTAAAGAAATAGATTAAACTTAGTCTGATTACATTCATAATTATTAAAGATTTATTTAAGATTAAATTATTGCTCTGAGTAGTCAGAGTAGTTGATATTCGCTGTGTGTGGTAGCTGATGCATTTTTTTTTAATAAAGTGTAGATTTAGACAATAATATTTATACAAGATGCAAAGCATTTTTTAGAAATACCTGAAAAACTTAATATTCTATTGATTTGAAAATTGAATCCTGCACATTGAGGTGAAATCTTAGACGTGCCCACAATTAATAATTTGTGGACACAATAAAAAGATGATTATACTATAACGACCAGCACTGTATTTTCCCCCCTGTGTTTCCATGATTCTTCTCTCTCTATCTTCTCAACATATGTTTATGGTGCTACATGAAGGATATGTTCCATTTCCCATTAGAATAAAGAAAAAAAAATTTAACAGTTATTTGAGCTGAGAAGCTAAATAGTGTCTGGTATTAATGTACAGCCACCTTCATCTATCTATACACATACAACACATGTATAAATATTTTCTGCATCAATGTATTAAAGCTGCCCCCTGGAAGCAACAAAACTGTCAGCTTAGTGCTCATTTGCAAGATGCTTTTCTGAAACATGCCCTCTTCAGCATTTTATTAGTATTATTGTGACAATGACTGTCTAAAAATTTGCCTTTTCAAATCCCCAAATGTCTATTCTGAAAACAAAATTGAATGCACAGTGAAACTTTGGTGCAAGGATCTAAATGAAAGGAGAAGTGCAGACAGGGTAGGAACAATTTCCTTCTAACTACCAAAAGTTATTATTTCCTAAGAGTGGATTCAGTTTAGAAAGTGAGGGAAGACAAAACCCAATACTTTGGGGAGCTATTTACCATGTATTCCCTAAGGATAAACTAGATAGTCCAAACAAGTGGCTGAAAATCTCCTCATTGAGTCTAAGCTTTTAGTTTATTTTTTCAGCATAAAACCAAAGATCAGTCTTCGAGCTACACATTGTCTGTCTTTACCGTTGCATTTTTCAGATAGGATCACAGTCTGAAGAGCAGTAATAGCAGTGAAAAACTGTGGGTATGAGCAAAGGTGTCAGAAACTCTACTGGCAGAAATTTCATACCAAGTAAGGTCCTACCATTCCCAAGGAACACCAAGCATATTTCTCTGAAACAGTATTTAGCCATTTACAATATTTCCCATATAAAACCCCATGGTGTGGTTCTAGTGCAGTCTTTCTGACTAATATATTGTACTCCCATCTTTCAGGCCCTCTCACGCAATCCAAGATATATAAGCTATTCTGTATGTCAATAACTACTTACAGATTCCTGAGAAGGCTTTGGTATAAATTCAGTGAAAGGTATAATTAAGCAAGCAGATTTAGCAAGCAGCAGATTAGACAATTAGACTAGAGATCTTTTGTGAAAGAAGTGGTTGGCAGCACACCCGCAGTGAAGACTGACTTTGTAATTTAACAAACAGATTTTCTAAGTGGCACATACAACAATTAACGGAAAAATCTTTTGTGAGCAAAATAACTCATCAAATATGCACAGAGAAGGTAGATTTGCATAAAAACGATGTGCAGATTTCCACTGAAAAGCAATCTATTTTTTCCTGCTTTTTCCCCCCTCTTTCTATTAGTAGCGTTTGTGGTAGGAGAGCAATGGACAACAGAGCACATAGGAAAGGACTGAATTCCAAATGGAGACTATGGATGATTTGAAGCATCAGGCTAAAAACCTCTTGCATTAGAACTCAGTCATTCTGTGCCCCATCTATCCAAAATCTGTTTTTCTTTAATCAAGCTTTCTTGTTTTATGATTGTTATGCTTTATTGTTTTATTTTAACGAGATGTCTGCAGCCACATGTTGACTGATACAATACTCTTTAAAATTATTTGAAAGGATGTGAAAGCTACTATTTCTATTACTTTATGTGGAGGAAGGCAAAGTTTATCACCAGTTTTACTTCTTAGTCCTTGATCTCAGGTAATTGCTTACACAGCATTGCAAGTGCATGTGGAGCTATAAAACACAGACAAAAAAAACACATTGTCATGGTTTTGGCTGGGGTAGAGTCAACTGTCTTACCAGCAGCTATGTTTTGGATTTAGAATGAGAATACTGTTGATAAAACAGTTTGTTTTCAGTTATTGCCAATGAGTCCAGGCCTTTTCAGCTCTTCAAACCACCTAACCAGCAAATAGGCTTGGAGCAAACAAAAAGTTGGGAGAGGACACAGTTGGGAGAGTTGACCCCAAATGACCAAAGGGATATTTCATACCATGTGATGCCATGCTTAGCATATAAAGCTGAGAGAAGAACGAAGGAAGTGGGGGGACGTTCAGAGCTATCACATTTTCTCTTCCCAAGTAACAGTTTCCCATGATGGAGCTCTGCTTTCCTGGAGATGACTGAAAACCTGCCTGCCAATGGGAAGCAGTGAATTAATTCCTTGTTGTGCTTTGCTTGCTTGTATTTTGCTTTACTTATTAAACTTTTTATGTCAAGCCACAAGTTTTCTTACTTATACTCTCTTCACCATCCTGCCATGGGGGCAGTGAGCAAGCAGCTGTGTGTTTAGTTGTCAGCTGGGATTAAATCACCATACAGGTTTACTCCCTGAGAACATAGGACAATGGCTAATAATTTGAAAAATGTGTTTGCCTCTTCAAATACAATAAAAGCTCAAGAAGTTGAGTTGTCATAATGAACGGTCTCCAGGCTGTGAGAATCTCCCCTAAGTAGATCCCTCCAATCACTATGAAGTCTCTGGGGAAGAAGGATAAATTTGGTTTTCCTGAAAAACATAACAGGATGCCAGCTCTGTGTTTATCTTGCTGGTGTGCTATGAAGGTCTTAGTGCTGGCCCAGAAAGGACTGTTCAGCACTGACCTAACTTACAGCACTGCATTGAGTACTTTCAGATGGTTTGAACTATTTAGTTAAATAGACCATGCAAGTCATATATCACCTTTACTTTGAGAAGAGCAGAGATCTGGATGCAGATTTTGCAAAAAGCCTCCTCCTTGAGCTGTTACAACACAGAATTGGTGAGAAACAGTATGTTTACAGACACAAGAGTTTTACTTTTCAGTCTTTGCTGAAAGGGTTGTTTCAATGAATGGCCATTTGGGTGACACCCTGTTTCTTGTCCAGAAATACTTGAACCCCTTATATGCAGCCTGAACTTATATAACCCCTTATATACTGCCTGAATGGTGTGAAATTGAGTTTGCATATCTTTTTTCCATCCAAAAAAAGAATCAAATTACATATTGGATTCAGATGGGACAGTCAAGAGACAACTTGGATTTTCCCTTGCTCTTGCTTTTTAACTCTTTTTTGTATATTTTTTATGAGGAGTATTTTTGTACATCATAAAGTTCAGACTTCGTTATTTACATACTTTCTGCAGTTAACAAGGCTATTTTAGCATTTTTCTCCAGTTAAGAGCTTAACAAAGTGCCATGTGAAATTTTTTTGAGGTATTTTATGCCTCTTCAAGAGAATGAATCCTGCATTTCTAAAAATCAATAATTAATTTAGAAATTATAATATTGTCTTTTAAAACACAGAAACCAAAAATAAGTAAGTATAATCAGAGCAAATTTACATATTCAGGAGAGACAAAATAGTAAGATTATATGTCTGACTTTCCTTGAAGAAAAATTATTGTATTCTTTGAAGAAAAATTATTGTATTCTTTAAAAAAAAATTTAAAGTAATAAAATTATTAATTAAAATTTTACTCAGTATTTGATTGGAGCTTTCACTGGAAAGATAGAAATTGAAAAGTTTAGTATTTGTGTTCAGTTAAAGTAAAATTCTTTACTAAAAGTAAGTTGCACTTGGTTCCTAGCAACTTCAATTTGATTCCAGTAAGACTGTGTTCTATTATTGCACTTTCCAGTATTTAAGATCCTTTAGGATAGTTTCACAAATACTTTAAGAAGCTTTTAGAGGTATACTAGAAGCATTCTGCTCCTGCTCAGTCTTTTACATTTGGTAAATCCTGCATATTATACATGAAAAATACTTGTGCAAACTGTACTTAGCAGCAATCTCCCTTACACTACAGTAACCTGTAAAAAGAAACTATAGTAAAATAGTGGAAGTTGCATTCCTGTATCCCTTCTTTCCTTCTGTGATTCATTTAGGGTTTTTTGTGTGAATAACTGCCAGCTTGTGCTGCAGCACATACTGCTACAGGCAATTCATTCCAAGCTGTACAAAAGATATGGCCAACTTAACTGTCACATACTTGTACACAATATGTATTTTTCCCCTAGAAAGAGTTTTAATTATCTCCCCTCAAGAAGCTATAATTTTTTCCTCACCACTGTTTTTCAATACAATTTTTTATCTCATCGATTGGTTAAACAAAGGCTGCTTTAACAAATGATATTTCAGAATATCAGTCAGGGGGAGGCTTCTGTGAGGTTTAATAGCTCAGTACCTCTCACAGGATTAGTAATATTGTCATTATCTTCAGAAGCAGATAGTCTATCTAGGTTTAAAAACACACTTGTAACTTCAGACAGTTCTCTCCTAAGCAGGTCAATCCTCCACAGAGCCACTTCTTTGTATGACACAAAACCAGGAGCCAGAAAACTTGATTTCATACAAACCCAATATGATTTTCCTTCCTAGATACAATATTTACTCCCATTTGATTTTGACCTTCAACACATCGCTGCTGCAAGAGCCAATGTACTTCTAGCCGTACTATTTCCATCTTCCAGGAGCAACTGACTCCATCCTTTCCACAGTTTTTCTGGCAACAGCAATAAGAAATTTCACCTGGTGATATAATTCATGGTATTCCCAAGAAAGACTATGAATACCAGAATTATAGCAAATTATAAAGCACATGTAGATGTGGCAGTTTAAGCAAGACAAGTGGGTTTTCTGAGTTTTCATATATAAAGGCAAACCTCAGCTGGTAAAACGAAGGAAGCATTTGTTTGCTTACTTTTAGTTTAAAAGTCTGTAAGCAGAACTAATGTAACAGTGGCAGAAAAGGACCAGGGGGTGCTGGTCTACAAGCAGCTGAATAGGAGCCAGCAGTGTGCCCAGGTGGCCAAGAAGGCCAATGGCATCCTGGCTTGTATTAGAAATAGTGTGACTAGCAGAAGGAGGAAGGTGATTGTCCCTCTGTACTCAGTACTAGTGAGGCCACACCTTGAGTATTGTGTCTGGGCACCTCAGCACACAAGAGATATCGAGGTGCTGGAGCAAGTGCAGAGGAGGGCAACAGAGCTGGTGAAGGGCCTGGAGCATAATTTTTCTGAGGAGTGATTGAGGGAGCTGGGACTGTTTAGTTTGCGGAAGAGGAGGCTGAGGGGAGACCTCGTCACTCATTGCAACTGCTTGAAAGGGCATTGTAGAGAGGTTGGTGCTGGTGTCTTCTCACGGGTAATTAACAATGGAACGAGAGGGAATGGCTGCAAGCTACGCTGGATAGGTTTAGGCTGGATGTTAGGAAAGAATTCTTCCCAGAAAGAGTGGTCAGTCACTGGAATCGGCTGCCCAAGGAAGTAGTGGAGTCACCATCCCCGAATATGTTTAAGAGTAGATTGGATGTGGTGTTGAGGGACATGGTGTAGGGGAGAACTTTTTAGAGTAGGGCTGATGGTTGGACTCAATGATCCCAAGGGCCTCTTCCAACCTAGATGATTCTATTCTATGATTCTACTCATTAATTTCATATCATGAGAATAGGCTCCTGCAAGTGACCTGCTTATTCAGCCACTACAATACTTCTTAAGGTCAGTTTCAAAGCAGCTGTGACAGAGACGGACAAATCACAAAAATGAAAATTTTACGTCTCGGAGTGTTTCTGAAAACAGGCAGCTGAATGGAGCAAATTGCATTTGCAGAGAGGGAAAGAAAGTCTGTAGTGAACTTGATTGCTCCCTATTCAGCATGGGCCTTGCCAGCTGTCTGGTAGCTCCCACAACCTTCATACCCCAGAGCAGCCTCTGAGCCCATCCATGTATATCCAGCTCCCCCATCTCTGGACCTGAATGGAAGGGAAGCAAAGGAGATCATAGCTTGGAACGGAAAGAGGAGAAGGTGAAGGCAGATTACTGGTGGTATGTCAAGAGGTTTTTCATGATGTCTAAATACTTAGGGTGGTGGAAGATTTATTTCTAAGAGTAAGAGGCAAAAAGCATATTTTGCTGTCAGTGAGACCAACCAGACCTACTGGTGCTTTCAGCTTTTATGAATCATCTGGATTCTGAAGGTATACTCCATCGATGCACAGCAAGGTATTTTAAGAGCAGAACAATGAGTTTCTCCTAAATTCTTGCTTCTGTTTAACCTTTGTGCTATAGATATTGTACATAACTCATAGAGCAACAGAACATGAATTGTAAATACAACGTATGTTTCTCTTATTTTTTATATATTTCCACACATGGTTCATTCCAATATTCTAAGAGCTCAAAGAGAAGGTTGCCCACCTGCACAACTGGCATTAATCCGCCACTATAGTATAGTAATTTTACTATACCATTCATTCATATTCAACTAATAAATAATTCAAATATCTATTACTGATTGGTATATCTTTTATAAGCCTTCTTCATAAATCACTAAAATCACTCATAATTATTTTTTTAAGTTATGTGCAGGATATGAATCTAAATTTGGTGATGTGGATTAACTTCTATGGGATACTGTTGTTTGTCTCCATTGCAATATGTCAAATAGATTGGACTTCAGTGAGATTCCATGTCAGAAAGCGTCTTCAGAAGGAAGATCTTAAAAGGTAAAAGCCTTTAAGTGCCATTTTCTCATATGTTTGTAATAATGTACAATATAGACATAAATGCCCATGTCACAACTTTAAATTAGTGACTTCAAAATGGAACTTCCTTAATGGTTTCTTTCATTTCTTTCATTGAAAAACACATCAGCTATTAACAAATAATATGCTTATTAAGGTTTTCAGCATCCTGGACTCTCCCCCAGTAAGTATTAATATACTCAGTGGTAACAATCCTTGACAAATTTGACTTGTGTTAATATACTCCAGTAAGAGCACAGGTGATACATTCCTTGAGGTACCTCACTGACATAACATGCCAATGTTCACTTTGTAGATTTCCTATCCATAGCAGTGCATGCTTCCCATTTATTTTGAAAATGGAAGGCCATATCCAACCAAGCATCGTTAACTAAAATTTAGTAAAATTATCACATCTATAAGGAATGGTGTGAAAGGCTGTAAGAAAAATGCATATTTTTATGCTCATGAATCCAAAAGAAATTACATTTTCTGCAATCACCAGCTCATGTGTAATATGCTTTGAAATTGCACATTATCACTTCAGACACTACAGGAAGTATCATAAAATAATAGCTATCTCATGAATTGCTTTTTTTCCTAAGGACTTTATAAAGCAAATATTAAGGTTTGATAGCATATTGCTTCAAATGGACTGCATCAGAAAACGGGAGTAAGTGTGAAAACATTTGACCAAATATATCGCATGTACAAAAGGGCTTCAATGAAATTAATGAGAGATGCATAGTACTACTCTTCCTGTCTTGCAAAAACTACTGTGAGATTTTATATGTTCTGAATGGGTAAATTTTCAGAATCTGATTAAATAAATCAATTTGGACAACTGAATAACTTCATTTTCCTTATTTTGATTTAATCTCTCCGTTACATTTTTTTCTATATAAATTCCCCATTTCATCAATCCCTAGACATCCAAAAGTATTTTGAAACAGGAGTAACCAAATCTGCAGATGTTTCTGAAATTATTCATTTCTTAAGCAGACCAGATTGAAAACACTTGAACAACTCTCCAACAGGAGTTCATCTGCAGAAATTGTCTTTGCTGCTGTTTCTATTATATTATTATATAATATTATATATTATTTACACTTTAATAAATATAGATTTAGATTCTTAAAACTACCGTTCTGGTGTATATTTCACACAGTTTATATGTGGATATAACTCACACATTTCCATTCACTGATCTAAAATATAGTACATTAGAACATGGAACTCTAATATTATACTTTCTGTTCTATCTCACTTAAAAGCATGTTAACTAATAGTAATAATATCTTTATTTGTTCATTTCAACCATCTTGAATCTATCCCATTATGTAGCAACATATTCAGTTCTATAATATACAATCTGAGATTTTTTAAAACATGGAATTCAGCAATACAAAAAGTTCTATAAATTTTATCTAAGATGAATTAAATATACATCCAGAAGGGTTTTGGTTCTTTCCCCTCTCCAGTTGTGTTTGAGAGGGCTTTCTATTTAGGACACAAAATAGAGGGAAAAATACATTTATGCTTATTCCCTCTTTCCACACAAACAGCACTATCTGTACATTCTACAAAGTTTGTTACAAGTGCAGAGAGATCTATGGGAGATCCTGGCTTAAATAGTAATTCCTGATTAAGTTATCAAAGAAATAAAAAGCAAAAACTGTTAAATCATCCTGATCATCGCTTACATTAAAAGTCATATATGGTCAACTGCTGGAAGTCTGAAATAACAGCAGCAATGAAGCAACCCCAAAAAAGCCAAATTTACTTTTGATATTCTAGAAGGCCTATGAGTTGACGACTGGAAACCATTTCAAGATTCAATTTGTGATAACAGGTTTTACTGCAGAGTAGATGAATAGTATTCAAGAAAATACCAAAAAGCACAGTAAGAGAAATCACCAGAAACCTTCAACAAACAAGCAATAGAACAGGGAAAAAAAAAAAAAAGAACCAACCAACCAACCAACCAAAAAACCATCAGAAAAAATATATGACAACAATATAACACAATGCACCCATGAAATCACTGGACAGGCAAAACTTTTGGAACAAAGGGATCCAGTAGCCACCAAAGTTGCCAAGTAGATACAATATAAAAATGTGACAGTGTATGATAAAGATGAATCCAGTACACTCAGCTTAATACCTATATTTAAGAAATCAAGTAAAGCAAAATTTTTCAAGCATTTCTTGTTATGTGATAGTCAAAGAAGGCAGATTTAGGAACATACAGTTTTTGTTTAGGGGCTTGTAAAATATTTTTTTACTAACTGCAGAGGGAATTAAAAGTGTTTAATTTAGCATAAAATGTAGGCACATGCTGTCTCCCAAAGGTTAGTGGAGAAGAGCCAAGCCCATGATCTAGATTCAGAACATGGTGTAGTCTGAATTATCATCAAACCAGAAATAGGAATGATGAAATAGGTAACTCAAGAACTTCCGTAAATGCCAAACAGATACTAGAAGTATTGGAGAAATCACAAGTTGCAAAATTTTCAATTTACCCCAATGTTGGATCATGACCAGGCCAGATTTTAGGACAATCATGAATATGTGCGTTGGACCAGTATAACCATGATACAAGGGTAAATAATAGCTAGGTTGCAGTAGCAAAAACCACAGCAATAGAGAAATCAAAGTCTGGTAAAACAGTCAACGCATTGCCTAAAACTGTGTAAAAAGTCATATGGGGGAAAAGATAAGACACATCAAATTAACAGGAAGAGTCTTAACAACATGAAGTTATTTAGTAGTCTCAGTAATTACAGAAATAAAAGTTTATCATCAGTACAAGGAAGACAAAAAGGATGCAAAACATTTGCCAGCAGAAGACAACAAATTCTCAGCAAAAAGTTATAGTCCAAATTAGTGTAAAGCATAGACACTACTCCAAGAGGAGTACCTACTCCAACGGGTTATAGTAACAAATAAGAACGGTCTTAAAAATGTTTCAAAATCTCTTTCACAAAATTTGTTCAGTTTGGAGAGAAGTATTGTGGGGGGCAAAAGATAAAAACCTCTGTATTTACTTTCTATATGCTGTGAGTATTGTTAGAAAATTAAGCAATGGGTTTTGTGCTGAACTTTGCCTTTAACAAAGGGAAACCAAATAGGTGCAACTCTCACCTATTTTTGAACTGAATACTAGATGTGTTTGGAGTATCACATAAGTTGATTGATAGTGAAAAAAAAAAAACAAAAAACAGATGAAATTCAACCATGTATGTTCTTTGTAGCGCGAATTAAAAAACCTCTGTCCTTTGAAGGGTGGGCAATGACATGATTTTCATACAAAAAAAAAAAAAAAGAGGCAGGGAGACAAGAATGTGGTGAAGTGCCTGGAAGTGAAAACATTACCACGGTAAAGATGGAGAAGACAACAATCAAAGGACAGAACAGCATACAATGTTATGCAAACATGACACAAGGGCCTCCAGGCCAGAGGCTTCTCACTACTTGACTGGGGCATCCCAGACTGAGGCTTCATCAGCTTGGGCAGAGAGAGAGCTGTGTACAGGAAGGCATAAGAGTGCTCTCATGCTTGCTATGACCACAGAAGTGGAAACTGAAAATCCAAACCACCATCATTATTTCTTCTGTCGCACCTCTAGGAGGGAACTAGTCATAAGCCTTAAAATCACTCCAGGCTGTTACGTTTTGTCTGTATGAGGTCCTCATCACCACATAGTCCTGGTTCCAAAGCAGAGCTTTTATGTATCACAGTATGACATAGATTGTATTTTAATGAGTTCTGAATTACATCCTTCACATGGAATATCCATAGCCAGTCGAGTCAGCAGGTACAGGATCTTGTCAATTAGGTGTGCACAGTCTGCAATCAACATGCTGGCTGACAGAGCTTTATAAGAAAGACTTGGTTTGAAAAACATTAGAACTTTCCCTATGGATGCCAAAATTAATTGACAAGCCTGGAGTTCAGTGATACTGAGAATTGCCTTTTACTCTGCAAGTTATTTGCCCATGCATGCACCATTTAAAAAAAAACAAAAAAAAAACAAACAAAACCCAAAGGTGCTCAGGTGTCAATGTGTTTCAATCAATTTAAGTATGAAAAATCGACTGCTGATATCCAATGATGCAAATGGCACGTTTTGAACATGTGTGAGGTAGGGGAGGTTAACTCTCACTGAATAAATACTGAATAAATGTGCCTATACTGTGCCTATAAACGAGAGTAATAGGAAGTGAGGTGTTTGTATTATCACAATCATCTTTTTCATTGCACGTGGTGAGCTGACAAGCCACTTACCTTTCATAATTCCTATCTGATTACAGGTCACTAATGAGGATATGAGAAAGTGTAACATGGACCTGGATTCCTACAGAAGAGACATAGCAATTTTTTTTTTGAGAGGAGCTGTTCTCAGAATAAATTTACAGGTCATAATGGCCAATTACCTGGGTGGAAAAATGCCAGCCTGTAAGCCCCTGCCACCAGGCACCACAGCCTCAGGCCACTGGAACTGTCACCACCGAGCTCCTCCAAAAAACATAGTCTATATTTCTGGTATGTGAGCTCATCTCCTACCTACTCTGCTGGGGCACCAGAGCATATAATAGTGGAGCCCCTGCCAACTTTTCAGCAGGAGGAAGAGTGACCATCTTCCTGGGGACAGCCCTCTTCCTTGCCCAACCAAGCCACTAAAAAACTAAGCTAATAATAAAAATATTAACAATGCAGTATATGGGAACAGGACAATACGCCATCTATTTTTAAATGCAGACATTCAAGTCTTTATTATTATGACTTCATTACCCAAGACAACTAGCTGAAATAATATCCCTACAGCATTATACATTTATACAGAAAATAAACAGATCATAAGTCCGTATAAATGCCAGTTGTGTAAAGGCGTTTTATCAAATTTCAAATGCTTAAATATCCCTGCATGCTTGCTTATATAAATCACTGATTGGCATGTACACAGCATTTAATGATTTAGGCCTTCCTTACTTGAAATAGATAGCTAGAATCTAGCTTTGCTTGGATGCATGAAACTATTACCATGTTACCTCATTTATTTTTAATCTCATGTACACTATAAAACAAAAAGAAATTTGTACACAAAAATGGAGATTCTTTTAAATAGCTTCATTTATATGTGTTGTTTTGGTTGAAGGTACATATAGCTGACAGAAATTCTTTCCCTCTCTTTTTAAATACTTACCTCTTCAGAACTATGAAGAACATTTGAAACAAGAAAATTACTGGTTTCAAGATTAGTATTCACTGTGGTCTGCAGATGAACAAAAGATGTATGAACACTTAGAGACAGCAGATAGAATTCTTCTGTTTATACATGCATCCCGTAAATGTGAACAACTCTAGCTCAGTAATTTTCTAGTTTTTATTTCAGGCAGCAGAGCAGCTGTGACTTCATTGCTTCAGTTTAATTTTAATTGAATGTGCAGTTTGGAATATGTTAAAATGATCCACATGACATATTTTAAAGTGTCTTGCATATGACACTGCTGAAAATCCATCAGACTTTCAAGTAACAAGATAGTGTACTGTATTTATGGAAGACACTACTGATCACAGTCCCGCTCGTCTCTGCACCCCAATCCCAAACTTCATTTATCAAAAATGGGTCTACATTAATGCAGAAGTGCAAGGAGTTATATTTGCTGCAGTTATGTCTATAATTTTTTTACTGTGAAAAACAAGACTTTAATTTCCACTTGTAAGAATTTCCTGTGTGAAATTTCCTTTATGAAAACCCCACACATATACTGTTTTACTAACCATAGACATTCTTTCAGTAATAAATAAATAAATAAATTCAAAACATAAAAAAAACCCCCACTAAAATTATAAAATTATAAACCAATATTTTTTTTTAAAAAATGTACTGCAGTTTGTTTCTTTTTTTTAAGACATTAAGTCTGAAATATAATGGTCGACTGATTTGAATGGCATACTGTATTTAAAATAATTAAGTTTTTAACTGCTGCATCCACCAGTGAATTAAAATATACTCTCATTTCACTCCTTGTACATGAATACCTGGAGTATAATTATAACTATGTACCTGTGTTTATCTAAAAACAAATCAACAAGACAAATTCTATTCTGGTAAAATTCTTTTTAAACTTTGTCAATTCTTTGGTTTTTTTGGTTACAAACCAAAAGCATGTAAGCTTAGGCCTATGCTAAAGAATTTCCCAAAACCCTAGAAGACTATTTTCTACTGTGATTTTGTCATCTACAACTTCTATCTCAATTGTAAAACTTCCAGATGGAACGTATGCAAATAAAAAAATAATATACTGCTCTTGCATTTCACAGTCACACCTTTCAATGTGTCCATTTCCTGCTAGAGAGAAATTTGTGACATGCATGTAGGAATTTTCTACTATATATTTTTAAATGTGCAGGATATTCTTTTCACCAGCAAAGTAGTCAAGCTTAATTAAAATGTATTTAGAAAAAAAATTTATATATATATAAATAAATCCTTCCTAGAATTAAATTCATCTCAGTTTCATTTGCTCAATCTTGGACTAAGACCTAAGCAATTTTATTCCTGCCTTGCAGAAGGCAAATATTTATACTGGGCTCCTAGGTATCATCTCTGATGTTTCATTCAGAAAAACGCAATTGCATAAACCTAAAGCTTTAATTGAATGAACTTATCAACACCTCCACCATGGCAATGGGCCCCAATTCCAAGCCACTGCAATGCTGAGCCACCAAAACCTGAGTGCACAAGTAAGCATTTTACTGAGTGCTATCCAGGCATTTGCAAGGACACAGGACATAGCCAGGCTTGAAAAATGGTTTGTGTATGCTGGCTAACCTAATTTAACTAAGTGTTTAAGACATCTGACAGCATTTATCATGTTTAAAAAGTTAGCAGGTCATAGTTAGCCATAGTACTTCTCAGGTTTACCCACTTCAATCTCTACGGAGACTAAGGTTTTGTTACCATGTTATCAAATACATGTACTAATGCCACTTCTCTTTTTTCTTTTTTTCTTTTTTTTTTTTGTTTTTCAAGCAGAAAGCTCGCAGACCTTTTCTATTCACTAGAATTTTTCTTTTCTTTTCAATGTGGTACAACACTTAGTTGGCTTATGCAAATACAACATGATTAAATTCCTAATGAAGTATGCTTATGTATATATACTTTCTTCCATTTTCTTCAACTCCAGTTTTCTATTTTGATGACTATACATTTCTTTCAGGATGCACAATTTAATTTCTGAAGAACATTAAATAATAACCTGTTGTTGACACTAAATTACTAAAAATGACACTGTAATTATTTTTTCTGATGCTTTTAATGCTATTTTTTATTATTATTATCTTGTCATATTTCATGTTTTGAAGCTACTATTTACATCATGCTCCATCCAAAAAGTCTTTCATACAGAGACGGCTAATTAAGAATAATTGTTTACATATTATTACACTCTATGCAACCTTTAACAGGACTTGGTTAAAAAAATTATTGTAACACCTTGAAAACAGCAACTCTATTGCTACTCATTGGAACACTAAGCCAGTTCATTGCACTGAAAATTGTAAAATCAAATTTATTGTTTAAATGCACGCCAGTTCGCAAGTAAACATAGGAGTTCCTATTTGGTAAACTGACTCTCCAGCATATTTATGACACT
>VZTM01038498.1:78409-97412 GCA_013400555.1 Jacana jacana | reverse complement strand
CTGGGGCACCAGGGCAGAGAGAGATCTGGAAATGTGAATGATCAGTGTCGCCCGCCGCCCTCCCGCGCCGCAGCCTGCCCTACTCGCTGTCGCTCTTGTCCACCAGCACCGCGTCGGACTCCTCCGTGATCTCCAGCAGCGTCTGCATCTCGGGGCTCTCCCCACGCAGCAGGTCCGAGTTCTCTCCCTCCTCTCCCCCAACCTCCACCAGCTCCGTGGCTTTCACTTCCACCTCGCCCTCCCTTATTTTCTTGACGTGGAAGGTGAAGGGTGGCACTTTGTAGACGGCTGTCTTGGACCTGGCATAGATGGTGTGGTCAGGGGTGAAAGACTTCCTCAGCTTGTCCCGAGAGGTCTTCATCTTCTCTCTCCTTTCGTTAGTCACAATCTTGGTGCCCAGTTTGTTCATCCTCTTCTCCAGGTTGTGGCGGGTCTTCTCCAAGTTGTGGCGGGTCTTCTCCAGGTTCTCCTTGGTCTTTAGCTTAGTCTTCTCCATCTTCTCCTTTGAGAATGCCTTCTTAAAGTCATCCACTCTTTTCATGCCGCTCCTTTTGATGCGCTCTGCCCGTGACTCTTCAATAATCTCTTCAATCTCCACCTCTTCATCCGAGGAGAGCTGGACGTGGTCCTCCTCCGCGTGGTCCTCACCCACGGGCACCTCTTCGCCCTCGCCTTCCTTCTCCAGCTTTTCACCCTCCTTCAGAGACTTGCTGATGCTCAGTTTCGACGGGAGCTTCACTTCATCCTGCAAGACACAGAGCGGAGCCAGTGAGACACACACACCCCCCCACACCCAGCCTGGGGAGCAGCAGTGCGGCTACGGTTCAGGCCACGATTCATTGGATTCAGGGCTAAACACACCCGGGTGATGTCAGGCCTGGGCTCAGCCTGCCCCACTGCACCCCACAAATTACTGTAAGTAGGACCTGCCCTACCTGCAGCACCTTAGGGCTCTGCTGGTGTTTAAGCTCAGGTTCACCAGCTCCGCTCATTCGGGGCTGATTCCAAACCCAGCCGTGACCCCAGCAGTGCAGGAAGAGGCCAGCACTGGAACTGGAGGCTTTTCCCTTCCTCCTGTGCCCCTGTCACAGTCCCGTCCCCTCCAGTTTCATCTTCATCCCAGGACCTGGCCCCGTATCCTGCCATGGAGGGGCCCAGGGTGCCCCTTTGCTTGCCCAGGGCCCTTCCCATCTCCGCCAGCCCTCCAGAGGCTGGTCTCCTCTTGGTAAAACCACTGGCCACCCCCAGCTCTATGGCCTGGCCAGGCTCTGGCTGGCAGTAGCCCTGGGCATGGCAGGGTGCTGGGCTGCAGATGGCAGCACAGTCCGGAGCCGGGCAGCACCCCCGGCTTGGCCAACCCTGGGCTGCAACTCGAATTTTCCCAAGGCCTTGCAGGATCCAGATGTGGGGCTGGGACATCCCGTGGGATGCAGGAGGCTGCCCTGTTTTTCCCATTTCTCCGCTGGGGACTAAGGGAATTAGCCCGAGCCTGTATCTGAAGGCGTCCCCGACTTGCCCAGCCGGGTCTCTGAGGTTACGCGGTCCCTGTTGGGGACAGGAGGTGAGTTCATTCAGCTTCTCCGCTCTCCCAGGTCAGCCAAGATGCTGATCCCAGCAGCAGAGGACGAGTGTGTGCCCGGCTGAGGGGCACAGCTCTGGAGCGGGGTTGGTTTTCAGCTGAGCAGCACATAGCGTGTGTCCCTGCCGCGATGAATCACCTCTCCCTTCCCAGGACAGGCTGGAAATAGCCCATCACTGTACGTGGAGTCACAGCTGTGGGGCTGCAGCCCACGGCTCAGGAAGTCATGGTTTTAATCTCCAGAGCTGGCCCAGGGCGGTGTAGAGCCACTGAGATGAGCGGTGTCGGGCAGCAGCAGCCCAAAGGCAGCGGGGAACGGGCGCACAGAGAGCGGAGCTGCCGGATGAGGTTTGGGGAAAGGGTGGCCGGTCCCATTGCCAGCCCTGGGGCAGAGCAAGGATGGGGGATCCCAGTCCAACACTGGGCAGAGCAGGACCAGGGAAATCAAGGGGCAGACCCCAGGGGACCCCAGGCCCGAGTGTTCACCTGGAAAAACTTTGTGCTCAATGACAAGTCAGCTCCGCGGAGCGCTGGGCTCCGTGAAGGTGACACGGGCTGTGGTGGCTGTGGGCAAAGCACAGAGTCTGCCAGGGCAGGGGTTTCGTGATGGGTTTTCTCCAGAGCAGAGACCTGTCCTGGGCAAAGCTCTTCACCTTCCAGGTCACAGCTCAGGTCCCAGATTCCTCCTGGAGTTTAAGGAGGGGTGGCCCACACATGTTTTCTTCATTGGATGAGCCACTCCAGGGGAAAACAATACACAGGCTCTCCAGAGGGCCGGGTCGGGGCGGAACAAACCCCGTTGTGGGGAAGGCAGGGATCCTGTTCTGCACAACAACACCTGCTGGAGCCATCCCAGAGATCCCGGGGACACTGCCCCGCCGAGCAGGGAACATCAGGAACTCCGGCCGCTTCCTTCCCTCCAGTCAACACAATAAGCCAGAACAAAGGCATTCCCCTCTCGCCTGGCACCACTGTCACTGGAAAGGAGCCATATCCTGCAAACTCAGATACTTATCAGCCCCTTGTGAGCCCCAGAACGTGTGTGTGCAGAAAGAAACTCTGCCTCAAAACCTCCAGCTCTGCCACACAAATAACCTCCTTTCCTCGCAGTTACACCAGTAAATCCATCTTCTGGCTCAATTTTCTGATGAGGCTGAATGTGCTGCACCAGCAACACACCCATCCGCCCCCGGGAGCATCCTGCTGCTCTGGCCTCGCAACCCTGAGGACGTGGTGGCAGCAGGTCCAGACCCATGGGGAGCTGGGGCAGCCCTGCGAGGGCGAGAGAGCGGGTCTCCAATCCCTGCCTCCTCATCCTGAGAGCAGCAGCACCCAGCTGCTTGGCCCCGACACCCCCAAACAGAGGGGTCTGTGGGTCACCCCCCCCATGTTGCTGCTGTCCCCCACGCTGTCCCCGCAGGCACCGTCCCAGCCCAGCACCGCTCAGGGCCTCCAGACTCCACTCAGGGCTCCCTCAGGAGGGGTCTCCAGACCATTTCCGAGAGCTTTTCTCCAGCTGGGCTGGGGAAGCCCTTGGCAGCCCTCATCCGGCCCCTTCCCCACAGGGCCAGGTGACAGTGTGGCACGCTGGCCACAGGGCTCTGGGGCTGGCCCAGGGCCACCAGATGGTGCATTTCTCTTTCCTATGCCTGCTGTAATTGCTGCATTTTTTCCCCTTGAGTCCTCTTCAACTGGAAATGCTTATCTGAGCCGCAGATATCCAGCTGGGGGACAGCTGGGGGATTTTCGGCGCTGTGTGCCCTGGGTCACTCTCCTGCCCACCTGCATCTCGGGAGCATTCCCACTGGATCAGGAGCCTGGGCTGCACGGGACAGCAGAGATGAGAGCAACCAGCAGCTCTGGCACAGCCCAATGGGGATGAGTCCATTGCAGCTGTGTCCCTCACACGCAGCTCCCCACAACACCCAGGCACTGCCCAGGTGCCACCAAGGGTCCCCTCCTCCCCGTGGGGAGGTGTTTCTCCTGAGGGGAAGGGGAGCTGCCTGGTGGAGGCAGAACTTGCTGTGGAGGACACTGAGACCTTGCTGGAACGATCAAGAGCCACCCTGGGTCTAGGGGTGGCTGCTACCCAAATCCCCGCTTGGGGCAAGGCACCATGGTCCCTTCTCTTGGTTTCACTCAGGACTCCCCCAGACGAGCCCTGTTTTTAACACCAGGCATTCTGACTGTAGTTTTACTGGGAAAACACTGACCCTTGACGTGGGCAGGTCCAAACCCCTGGCTCTTGGCATCCCTGCTCATTGGGGTGTTCAAGCCCTGGCTCCCAATCAGCAGACAGAAACCAGCCCTGTTCCCCAAGACAGCCTGACTCCAGCTGGCAGAAAGACAGCGAGCAAACAAGAATTCTCAGAAGATTTTTATACCAGAAGACTCTTACCCTGCTCTGGGCCCAAAGCAGAGCCTCCCCCAGCAGAAGGAGCTCCCCAGGGAGCGGCTGGCTCCGGGAAGCTCCTTCCATGGGCAGAGCCCAGCAGCCTCCAGACACCGGGGGTGCCCAAAGGGGTCCTGGGGCCTGGACCCAGCACAGCCAGGTATCAGCTGATGGGTGCCAGGCTGCTCCCTACCCCTCCTGCTCCAAGCAATTCTGAGCTGCCAGAGCTGGGGCAGCCTGGCCTCTGCCTTGCCCACTGAGAGTGCTTTTATCTGGCGTTGTTTTCCAGCCCCTGAGTTCCCCCGCAGTGAGTCACACAGGACGCCCCATGGCCATGGACACACCGCCCCCGTTGCTACAACACACGTAAACACTTCCCCTGAGCTATAAAAGGCCAATGGGACACGGAGGGGAGCTGCATTCCCAGAGCTCTCCAGGCACTGCAGAGCCACCAGCAAGTCCAGGATCTTTCCCAAAAGGCGGGAAGGGCTTCTGGATTGCTCTTGAAGAGACTCTTGATGTCAGTAGAAAACAGAGTCCCAGAACTCCCAGCCACTCCGATCTGCAGTTTGAAGGTTTAATGGAGGGTTTTTCACATGCACATGCTAATCACATCTGGAGTTCATTTCGATGGGTTATTTTTACACAACTGTAAGAGCAGGAAGGGTTGAGTTTGGCTGACATGCACCGAAACATGCAGAACACCACCAGCTCACGTCCCAGGCTCTGCTGTGACTGAGAAAGGCTGGCTCTGGCCACTGCTGGGTGAGCCAGAGCTGCTGCACCCCCTGCCCCACGGCAGCCCCTTCTCTGTCCTCCTGCCCCATGCTAGCCCCTCCTCTGCCCACCCAGGGGCAGGGCAGACAAGCTCTGGCCTGGGGGGTGCTGAGGGAGGATTAAAAGCATCTTGGCAGAAGACACCCTGCCAGAGAAGAAGTCCTGCCCTCCCATTGCCACGATGGCTGCTTTGCCCTGCCAGTGCTGAGAGGATGCTTTCTGGTGCTGCCCTTCCATCGCAGTCACGGGAAGGATTCAGCTGTTGTACCCGATCAGCACCCACCACCTGCAGAGCTCAGGGAGGTCAGGGTGCCCTGCACAGTGAAGGGAAGGGCTGTGCTTCCTCCTTCGGTGCCTTCTTGGAACAGGCTTTGTCAGTGGAGACTCTAATTGCCATCAGACTCTCTTGCTGCATCACAAAAAACTGCCTTTTTAAAAAGGCACTCTCCTGGAAAAGGAGGAGTTTCCCCTGGCAGCTTCTCCTGGAGAACCAGGTTCCAGGCAGAGCCCACCTTCTCCTGGCTCTGGGGAGTCTTGTCCCCAACCAATGGCCGGTGCCACCAGCCAGCGCTGCCGTGCACCCACAGTGGGAGCGGAGGGTGTTTTGTCCAGCAGCCACACAATACGAGGAAGGCTGACAGGGCACCGTGCTGTTACCAGTGGCCCTTGTGGCACGAGATAAGCGTTAGATAAACAGCAGCTGAAGTCACCACCACTCCAGTCTGTGCAGCTCCAGTCAGCTCCCAGTGAACAGCACTGGGGGCTGCCAGGGAACAGAAACGGGTGCTGCCATCCCTGCCTGGGACCACTGCAGTTCTATGTCACGGTTTGTGTTCTCCACCTGGCTTTCACCTATTTAAAACAACAACTTCAAACCATTTCGCACACACTTACACACTGAACCTCACAAGAAGCCTGAGGAGGGAGGGATTACTGGGTCTGTATTTCAGAGGCTCAGAAAACAGGTAGGGTTTGCCCAATTCCAGCACAGCCAACTGCTCCGGGCTGGCAGACCTCCGTGCAAGCCGTGCAGCAATCCCTCCGTCCCTCCCACGTCGCAGAGGCAGCACACGATACGTCCTGTAAAGCCTGGGAGAAACCCACAGCTCCTACCATCCACTCTGAGCAGGGCTGAGCAGGCAGCAAGCAGCGAGCGGGTTAGGCAGCAAGCGGGGGCATCTCTGCCAGCTGCAGGATCAGCCTGGCGGGCTGAAGGCTTGCAGCAGCCACAAGCAGGCGGAGAGGCCAAGGCTCTGGAATCAGCAGCTTTCGGGGCTCCAGAAGAGGTTCAAAGCGGTCCTTCAGGGGCTCCTCCTGCTGAGGCCCTGAGCTGCTGCCTCCTCACGTTATCTTCTGCTGCCTCGGGCCGTGGCACCTTCCGTGGGCAGAGGGAACCGCTCCCGGAGACGGCTCAGAGGGCAGTGCCCGGTGAAGCCTCAAGGCGCACCCTCGGGATCTTCTCGGGCTAAGACGAGGAAAACCGCGTTTCAATGGCCGGCAGAAAGGAGGCAGAATGGAAAAACTTACCTGTCCCCACGGGAATCCGCTCGGGAACAACGTGGCCACCAGAAAGTAGTCCGGGTTAGCACAAGAACAGCGGAGAGAAAAGGCACAGGGGCATGACTTAGTAACGGGAGAAGGCAGGTAGCAAAACTGGACAGAAAAGACAGTCAGCAGAGGTTGATCAGAAGGAAGAGCACCCTTGCCTAAATTACGGCGGGTCCTAGGAGATGCAGAATCCCTTCTGCGGGTTCAGGCAGGTCTACACTGCACGCTGCTGCAGGGCCAGGCTCTGCTCCCTTTTCCCAGCACTGAGTGACTGACACCAGCTCCCCTGGAGAGATCCCCCGCTTCCCTGGTGTGGCCGAAAGCGGGGTTTGCTCCTACGTGGAAGACTATGAAAAGCGAAGTGATCTAAAACCCCGACGTGCATTAATTCCAGTTCACAAGCTGACTCCAGACTCCATCCGGGGTTTGTCAATCCTGCCCATACCCTAAGCCCACACTTGGCAATGCCCAGCAGCTCGCAGAGGGCTGTACCAGCAAACACGCTCACGCAAAATCAACCCCTCTCTCTGCTAAACACACTCTGAGCCCAGGGGGTGGCTACTCGGCACCCCCACGTGTAGAATGAACCCCTCCGTATGCAACAGGCACGGCCTCCGCTCTCACATTCCACAGGTTGGGCAGATTTTATCTCCAACAGAGCCAAGAGGTCCATAAGAAGAGAGGCCTCCAGTCCTTAGAGAAAAGACTACTGAATCCCACAGCAGGAATCGACCCAAGGGCACTGCTGAGACAAAGGAAAAGATCTAAAATATGAGGGGGAAAAGCAGAATAGGCTGGGATTTGGTAAACACGAAAGGGATAAGCTGCTCCTTTCTCCAGCAGTACCCCCCTGGCCAGCAGAAGCCCTTCTCCCCTCTGTGATTTTGTGTATTGTGCAATCTTCTTGGCACTATTTTCTACCAGGTGTGTCTGGTTACTCTGTGTCCTGGAGGCTCTGGCTGAAAGGGCTGCATCTGCCTCGTGCGCAGGACGGTGCGGGCGCTGGAGCCCGTCCAAACCCCTCTCTGAAAAGCAAGGGAGGAGCAGCAGAGGGAAAGGGGAGGCTGCATTTGGAAAGTGCTTTTGCCTCTCAGTGAGTCAGACGAAAGGCAGGGCTGGAGGAAACAGAGAAGTAAATAGATGGTAGAGTGAAATAGCTTTTCTTTCCGCCCCCGCCCCCCTCCTCTGAAAGCAGAAAAGTTTTGCTCTGACTATGGGTGTTTGTACAACTGGCTTCACCCTCAGAGCAGCTCCTCCCAGATATACCTGTCTCAACTGATTAATAACCCAGAGCTATTTCTGAACAGCAGCAGCGAAGGTGGAGTTCTCATGACAGATGACATGCAGACAGATCCGTGCTGATACTGACATATGCATTGTAGGGTAAAGCTACAGACTAAACATCCTGAGAATTTTTATTCTAAATATTTGATTTGCCCTCGCTGACACTCAGCATCTTTGCTTCTGGTCTTTGTCTCTTCTCGCAGCTGGACACGGTTCTTCGGGCACTTTGTAAGTTGTGGAGGATCTTGCAGAATCAAGAGGACGACTTTATCCCAAACAGGACAAGAGGGGGCCGAGCACGTTGCCGAAAAGCCCATGAGTCACAGCCCTGGTTTAGAGGGAGGCTGTGCAGGTCTCTGCCCATGGCTCAGGCAGGGCCAGCACGTCCCGCTCTGGGCAGTGGGGCAGGAGCAGCTTCAGGGAAGATGCTGGAACAGCCCCAGGTCTCGCCCAGTCTGTTCCCAGTTCAGGCAGGACGTTCCTCGGAGCCCCATTGGCGCTGGGTTGAGCGTGGCTCACACCCCCCTGCACACACAGCCTCGTCGGGGCTGGGGCTGGGGTGGTAACAGCATCGTGAGTCACCCAGCTCAGTGCCAGAGCCCCCCCATTGCCATGAACTGGGGGCAATGGGCATGGGACACAGGAGAACCATCTCTCCCCCAATGCTCACACCCGCCCGGAGCTCTGCAAGGCTGTGACACTGAGTGGCTTTTACCATCCACCTGGGGAACTGGAGATTAATGGGACACTGTCTGAGCACTGAGTGGCTTCTGGAGCTCTTTGGTTTCTAATCCCAGACCAGCCTTGGAGAGTGTTTCCTGCTGTGTGTCCATGAAGGGTCAATTTAGTTGTGCTGAGGGCTCGTAACTAGCTTGAGATTGGGAAAATGAGGCACATACTCACTGGAAACCAGAGCACCTGAGCCACCCAGCCCAGTTAGCACTGGGAATTCTGCACGTCATTGCCCTCCCATGAGCAGTGACCCCACTGGCATCACCCAGACACAAGGGATGCTCGCATCCACTGCTGACGAGCACAGGGGAGGCCCAGGAGAGAAGTGTGTGACCTGAAGGAACATCACCTGTGGGTTTACTTCCACGAGCCATTAATGCTGAGATCTAACCCCATCCCAATCCCAACTGGCTGAGCAACCTCCAGCCCTTTGCTCCGAGACAATTCCCTGCGGCACAGCTCCACGTGTAATTCTGACGCTGAAGGGATTTCAGCAAAACCAACAGCCCTGGCACTAACTGCTTACAAATAATACCTGAGCTATGAAATATTAATGCAGCTGAGTCCGGGCACCACCAGAAAAAATCCATGTTCCAGAGCTGGCTTTGGGTGGGAAGAATGATCATCTGCACCTCGAAAAGCCCTGGAAGTGAGAGTTAGTAACATCCTGAAATATTTATAATAGTTCACTGCCTCCTGTGAATTATTACCTGGAGACTCTTACAACTCAGTGACGTGCAGAGACTATGAAGGATCTTTGCACATGGGGGTGTTACCTGGAGCCCTTACGACCGGTGGAGAATTGGGCGCTGCAGCCCGAAGGACTTGGGTTGAAGGACATTTCCCTCCTCCCCCTGGGATGGCATTTTCTCACCCCTAATTTTGCTACTTCTGTGACCAAAAGCACAGGAGCAGAAGGGAAGATAGAATAGCTGTCTGGGCTGGGAGCCCTCTGTTCCAGTGAAAAAGGCAAAGGAGCAGAGGCAAACAGTCCCAACTCTTAATTAACGGCATCGATGGGTACGGTTCAGATTTCTTCTGTTTTGTAAGAAAGGCTTCATGATGGATTCTCTTTGACACTTCTTTTAAGAACGGAATAAAACCAAACAAAAGCAAATGCAGCACCAGAGGAGTGTTCTGTCCCTGCTGAGCACACCAGAGCTTCCCG
Source organism: Jacana jacana (assembly GCA_013400555.1). Lineage (NCBI taxonomy): Eukaryota > Metazoa > Chordata > Aves > Charadriiformes > Jacanidae > Jacana > Jacana jacana. The sequence goes on along the minus strand of VZTM01038498.1, from coordinate 87,932 downwards.
GGGCTTGGCAGCTCGCTGACGCACAAACCCACCAGCCAGAAGCTTCCCACAGCTCTGTGCTGAACCTGGGCTACGGAATGTTGTGGCCACAGCAGGAGCTGCTTTTGGGTGGAATCACAGTCAATGAAACCAGCCTGCAATTTTTAACTACAATCAGAAAAGAAAACCCAAGACAGTGGCTGCTGCAGATCGAATCTCTGCGGTGTCCCTCTGGGAAGGCAGAGGCTGCAGAGAGCGCCGCTGCGGTGCCCAGAGGGGCTCATGTGCGGGGCTCCCCAGAGCACAGGCAGCCAACTGCTCTGGTGGGAGCAGCCTGAGGCTGTGCCCCCTGCCCAGGCCTACCCCCAGCACCCTCATTCACGTTTTGCTCGAAATTTCTAATTACTTTTTAAGGCCTGTCGCTGGGCAAGCTCCTCTGAATCCAAGCACGCAGGCTGCTCTCCAGGCCCACAGATCCTGCTGGCTCTGGTGAACCCTCTGCTGTCATTAAGCTCATTAGTTTTTTCTTCCAGAATGATTAATTTGAAACAAAACCATAGCTCGGGGGCAGCTGACATGCTGTTTGGGGGATGGAGAGAGGGTGGGGCGGCTGCGGTCTGTACACCCTGTGCTCCCTGCCCCACGCTCCTCGGCACACCCGAGTTCATGCTCTTCTTCATGCTCCGTTTTGAGGGCACAGACCTAAAAACGAGGCACTTCAGGTCCGACTGCAGAATGTGTTGCCTCAGTGCGTGGGTTTGAAATTCATCCCTCCTCCCCACGGTCGACGATCTCGTTGCTCTCGGCCGTATAAGGCCCACTCAGGGCACAAAAGCCGAGCTGTGCTATTTATATTTCCTCGTCCAGCCCTACCTACCCCGCACATTGTACGGCTGAGATTCCTCTTCTCCCAGCTCTTGGAACTGCCCTGCCCTTCCCGGAGAAGCCCCACTTCTCCCAAGGCTGGGAGTGGCCGCTGGTGTCACCTGAAGAGCAGAGGAGCCCCCAGGAGCCCCTGGATCTGAGCGTGGGGCTGACAAAGGGTGCTCTCTCCGGCACACCAGGACCCTCCCGCTCGCCCCACAGCAGCCCCAGAATCAATAGGAATCCAGCACTCGATACACGCCCCGTGAGCGTTGGGGTGTCTGGCCAGAAGAAAACCAGGGCTTTGACATTTGCACAAAGTTTACTTGCTGAAAACTGTGTGGAGGAAAACTGCCAGGCTTACACCGCGCTGGCAGCCGAGCGGGGCAGGGGGTCTGCTCTCGGAGCAGTACCTGTCTGCGTGGGATTTCCACTCCCTCATCGTCAGCTATAGTTACCAGCCCCAGCTTCTCTCACCCTAAACCCAGGAGATGTAGGATGAACTCACTCTCATTTGTTTTTATTAGCAACCTCTCTAATCAGATTTGTTGGTGTCCTAATTTCCATGAAAGGCGGGAGCCCGGGACGGGCGGCACAATGAGGCCCCGAGTTGCTCCGTCCCCGGGGGCCGCTCGCAGCCGCACGTACTCACTTGACAGCGGTGTTTAGGAAGGGAAGCCCCGTTCAGGATGAGGGTCTGCAGCTTGTCAAAGGTCTGGCACCTTTGCTTTTGGGAAGCTCATTCTCAAAACAAAATAAAAGGAGGTGGCAAGTTGGAGGAGGGCTGGTTTTCCAAATTTGATTCTCCAGAATTGACCTAATTCCCTACGTTTAGTGGATACCAAACCTCTCACCTCAGCAGAAATCCCACCAGCTCCTGGCAAAATCAAGGTGAAGGTGTGTTTGAGAGAGTGAGCAAGTGAGAAAGCACCCACTGGTCTGTAGGTGACTGTGAGTAACGGCCTGCAAACATTCTGCCCAACGCTCCACCCTCAGCCGCCCCCACTGGAAGTGACTTTCAGTTCTGCACGGTCTCCCCCTAAATTTTGGAACCCCGTGGGCAGAGGTGCTGCAGGCTCCCCTCCGCAGGCCGAGCTCTCCCTGGGCAAAATTGGATTTTCATGTCCTCCACATCCAGCAGCCCACAAAACACACCTCCCAGGGGCAGTCTGACCTCTCCTCCCCGCACTCCTGAAACAGTCCCCCCGCAACTGCCGCAGATTCAGCGCTGGGAGAACGACCAAACCCCTCCGACCAGTTTAGAACTGATTTCTCTTCACCTCCTTCTACCCCTTCGCACCGCAGAGCCAGGCTGTGTGAAACCCTCCTCGAGCACGACGGCTGCTTCACCCAGCTCTCTTGCTTGGGAACAGCCGCCGCTGGGTTTAGGGCAACACTTTGTGTCTCTTAAGTTGAGTTCACCTCTTGTCCTCTAAAAGAAAAGACTGATAAATCTCTGCATTTTTAGCCCCAGCAACTGCAAACGCACTTGCACGGGGAAGTTAATCACAGCTGCCCAAAGGGAGACTTTTCTGAGGTAGAAAGCAGTAATAATGCTGCTCCCCATCAGAGAATTAATGGCATTATAAAGAACCTAACACAACCTTCCTTTTGTAATTGTTATTTGTAACTGCTGGACTCAGGAAAACACAGTGACTTTTCCCCATTTAGAGTCCCAGGGTGGAGCCCCTCACGTTGGGTTGTTTTGGGTTTATAGACTCTTGAAACAGAGTTTTTAAATTTCCAGATTATTAATACCAAACCACAGCAGGATGTTAGCAAAGAGGGAACCCGGTGGGAGCCAACCTGCCACAATCCCCCCTGCTCAGTACCAGTGAAGCAGCTGAACGTCACCCTCGGGTTGAGAAATGCCGCTGCGACGCCCGCACAGAAACACGGCTCCTGTCTGCGAAGAGCTCTGTTCTTGAATGCTTTAGTGTTAGCTGTTGTGTCTAATTTTGTTTAAGCACCAAATTAAGAGGCAATCAGGAGTTTCTGCTCCAAGAGGGGCCTTCGTTTGCTGTGGCAGAGTTGGTCACAGGCTGCCACCCCCGCGGTGTCCCCAGGGCCGGGCTCCGGGCACGAAGGTTTCCATCGGGGCACAAAAGGCTCCATTTCACATGAGAACTTCTCACTTGTGCCCTGTGCCCTCCCAGTCAAATCACACTAAACTCCGTGCTGGGGAATTGTTTTTAATTACAAGTAATTCTGGTTTGGGTTGGTTTTTTCCCCCCCCAACACCTTCACGACTGACAAAACCCCTGCCACAGCCCCGAGTCCGCTGATCCACCCCGGGGCTGCTCTGTCCCGGCCACACCAGAAAGTGTCCCCCTGATTTCCCTCAGAAGCACGACTGCCTTTTTACATTCCAGGGGGAACTCTGCTCCATATTCACAAGCAACAGCAAACCATACTGAGGAGCTCAGGAAGTGACAACCTGCCATCGGAGTACAACCCGCGGTACCCGTAGAATTCTAGTTTCTTTTCTCATGGATAGATCCATCCTCCCCCAAAAGCCTGAACCAAGAGCTTGTAATAAATATATATACTCATAACTGCTCAGGTTCCCGTCTGACCTGAACAGGCTCGAGTATTCCAGCCTTTCAGGCACGATAAAACTACAAATGCTCAAGTTCTGAATCAGAGTCACCCAGGCCCCCGCAGCTGGGCGACTCCTGAGCCTCTCAGGAACACTCTCCCCCTCCAAACACTGCAGTGAGAACACTCTCCCCCTCCAAACACTGCAGTGGGAACACTCTCCCTCCAAACACTGCAGTGGGAACACTCTCCCCCTCCAAACACTGCAGTGAGAACACTCTCCCCCTCCAAACACTGCAGTGAGAACACTCTTCCCCTCCACACACTGCAGTGAGCACACTCTCCCCCTCCACACACTCCAGTGAGAACACTCTCCCTCCAAACACTGCAGTGAGAACACTCTTCCCCTCCAAACACTGCAGTGAGAACACTCTCCCCCTCCAAACACTGCAGTGAGAACACTCTCCCTCCAAACACTGCAGTGGGAACACTCTCCCTCCAAACACTGCAGTGAGAAGCAGTTTCCCTTTCTTTTTTTCTGTCTTTTTTCTTCTCTCTCTCTTCCTGAGATGACACTGGACGATTCTCTATTTGTCCCTGGCACTGTCTATTATTAACCCAGAAACTTCCAACTGAATCATTAGCTATTTCACTCACTCTCCTCCCGTGGCCCAACCTCAGCCTTCTCTCTGCTCAGGAAGCCCAGCTCCAGACAGGGAAAGGCACAGAGACTTCCATATTCCCCTCTTCCTTCTCATCTAAAACAGCAAAGGAAAAACCCAACGTCTGGCAGAGGGGTTGAACACCAAGCAAACCAAAACCAGACCAGCTATAGGGCATTCCGTACTTGCAGGCTGCAGAAAAAAGGCCACGGAAATCTGTACGAGCAGGAGGGCGAAGGCAGAGCTCGGGGAGCCGCTGCCCGTTCTCTGTCTGTCCTGCCCGGCGAGACGACCCCCGGTGCCGGGGTTACTGACTCCTGCTGTTATCAGATGCATGTCACAAATCTGAAATATTATCGCCCTCCACGTAGCAATAGACATGTTGCCTCTCAGGAGAGAAGGCGCTGGCAGACGGGTTTACAATACTCCTTTCCAGAACCCAGAGCACTCTTGCTCCTTTTTTAGCTAAGCAGTAAAATCAGGTTATTTTGATACTTCTGCTCCGTTGCAACGAGCGCTCGGGGCCGCTCTCACCGACTCTGTTAAAATTCCACAGCAACTCCACCAAACCTTGCCTTAGATCCCATAAGGAATGTTACATGGAATAGAATGCCAGCGCTGCTGGGGACCCGCCCCAGCGTGGACCACCAGACAGTCGGGGGAGTTTGGGAGAGCAAGGGACCGCCCGTGCAGCGCGACAGCCCCCTCAGCAAAACAAACCACCACCCGCTGACAGGAGACAGAGAAGCCCTGAAACGGCTCCTTACCTGGTAGATCATGACTTTGAAGTTCCTGCGCTTCAGGAGCTCCGCTTCGTTGGCCTCCAGCTTCTTTATCTGCCCGGCTTGCTTCTCCAGGTTCTGCCGAACGGTCTTCACGTTGACGCTCACCTTGCGCACCTTCTCCAGCATCTTGTTGACGGTGTTGCTGGTGGTGGTGTGCGCCTTCGTCAGCTTGGTCAGCTCGCCCTGGATGCCGATCACTGCGCTGTCCATCTCCTGCTGCCTCTCCTCCAGCTGGGTCTGGGTCAGCTGGATCTGATCCACCGCCCCGATGATCTTGTCCAGAAGGGTCAGCACCATCACACCGTTCATCTGGTCCGACTTGATGGGCTCTTCGGCCGCCGGCTCCTCGGAGGCCTCGGAGGCGGTCGGCGGTTCGATAATTTGCAAAGTCGTATCCTCCATATCAGCTGGGAGTCCTGGCCGGAGCCCGGGGAAGCTGTCACTGCGGGGAGAGAGAGGAGGCAAAAACTAAACCCGAGCCTCGGCTAAACTCTGCGCTGGGAGAGACGCCAGGAACGGAGAGCGCAGTGTGGGGAGGTCTGTGCTGCAATTCAAATGGCAGAGCTCGGCGGGGCCGGCCACTGGAACTGCCCTGCAAAATTTTCCAGGCTCGCAGGGCATTGGCTGACTCCACCTCGGGGACAGAAAAGGAGCCGCTGCCAAATGCCTGACGACCCACCCTTGCTGGAATGATTAAAATAGTTGGAGGGGAGGCGATGGCTTCGCGTGCAAACACAGGCACAGCTCGGCGAGGAATGCAAAGCTCTGAAACTACAGCCCCCTCTTCTTTCCCAGCACTCTGACAGCGCTGCAGTAACGAGAGGAAAGGACAAAAAAACCTGGAGTGACAAGCCCGGGAAGCTGCTGGAATAAAGCAGCCCCAGCTGGGCACAGCTGTATAGATGAAAGGCAGGCTGGTTTAAACAGCCGCACACGTTAAAGGGCAGCTGGAAAATTCACATCTTTTGCCAATACTTCACTTCTGTTTTTTCTCTTCCAGGACTGCAAAAGCCTGATTTTTCAATACTTTAAAGACAGGCAACCATTAGAGTTGAGTAGTCACCGCACGTAACTTCTGGACGATGAGAAAGCCCGCTCCTGTGTGTGTGAATGTACACAACAGGCACACACCACACGTGATAGGCAGAGCGTGCACCACGTCCCTACGCAGATTTAACACAGAAGGAGTAAATGTGATTCACCCCAGAAGGGAAGCACTGGCTGCTCCCACCTCCAGCACCTATCTCGGCTCCACAACCCTCCGGCCACAAATGCAGCCACCAGACTTCCAACCACAGCACACGCTTCAGCACGTGCCCTGCAACACCGTACCTGCAGGCAACACCCAAATACACCCTGTTAGATAAGGCTTTTTTGGTAAAAAACCCAACTAATTGCTTCAGAAGTGAATAGAGTACACGCTGCTCTGGAAAACACGGGGAAGAAATAATGCCTGCTTTGCCATCTTTTACCCTCAGCGTTGGCACAGAGCTGTTCACGGAGCCCTGTACAGCGTTGGCGGGGGCTGATGCCCTGTGGCACCGTCCCGGCTCCCTGCCCCGGGACAGGCAGAAGGCGCTGCCAAAGGCCGGCTGTGACAGCCCAGTGGGAACCGGCACAGGAACGGGCAGGAGGAAAATTCAGGCCTTGAAAGTGACCCTGGGTGAGACCTTTCTGCCACTGGCATTGGCTTGGCGAGAGGAAACCAAACCCCCCCTGGGCAGAGAGCCCTCCCAGGCTCAGCAGAGGCTATGGGCAGACTGGGAAGGCTGCAGCTTCCCTCTGGTCCCATAGCCTTGACAACAAGCAATTCCTACTCAGGCACATCCTGCCTCCCAACGGGGCCAGCCCCCCCCTCGCCCCCTCTGCAGTTTGCCACAGGCTGGCAAATAACATCAACATTCTGCAACACTGGGTCTCTCCCAGCTCCCTGCTGGCCCCGGGAGAGCGCTAGGAGCCATGCCCCATTCCCAGCACACGAGCTGGGAACCCCTGGCCGCCGAGATGTGCAGGAGCTTTGTTCAGTGATGAATGCTCACCACAGTCAGCACTTTCCATGCCCCCGTGCTCTCCACCATGTGACAGCTGGCTTTTTACTGCCCCTCTGCCCGCACCGCGCCACTGACAGAGATTTGGGTTCACTCTGCACCAGTAAATAGTGCTGTGCAGCTTCCACAATAGGTATTATGTCATGTATTAAAAAGAGGTTGCCTTTCTATACCCTGTTTTTTCCTGGAGGGACTTTCTTTTTTTTTTTTTCCTGAGGATTTATTTCCAGTGTTTGCTGCTGATGAGTCAGTTCCATGAAAAAAAACAACCAACAAATCCTGACTCCAGCCAGATAGTGCTGGGCTCTGCAGAGGATTCTCACCAGGGATCTCTGCTCCAGAGTGCACTTCCACAGAGGTCTCCTGGGGACTGGCACGGGTAAGGCAGGATGCAGGCCCAGCACCGCTCTCACTCTAGCTGGGCCATTTACTCCCTGTGTGGCTCCAAGGCAATCTCTGCCTTCGTTTCCCCATTTGGGCCTAATTAAAAAAAAAGTCAGACCGAGTAGGTCAGTCTAGACAGAATCAGGCAAAAGAAGGGAACAGGAATTGACATCTGTTCTGGATGCTCAGCAGAAGGCAGGAAGGCCTCACTCAGGGCTTGCCGGGCACGCAGCAATCACACCCCACGCTAAAATGCGATGAGTAATTTTCTATGTTGGGACTAACTTCATTTCGGCCTTTTTCCGCCCAGGAGACATTCCCGGGAAAGCCAATAGGTGGCAAACTGCAGCCTCCCCTCCGGAGCCCAGGCAGCCTCCTAGGACAGGGAAATGTGCCCCTCTCTTCTGGCTGCTCTCCTTGTTGGGGCGGTGTATTTTGGTCTTTGGCTCGTCCCCTCTTGCACTACGCGTTAGATATCACTGATCACTCCAGTATTCCAGTGGTTTTATAGCACCTCTATGAACTCCTTGCAGGGACATGGAACAGACAATCCAAACAAAAAGGAGAGCGTTTCACCTTCAAGGAAAACCTGTCAGGCATATGCAGGACAACAGAGGAACAGAACGTGCAGCATCTGCTTCCACATCAGTCCAAGGAAGGTCCTTGACTAAAGGAAACCACTCAGCTCACCGACTTCTTAAATCGGAGGATGATAGAATCATAGAACGGTCAGAGCTGGAAGAGACCTTAAAGATCATCAAGTCCCAACCCCCTGCCCTGGGCAGGGACACCTCCCACCAGCCCAGGTGGCTCCAAGCCCCCTCCAGCCTGGCCTTGAACCCCTCCAGGGATGGGGCAGCCACAGCTTCTCTGGGCAACTGTTCCAATGCCTCACCACCCTCACAGGAAAGAACTTCTTCCTGAAATCTAATCTCAAATCTCCCCTCTTTCAATTTAAAGCCATTACACCCTGTCCTGTCACTGCACTCCTTGACAAAGGGTCCCTCTCCAGCTCTCCCGCTGCTTGGAGCCTGCCAGAAATCGGGAATGGCCTTGGCTCACAGTGCACAGACTCTGCTTAATTTCACCAGCTGCAGTTGACACTATTTGTCCCTTCGCCTGTAGCTTAAATACACAGGACATGGACTGGGAAAAGAGAAAAAACAAAGAAAAATAGCCTGTTTTCCAAGGACCTGGGGATAGGTACAGTCTAGGAAGTGTGTGTGTGTGACTGTCAGTACTGTGAGAAGCATCCCACAAAGAGAATTGGGTTTGATAGGCCAGTGCCAGCACAATCCATTACTCAGTCACAGAACTAATTTAACGACGAATTAAGTCACATGCTATTTAACTCTAACCCGCTCGCTTTTTCATCACCAAGTTGAGAGATGTCAAACACCAGAATAAAAGCAAAACCAGAGAGCAGCTACCTCCATCCCGCAGCACCACCGCCCTCCCTGACACGGCCTGAGTCACGGCCAGGGTGTCACTCACCATGGCTGTGGCCCCCCCACGCTGAGCCTGCCCTCTCCTCAGTCCCTGCAGGTGGCTCTTTGTCCCACGGGAGCTCTCGGGGGCAGCGCTGGGGATTTGTTCTGAGCCAGAGCAGAACCTGCACCCCCCGCCACCGCCCCCCTGTCGCGTCCCTGACGAGCACAGGGTGACTGCCCTGCTCTAAGGGAGGCAACCACCCACCCAAGTCCCACCCAAACACCCACCCGAGTGAAGGGACATCACACCCCAGCTTGGCTGAGTGCCATGAGGGGCTTCCAGAGCAAAGACAACGGTGCAAGAGGGGATCTCTGGTTAAATCACACTTTTGCTCTGCCAAGGCTCCTCTTATAATCGTATCAGGACCAAGCATTTACTCAAAGAGACGGTCGGTAAGTAGAAATACTAGGAATTTTAGTGTATTTTAACCTAAATCTCAGTGATTTCTGCCCCCCCTGCCCTACAAACCACACTTCATTAACAGCCTGCTGCAGCAGGCCTGACAGGCAGGGGGGTTCCTGTAGGTAACCGGGTTTGCTACGAGGTGCTGACCCCTGGGAGGAACCGCCTCCATTGCTGTGTTTGGACAACACTGGGGTTTAACCCACAAGAGCCGGGTTTTGGCTCTTTTATTCCCCAGATTTCCTCGCCCTGGGCCAGCGGGAGCCAGGGCACAGCGAGGCGGGGCCCAGCAGCGCCGGGCCCGGTGAGGGTAGGCCCCGGGCTCCCCGGACCGTACCTGTGGCTGCCGCTGCTCCCCGCGGCCGCCTCA
>VZTM01038498.1:52483-78279 GCA_013400555.1 Jacana jacana | reverse complement strand
GGCCGCTGCGGCACTGAGGCCTCGGCGGCCCCTGTCTGCGGCCCGGCCGCCCCTTGCTGCGACCCGCCGGGTCCCGTTCTGACGGCTTTTCTCCTCAGAGCCCGCGGCGGGGTCGGCGGCGCCATGGGGGAGCTCTTCCGCAGCGAGGAGATGACCCTGGCCCAGCTCTTTCTCCAGTCTGAGGCCGCCTATTGCTGTGTCAGCGAACTGGGCGAGCTGGGGAAGGTCCAGTTCCGCGACGTGAGTGACCACCCCCCTAGGCCCAACGCGGCGGAGCGGGGCCCGGCGGGCCCGGCCCTGGCTCCTGGGAGCTCAGGGGCATCAGAATGGGCTGGAACTGTCTCTCTCTCTGCAGCTGAACCCGGATGTGAACGTGTTCCAGCGTAAATTCGTTAATGAAGTCAGGAGATGTGAAGAGATGGACCGAAAGCTCCGTACGTCTCTCTCTGGGGTGGATGTGGCTCTGGCTCTGTAGCATTTAAAGGGAAAATAATTAACGCAGGCTAAACCTGCACGGCAGCCTGTGGGAACGGGGTGCTGAGGAGGAGCAAAGGCCGCCCTTCCCCTGTGTGTCAGCCCATTGGGCTGCTGCCGGCGTTGCCCTCCCTGCCTCAGCCAAATCAGGCCCTTGGAATAGGAGGTGAAAGAATTCCCAGCCGCCAGTGGGGCTGGGTGGTGTTATGGGGAGAGTTTAACGTTGAAGTATCCTTTTGGTTAACAACAGCACTGCTGTCTCTCCAGGGTTTGTTGAGAAGGAGATTAAAAAAGCAAATATTCCCATCATGGACACTGGGGAAAACCCGGAGGTGCCTTTTCCACGGGACATGATTGACTTGGAGGTAATAACGTGTGTTATCACGCAGACTCAGGTGTTCTCTGACAAGATGGGAGCAGGGGACACTCTCTCTGTTGGTAGATACCCCTTGAATTTATTGGCAAAGGTAGTTCAAACAAAGCAAACCGTAGTTCCCAGCTGCCCCCTGAAACAGGAGCTCTGCTCCCTCACTTGGGGCTCACCTTGATCCCCAACCATTGTTCTGCCTGGGGGGTTATCCAGACACTGGCAGAAGTGGAAGTACTTCAAAGGAGTTTCACCCGTGTAAATGAGCCGGAACCCGTGGGAACTGCATGGTTCACAGTGGGTCTGTCCCCAGGTTTATAAGGGGTTTTGGTGATTGAGAGAGAAATCCCACCTGTGACAGACGGGCTGAGCGTGGAGAGTTTCACGTTGCCTGAAGAGAATGTCACACATCTGGATGCCTGTGCCACAGCAGGGTGGCACTGGCTGTAACTGTGGGCAGTCATGTGGGAACGTAAAGCATCTTCTCTGCTTTCTTGTTTTTAATACCCTTCACAGCACTTCTTTATGGAGTTGCCTTCAGTCCTTTTTCTGTTTTCTTTCCCTGTCTTGCAGGCAAACTTTGAGAAAATTGAGAACGAGCTGAAGGAGATCAACACCAACCAGGAGGCTCTGAAGAGAAACTTTCTGGAGCTGACAGAATTAAAATTTATACTGCGTAAAACTCAGCAATTTTTTGATGAGGTCAGAATACCAGGGGCGGGTTAACACTTGGGCTGCTGGTTCTTCTCCCACAGATTACCATTTTTATTGTCCAGTGTATTCTTAGCTGCTGGTTTGGACAGCAGGATCATTTTTGAGCTTTGTTTAAGGCAGCTTCTCGGTGGGTTTGCCATTTCTCAGGCGGCGCAGCCCTGCGACCTGAGATTCACTGCTGAAGATGTTGGTCTGGGTTTGTTTTGGTTTAGCAATGGTTTGTCTGAAAACTGTGTGAAAGGATTCCAGTGCTGGCAGTTGTCAAAGCCCATCGACAGCCCAAAACTGTGGTGCTGGGGGGTGGCTCTCTCCTGGGTGGGCGGGAGCAGATAAGCAGCCCTGCCTCGCACACCCAGATACTCCAGACAAGCTTAGCTTCTCCTCAGCCTTTGAAATGTTCCATGCAGATTATTCTTTAGGGTCATAGCACAAAGCCTGCTGGAGTAATAGAGCGTTTAGTTGGTTATTTGAGCATTTGATCCAAACCCTAAAGTTTTCAGAGGAAGGTTCTGGAGAGAAGCTGCCATTTAGAATCTTGAGCGCTTGGTGGAAGCCCGGCTCGGCCGGGGACTGGGAGCAATCTCTGCACCCAAGAGGAAGGCTCTGCTGTGGTTCCTGCTGCAGGCACAGAGCCCACGCAGGAGAAGGTGTAATCCTTCCTTGTAAAGCTTGAGTAGCCCAGAGCCTGGGGAGTTTTCCCCGAGAACTCCTGTGTGAGCTTTAGAAGGGCAAGGCCGTGGTTTTGCTGAGTACCTGCCCTGTGTTCTCTCTTCCAAGGATTTGATCAAAGAGTTTGTGACGGATCTGGCTTCTGGCTGTCACAAAGGCTGTGATCAAGGAGAGCTGGGCTCCTGCACCCTTCAGACCCTTATCTGAGGGTTTGGGGGTTGTTTTTCTGGCACAGGATGGCGCCTGTTCAGGCACCCGGGTTGTTCCTGTGCCAACAGTGACCCTGCTGCTTGTGCTGTCAGTTGATCAGTCATGGGGTTGGTTTCAGTACAAAAAAAACCAACTTGATTGGTCATGGGGTTGGTTTTGGTGCAAAAAAACCCTTGTCTTCGAGTGTTGAATGTCCTCTTACACGTGTCTCCTTGGACACCCAGCATTGACCAGTGTCACCCTGTCACCGGGCAGGGCTGAGGTGCCACTGCCACCTCTTTGGAGCATTGAGTAAAGCCACGTACAGGCAGCACTGTGTGCTTTTTTAATTAGTCACTGTCCTCTCTGAGAGCTGCCCACTGCTGTCCTTCACGTGCAGCGTGGTCATAATAAATCTACAGATTAAACCCAGCTTCCTAAACTGCCAACCTCAGGTCACCACAGAGGAGCTTGTTGTCAGCCTTAAAGGGACTGGCACAGAAATCTAGCTACCTTCCCGCTCCTGCTTGGTATCTGTTGTCTTTAATAATAAAATACAGCAAATAAAATGCACTGCTCTGGGTAAGGGCAGGCTGAGCAGCTGGTGTGTGCAGCTGAGTAAAGCCTTAGGTTTAAGCTGTTCCTGCTCGGGCTGCAAAGAGCCAGGAGCTGTGTGAGCCCCGGGCTCCTGCTGGCCCAGTGTCCCCAGAGCTGGGCTGTCCCTTCCCTCGGTACCTTCAGCACTCGAAGCCTTTGATACCTTGTAATTACGACTGTTATTCATAGAAATAAGTTGCACAAGAAATGGCTGAGGATCCAAAGCACTTTTCTTGGTGTTCATGCACTGGGGGGGTGTGGGGTGTGGCAAAATTGTTTCCCTTGGTTTTATCAGGGTTCTACTCCAAGTAGCCATTTCTTGTTCCAACACACCATGTTGATGATTATGCTCCTTTTCTCAGTCTTCTTGTCTTTGCTTATGAAGAGCAGTATGAGCTGGAGAGATTTCTCTGAAAGCTTTGCCTAGAGTGTGAGCGTAAGAGAAGACTGGAAAAGTAATGGTTAATGGCATGCAGTCCCCCCTCTCTCCTCCCACTCTCTCCCCATCTGCTTTCTTCTGTTTGTTTTGCATCTCTCATTCCTGTCTGGGCTCTGGGTTAATAAGTTAGATGGTGAAATGGGTCTTTTTGTTTGGTTCTTGTGGAAAGTGGACTTTTGTTCTGTTTGTGAAGCGGAAGGGGCTTGAATTGTATGAAGCTGTGCGCAGTGATCCGGAGCCCTCGGAGCAGAGCTGGGATCCAGTGGGGAAAAGGAACCTCTTTTTCAGGCCCTGAGATTGAAGCAGCTGATCTGGGTGAACAATAAGCCATTTAGAAACGTTTAATAATCAAAGATCTGCATTCTAATTACTGGCATGCAAACTCTTGGGTTTTCCCAATCCGGAACCACTTCACAATTCCAATGGTTTTCTTTTTACTGCTGCTGCTGAAAACTTACTCAGAGTAAATTTCCCAGAGTCTGGTTTCTCTGTGCTGTAACTGGGTAGCGCTTCCATTTCCACAGAGTCTCTCAGTATTTTATTTCTCTTCAGTCTTACACCACTGCTTTAGTTATTCCCCCCAAACCAGAGCTGGTGCAGCTGTACCGTTTCCTATCTGGGACGGGTGTGATCATCAATCAGAGCAGTTCAGAGATGAATCGGAGAACCTTGGGGTTTGTTATGCAAACAGACCTTGGGTAAGAAAGTTCTTGTTTAGTAAAACTGGTCTAATCCCACTTTAAGGTGCTTTGGTCTGTAATTTCAGCCTCTCTAGGCAGGCCTTGTCTTGGTTTCACACAGTGTCCCGAAGGGGCCAGGGTGGCATCAAGCATTTATAAGATTTACTCTCTCAAGTGAGGCAGATCCTAAGTTCCCACATGTGCCATCCTGCCCTTGGCGTGCTGAAACGTGGCACCCCTCACAGCCAGTACCACAGAGCACCTCTGTCCCTGAGAAATACAATACAAGCCCCTCGAAGCTGTGACTTGCTGTTCTCCAACACCCTGAGAGCTGGTGCTCAAGTGATCCCTGCTGCCTTTGGTCTGTGTGGTTTGCTGGGTGGTCCCAAACTTTCTTCTCTGGGTGGGGTTCTGTGTGAAGCAGAATTTTCATTCTGTTTGTCATGTGGCAAACAAGTTGCCTTAAAGCTGAAGGGACGGGTGGGTCCTGGTGTGGTGTCTCCAGGCTCCCCCCTGCCAGCGCCCCTGTGTGCGAGCGGCTGAGCTGCACTTGGCCTTGGCCTCGCAAAAACTCCTCCTGTGTTTGGCAACTGCTTTGATTTGGGGGCAAGTGAAACGTTGTGGAGTGTTTTCACCGCAACTGGGACACGGCTCTTGGCCCAAACAAAGAACTGAGGCTCCACTGTTGCTGTATGTTCTTGCAGGGCTGCGCTGTTCGTGTGCTTGCCGTACGTGTGCGGGGTCAAACTCTGCCTTCAATGTGTTTTAGCCTGGGGGAAGGCTCCCTGTTTTCCACAGAGGGTAGAATTTGGCCCTTTCTTTGTGCTGAGGAACTGGAGTTCTTTTGTCATTTCCCTGTATAAGCTGCAGAGGTAGAAATGACTGTGATGTGGGGTTGACTGAAGATGGTGCACGAGAGGATGTGACTTGAGCATCCTTCCTGGCTGCAGCTCTGGCACTTACAAGGTATATTCCCAAGAATTTTGGCTTGCAGATCACTTGCAGTGAGGGCTGGTATGGAACTGTTTCCTCTTCTAGTGCCTGACTGCTCAAAAACTGAGCAGCATCACCAGACTTCCCTAAGTAACATGTCTTGTGAGTCTGGCAGTAACACGTAGAGCAGAGAAGATAAACACCTTGGAGAATGTAAAGATTTAATCAGGAAGCCTGTTTTGAGGCTGGAAGCATTGTGTGTTTTTCCTGGAGGAGAACTTTGTAAAGCCCCTAAGAAAACTACCATCCAGTACTTCCAGGCTTTGTTTCTGACTCTGACCCCGGGCCCACGCTGATGTGGCAAGTAACGTGGAATCAATCAAACCACCATCACCTAATTGGGAAATGAATTATTCTGCCTGGAGCGGGGCAGGAGGCGGACATGACACATGGAGGGTGTGTGGGTCTGGTGTGGCTGCTGCTGGGGACAGCCCTGTGAAGGTGCCCCCAGGTCCTTGAACCATCCATGGAAGGTGGAAGACTCACCTGGGCATTGCTCTCCCCATGGTCTGGAACAAGTTCCACCCCAAGTACCATGTCCCAGGCACTGCTCAGAAATGCCTTTTGTGTCTTTTGATACACAGAAAATGCACAAGGAGAACCATAGAATTGTCTGTGTTGAAAAGGACCTTGCAGATCATCTAGTCCAGCCATCACATAGAGTGAGGGGCAGTCAGATCTCCCCTCACCTTTTTCTCCATGAAGATCTGGAGGCAGAGCAGAGTAAGGTTCTGCTCTTCCATGCCATTTGAAAACAGTTCTTGGGAACATCACTTGTATTTAAAACTTGATAAATTTTTGTGGAATTCTGCCTTTGGCCAGACTTACACCCCCAGCCCCTCTGCTCTTCTCTTGCTGTGGTCTTCAGACTTTGGTTGGATGGAAGCTTTGCTGGGCCATTCCACTTCTCCTCTTGTTTTAATCCTTCCTCGTGTGGTTCCGTCCCTTCTGTCATCTGGCTCCTCTTTCTGCTGTCTTATGTTTGTTCTTGCCTTCTCTTTTCTTCTTTTCCTTGTCTCCCCAACCTGTCTCCTGGTTCCTCGTTCCCTGCATGCCACTAACTAGCTTCATTAGATATTAATTGATTTGTGAATTCAGGCTGAATTGCATCATCAGCAGATGGCGGATCCAGACCTGTTGGAGGAATCCTCTTCGCTGCTGGAGCCGAGCGAGATGGGAAGAGGGGCCCCGCTGCGACTCGGGTAATGGCCGTTGGGGTCGGTGGCTCCTGTCACCCCGGGGCACCCACAGCCCTTCAGAGTGCAGTGGGGGAACTTTCCAGAGTGGCACATCAAGTGGTGAAGGCTGGTCTAGAGTAGCTGTCTGTCCTCTGGTTCTGTGCCTGCTCGTTAACTTCCCAGCTCGTATTTGTGCTTGGCACTGCCAAAAAAAAAACCCCCATAAAATAATGTCCTAGTTTGTTCCTAGTGCTTGTGTCCTGGTGGCTCTTCCAGACCTCCTGAGCTCTCACAGCTTTGAAACCAGTAACTACAGTGGGCAGGTAATACTCACACAAGCCTGTGTGGTTCTGTACCCTCCTCTTGGTTGGACTTGATGGTCCCAAGGGTCTCCTCCAACCCAAATGATTCTATGATCCTTGTGCTGCTTCCAGGCACTGTCTGTATCTGGACACGGGGCTTGGAGCAGTGAGGTCTTCCCGCGCCGGGCACGCAGTCAGGGAGCGACCAGCCTCTGTGTTTGTGGGTGGGTTTGGGTGTCAGGCTCTGCCTTCCCTCGGGTGCAGAAGGGACGTGTCCTGCTCTCCCCCCGCAGGTTTGTGGCCGGGGTGATCAACCGGGAGCGAATCCCCATGTTCGAGCGGATGCTGTGGCGGGTGTGCCGAGGGAACGTCTTCCTGCGCCAGGCGGAGATTGAGAACCCCCTGGAGGATCCCGTGACGGTAAAGGGAGCTCTTGGTTACGGCAGCCAAAGCCTCAGATGTGTAAAAGGACTTTCTCATAGATCTTAGAGATCCCAGGCTCTATCCCCCTCCGTGAGCTCCACGCAGCCAGACCTTGCGGTGTGTCCCTTCAGGGTAAATGCTTGCAGCCTCTGGGGCTCTGGTGATGTATGTTCTCCTGCTTAATTAAAGCAAAAAAAAGGATGGATGGTGAATACTGCTGAAAAGGGGAAAAACAACTCAAAATCTGGGCTGCAGCAGGGTGTAGTTGCTTTGGCACAGAGTGCAACTCCTGTGTGCAGCTCTGGATGAAGAGGAATCCTCCTTGCTGGAGGCTGCTTTGGAGATCAGGGGTGTAACATCTGCAGCTCGTTCACTCCGAGCTTGGACCTTTCGTTTTCCCCAATTTGCTAAGTGGCATTTGGAGCACCCACCTGAGAACTGCTGGCTCCCTTCCACAGTGAAAGCGAACGGACCGCTTTGTACATTCGGCGTCAAATGAAGGGACAGTGCCCAAACCTGGGGAACTCTTGCTCTCGGCCATTAGAAGGAAAGGCTCTGTCAGTGTGTGCTGGGGGGGCTGGACTGGGGCAAAGACAGAGGGGTTGAACGCAGCAACTGCCCTCGGTTTCTCACGCCGGGCTGACTGGCTGCGTCTCGGGCCCCACCGACCGCTGGTGGTTGACCTGTCGCATTATCTCTCGACCAGGAGAGACTCTGCTCAATTGTGCAACACTTCCTTAGATCGAGGTTACACCTAATGTAATGATTCTTGAAACATTACGTTAAAGTTTCCTAAGTGAGGTGGAACAATAACTTGTCAACAAACGCAGGAAAGGGGACCTGGCTCCCAGGCTGAAAGCAGCTGTACAAGGAATGTGTCGCTGCCCTCCCTGGAGAATCGAGGTTGTTAATCTCCCCTTCAAGCTTGTTTTCATTCACTCTCCAGCTTTCTGCCTGATTCTGTAGGTGAGCTGGCTGCAGGCCCGATAAATATTTCATTGCATCTCTGTTCTCTTGGAGATCTTCCCAGGTTTTCCTGTTTATCGCGTTACAGAGAATAGATAACAGAGAGCACAGAACACTTTGCCTCAGTGCACACAAGAACAGTAGGGGTATTCCCTGCTCAGCC
This sequence comes from Jacana jacana, assembly GCA_013400555.1. NCBI lineage: Eukaryota > Metazoa > Chordata > Aves > Charadriiformes > Jacanidae > Jacana > Jacana jacana. The sequence continues at coordinate 70,125 of VZTM01038498.1, read as the reverse complement.
TAAGAACTGCTCTCCTCCGACCGCCCCGGTGGTGGGAAGGTACATTCTTGACTCGCTGTGCAGAGGGGAGCTCTGTGTGCACAGGTTCAGGGGGAGGCGGAGCAGGACTCTGTTGTAACTTGCTCTAAAGCTAATGTCTGAGCAGAGCAGAGCTATTACAGCGCACCCTTTCTTCTCTTCCAGGGGGATTACGTGCACAAGTCTGTGTTCATCATCTTTTTCCAAGGGGACCAGCTGAAGAACAGGGTGAAGAAGATTTGTGAAGGGTATGGCAGTCTCACAGCTGGGCAGCTCAAACACGTTGACGTGACTCGATATCGATATTTCACAACTCCTTCTTTCACAACACTGTAGGAGTACAGATTTCTGACAGCAAGTAAAAGGTACTGCAGGGAGCTGAAACATATTTTACAGACAAAGTGGCCCCTGCCCAAGGCTGTGACGTTCAGAGGAGCCGACTGCTTTGGTAGAAACTGCCTGAAAACAAGGGAGCTCGAGTGTGGGACCCCCAGACAGAGCTAGTGGGGTGTCAGTGGGCAGTATTCCCCCCGGGGAGACCAACAGTGACTGGTTCCAGCAGCAGCTGCACTGGCACGACAGCAACACCCTGAGCCAGGAGGGCTGATCAGCTCTGGGGCAGGGGCTCTGGGTCACTGTTGGTGCTGGGAGCAGGAGGTTTCTTCCCACTCCTGTTCCTTAAGCGTTTGGCTTCTGGTTTGGCTTGATTTAAAGGCTGAAACCCTGCTTGGCAGTTTTTACTGATCAGAAACTTCTGTAGAGGTGCTTCTGGCTTTATTTCTGTGCTCAGGCTCGGCCTTCTCTTTCCCTGACTGACTTACCTTCTCTCTGTCCTTGTCACTAACGTGACTTGCATGTCTTCCAGATTCCGTGCCTCCCTCTACCCATGCCCAGAAACACCACAGGAGAGGAAGGAGATGGCTTCTGGTGTCAATACCAGAATTGACGACCTTCAGATGGTAAAATAACTGGGGTCAATGCCCTTTTTTAATTTCCTGTGTAATAATATAGTAGAAAACTTACTTGGATCCTGTTAAGAATTTGTGGCCCTATTGGATGGCCCCATTTTCAGCTCCAGGCAGCTGGAGCCCAGCAGCTCAGCACTGCAAGAAAGGTGTTTACAGGTTGTTGGCTGCGTTGGATGTGGGACGGTGGGGTGGTTTGGTCTCAGTTTATTCCATCTGTGGAAGTACAGCATGGACAGGGAGCAGGGAGGAACAGGCATGTGTGAGGAGACGGTGTATTTCCAGCTCTGAAAGCTTGTGAATTGCCTGGTTCATCTGCAAGAGCTTAGAAAGCCTTTAAACTCGCTTCCAAGCTCGGATAACAACGCTATCTTTAACTTGGCTCTTCGTTTTTCTGCCTGTCTTTGTATTTTCACACTGTGCTGTCCTGAAGAGCTCCTGCTTTCCAGCTAATCTCTTGTGCAGCAGCCTGAGCGTTGGTAAAGAGTGATCATCAGCACACAAACCTCAGGGGTGGCAGCTGGGGAATGCTTGGTGCTTGCTTCAAGGAAGAAAGTGTTATAATGCAGAACAAACTAAGGGACTTGAGACCAACAAAGAGAAAAGATTGAGATACTAAAAGGGAAAATGTTTCACTTCAGACTGCTTGTTTGCCAGAGGAACTTTCCCAAGCTGGGAGGTGTGTTGTGTGGCTGTTTGGTAGTTTTAAAGTGGACGAGAATGCAGGAAGAATTTAACTTGTAGGATCCAAAGCTGCGTGTGCCCTTTGTCCTCGCCTTCCCTCAAAACCCGAGACTTTCCAGTCTGGAAATCTGACTTGGCACAAGGTAGACGTGTTCCAGTTGGAAAACACCCTCTGTAGAAAACACTTTCTCCCTTTTCCTTCAGTAAAGAAGTCCTTTGTTGTAATCTTTGTGTGTTCTCTTAAGGCAGCGTAGACCTTGCTTGTAGAACTCTGGTCTTTTAACCTGGGTGGGGGAGAAAATGGGCTCTGTGATCTCTGGGCAGTTTGTTGTTAGAAATACCCACCAACCCTGCAGCTGGAGGAGGACAGCAGTCAGAAAGCGTCCCTGGCAAGAAGCCTTAAGCCCTCTTAGCAGAACTAATTAATATGGAGAGTAAAGTGTATACTGGAGGCCTGGGGCAGCCCATGCGTGGGGTGGGGTGGGAGCTTGTCCCTCCATCCTCCGCTGGTGATCAGCCCGGTTTCACGGCGTGCTTCTGGCTCCCTGCTGCCAGTTCTGGCCAGTGGTTTTGCCTCATTTTTCCTCCCACTTTTCCGTGCAAGGTGCTGAACCAAACCGAGGACCATCGGCAAAGGGTTCTGCAGGCGGCCGCCAAGAACATCCGCGTCTGGTTCATCAAGGTGCGCAAGATGAAGGCCATCTACCACACCCTGAACCTCTGCAACATCGACGTGACGCAGAAGTGCTTGATTGCCGAAGTCTGGTGTCCCGTGGCTGACCTGGATTCCATCCAGTTCGCTCTGCGCAGAGGCACAGTGAGTTACCAGCTGGAGAAGAGCAGGTTTAGATGGGATGTTAAGAGCAGCTTCTTTACTCGGAGGGTGGTGGAGCGCTGGGACAGGCTGCCCAGGGAGGTGGTTGAGGCCCTCCCTTGAGGCCCTCCCTGGAGATATTCCAGGCCCTCCCTGGAGATATTCCAGGCCCTCCCTGGAGATATTCCAGGCCCTCCCTGGAGATATTCAAGGGGAGGCTCAAGGAGGCAACCTCGGACCAGGGCAACCTGGTCTGGTTGGGGGTGTCCTTGCTGACTGCGGGGAGGTTGGATGAGATGACCCCAGAGGTCCCTTCTGGCCTGGACCATTCTGTGATTCTATGACAAGCAGGTGGCACTTGTCCACAGACACCCCAGGGATTCATGGATTTCTCTGATCTGTGAGTCTCTGCAGTCCATCCCTTTGGGCTGCTTGAAGTGGTCCTCCCAGAGGGCACTTCCTTTAACATGCAGGACTCGTGGCTTCCTAACAGATACCTGACCTTGTGTCAAGCTTTAAGGTCAGGGCAATGTCATCATGCTGATGGGTTTTCCTGTGCTCAAGTCCCCGGGCGTGTTCGGTGAGCCTGGCCATGCTCTGCTCTCCTGCTGGATGTATAGTGGAATGTATGGAAAGGAGCACTCTGGGGCCACGAGCAAGCTCACCCTCTGCTCAGATAACAGACTTGGGGGCCTTGAAATCCTTTCAATTTTTATTTAAAAAAAACCAAACCACCAACAAACCATTTACATGAGTTTTCTTGTCTGCCCGAATCAGCCTCCGTCCCTGCTGCAGGGTGTGCTTCCCTTGCTGCTGTACGGGGAGCAGGGCGGTGGGAACTCAGCAGCCCCCCCCCCAGCAGCTTGGGTAGACCCCTCCTTGCACAAATCCACTGAAAAATGCAAGCTTGTCCTTCCCAAACGGGGTGAGAAAGTCGTGCTTTGCCCTGTCCTCCAGAGCTCTGAGGATGGGCTTTCTCATCCTCCTTTGTTTTCCTGTGGTGGTTGTAAACAGGAGCACAGCGGATCCACGGTCCCCTCGATTTTAAACAGGATGCAAACCAACCAGACCCCACCAACCTACAACAAAACCAACAAGTTTACCTGTGGCTTCCAAAACATCGTTGACGCTTACGGCATTGGGACGTACCGGGAGATCAACCCGGGTAGGTTCACACTTGGAGCAGTCCCAGACCTCTGTCTCGGGTCAGTCATGGCGCTTTCTCTGTGGTGTCTGTCCCATGTGGTGAATTTCCAATGGAGCTCTCAGCACCTTTCAGGGCAGAGGGGAAGCTTGGGAATCCTACTGGTTGGTGGTGTAAACTGTACTGGGATAAATGGGCCAATGTTAATGGCATGGCCTTCAATGAGGCCAAGTGCCAGGTCCTGCCCTTGGGCCACCCCAGCCCCATGGATGGCTACAGGCTTGGGGCAGTGTGGCTGGAGCTGCCTGGCAGAAAAGGACCTGGGGGTGCTGGGTGACAAGGCCTGAACATGAGCCAGAAGTGTGCCCAGGTGGCCAAGAAGGCCAAGGGCATCCTGGCTTGCATAAAGAATAGTGTGACCAGCAGCAGCAGGGAGGTGATTGTCCCCCTGTGCTCAGCACTGGGGAGGCCACCCCTTGAGTCTGGTGTCCAGTTCTGGGCACCTCAGCACCAGAGAGATCTGGAGGGGCTGGAGCGAGTGCAGAGGAGGGACACGGAGCTGGGGAAGGGCCTGGAGAATAAGGGTTATGAGGATGGATTGAGGGAGTTGGGATTGTTTAGTTTGAGGAAGAGGAGGCTGAGGGGAGACCTCATCCCTCTCTACAACTGCTTGAAAGGGCATTGCAGAGAGGTTGGTGCTGGTCTCTTCTCAGGGGCAATGAGCGATAGAAGGAGAGGGAATGGCTGCAAGCTGCAGCAGGGTAGGGTTAGGCTGGACATGAGGAAAAGGTTTTTCCCAGAGAGAGTGGTCGGTCAGTGGAATCAGCTGCCCAGGGAGGGGGTGGAGTCCCCATCCCTGACTGTGTTTCAGAGTAGATTAGATGTGGTGTTGAGGGATCTGGTGTAGGGGAGAACTTGTAGAGTGGGGCTGATGGTTGGACTTGATGATCCCAGGGGTCTCTTCCAACCTGAGTGATTCTATGAAATCCGGGGTTACTCAGGGCGCGCTGGGATGTCGTCTCTTCTCTTGCAGCACCTTACACAATCATCACCTTCCCCTTCCTGTTTGCTGTGATGTTTGGAGACTTTGGCCACGGAATCCTGATGTCCCTGATTGCCATCTGGATGGTGTTAAGGGAAAGTCGCATCCTCTCACAGAAGAGTGACAACGAGGTAAGGCCGGGGGGTCAGGTTTGCAGTGGGGTTTCCTCCCCTTGAGCTGATGAGCCCATATCTGAAACCCATGGAACCAGAAAGAGAGGACATTTAGCTTAGATATCAGGAAGAAATTTTTAGTCTGCTGGTGGTGAGGCACTGGAAGAAGTTGCCCAGGAAAGCTGTGGATGACCCATGCCTGGAGGTGCTCAAGGCCAGGCTGGATGGGGCTTTGAGCAACCTGGTCTAGTGGGAGGTGTTCCTGTCTGTGGCAGGGGAGTTGGAACTCAATTATCTTTAAGGTCCCTTCCAACCCAAACCATTCTATGAACCCACAGCTGGACTGGGAAGCTGTAGAGCACAGACTGAGTGGTGTAATTTCATAACAGTAGTGAGTTCCTTCGGTTTTCCTTTTGGATATTTGTAGGAAATGACTCTTTTTGGGTGTTTGAAGGAGGGTGGGTGTCTGTCAGGTGTGGTACATGAGCTGCTGGAAACCAATCGGCCCAGAACTTGGTTGCATCATCCTGGGGTTCAGTCACTGCAAACCTCCTGATTTTTGTAGGGGTGTGTTGTGTCTCTGAGATTCCTCCTGGTTGCTGATCCTGGGGGCTTTGCTCAGGGCTGGGGCTGCTGGGGGGAGACTGGGGCTGCCAGGGGGTGACCAGAGCTGAGAGACACGGGCAGAGCGTGGAGGGAGCTGAGCGGGGCCTGCACTGCCCAGTGCCAGGCTCATGAACCAGCTGGGGCTGGTGTCAGCACGGATGCTGTTTATCCTCTGCCTAATCCCAGATTCCCCACGGGCAGTCGTGCTGCCTCTTTATCCTCCGCGTCCTCATTCTGTGCTGCCTCCTGCACCTGTAATCCCCGCTGTGGGGAAATAGAGACTCGGGGCTTTTAGACCATATGGCCCGTTATTGTTTGTCCTACAGCTGGTTTTGTTGGTTTGTGACCTTCCTTGTCCTCATGGACTCTCTTTGTTCCTTTTTCCTTTGGTTTTGTACTAGATGTTCAACATGGTTTTCAGCGGCCGATACATCATTCTGCTGATGGGACTGTTCTCCACCTACACAGGCCTCATCTACAACGACTGTTTCTCCAAGTCCCTGAACTTGTTTGGCTCCTCCTGGAGCGTCCGGCCCATGTTCACAAAAGGCAATTGGTCGTGAGTAAACAGTTGGTAACTTGAGAGAGGGTGACAGTGACAAGCAGGTGACTTCCCTTTCCCCATTGTCCTCCCAGCTCAGGAAAACAAAACCTTCTGCACTCAGTCCCAGTGTCAAAGTGGGTGTCAGTGACATCCATCGAGTTTCAAACCAGCTTTTTTTTTGCCCCACCCCAGAAAAGCTGTAGTTCATCCCCTTTCTCCTCACAGACAAGCAATATTCCAGTCCCCTCCTTCTTTCTTCCTTGTGATACTCAGTAATGGGTCAAGAAACAGGTTTATTGTTCGTTTGGGGAGGTCTGTAAGGCCACCCAGAAACATTAAGTTCTCTAAATTTTGAGCTATTCCTTGCTCTCACAAGGGCAGGATGTTGTCAGGGTTTACAGAAGGACAGCGTTGCTTGTGGTAATGTCTGTATAATCTGCTTGTACCCAAACAGAGATGCTTTGCTTGAGACCACCCCCCTGCTCCAGCTGAACCCCGCTATTCCCGGGGTCTTTGGTGGGCCCTACCCCTTCGGCATCGACCCGGTAAGAGCATCCTCTGTCTCAACAGAGAAAGTGCCTCCCCGGTTCCCTGGGAGGAATTTCACAGCCCAGCCATTCCCTTAGCCAACACTTTATCCATGCTGGGAACGATAACATTAACTCAGTTCCTCTTGCAAATCAGAGAACTAGGTGCTCATTTAAGTGGAAAATCCAGGTTTTTTTTCCTGGGAAGGAGACAGCCCCCCTTTGCCTCAACTTGTGCTTACCATCAAACCAGGGAAGGTTGGATTCCTGCTGCGACGGTGGGATCGGCTGCTGGAGGAGAGTGTTCTGGGCAGGAGAGGCTGTCTGCTCAATAGCAGATACCTGTGTCACAAACACATCTTTAAAAACCCTGCTCCTGCAGCCTTACACTTCCTGAATGGTTAATGCTGTTGAGCTTAAAAGTGAGCCTTTTCCTTCTCCTCTGTCTGTCCTTGACTCGGGTGTTGCTGACTCGCTGGTGTTCCTCGCAGATTTGGAACATTGCCAGCAATAAGCTGGCCTTCCTCAACTCCTTTAAGATGAAGATGTCAGTGATTCTTGGCATTATCCACATGCTCTTCGGTGTCACGTTGAGTCTTCTCAACCACATGTAAGTGCTTTGCTCCCTTGTTTTTTTTTTTCCCCCACGTCCCTGCGTGTCGGGTGTGCGGGGGTTTGAGGCAGGAGCCCCGTCAGACTTTACCCTGCTGATGGCTGGGTGGGCTCGTCCTGCCCCTGTGGAAGGAGCCATGGCCAGGAGCTGTGGGTGTAAGCCCTGGCTGCTGCTGAGAAACCTGCCCTGCAGTTTTGTTCCAAAGACAGTTTTGTTCCTTTGTGTTCTCATTAAAAGCTCTTGCCCTACACATGCCTAGTGCTAACCAAATGTAACTTTAAACTCTCCTCTTTTCCCCCCCGTAGCTATTTTAAGAAGCCACTGAACATCTACCTGGGATTTATTCCAGAAATGATTTTCATGTCTTCACTGTTTGGATACCTCGTGATTCTCATTTTCTACAAGTGGACAGCCTACGACGCTCACACCTCGAAGGATGCACCCAGCCTTTTAATACACTTCATCAACATGTTTCTCTTCTCCTATGGTGACACCAGTAATAAGATGCTCTATAAAGGGCAGGTGTGTGCTCTTGCTGCAATAACACCAGAGGCACTTTGTGATATTAAGAGCTTTTAATTGTGAAATCAAGCTAGGAACACCCTTTCTGTGCCACAGAGGAAGCGTGGCCTCGCTTCCAAAGGCTCACGCTCTGTGATGTTGAAGGAAGCAATAATCCCCATACTGGAAATTTTATATCAGTCTGAACACAGGTCAGCCCTGGCTCCAGAACATCTGGATCCAGATTAACTGTGGGCAGTGATTGGGAATATTGTCCCTGCCTCCGCAGCGTGCTGCCTCTAAGCCTAACTGGGACACTAACACCGTTTCCTCCCAGCGCTGCCGGACATCTGCCAAATTCTCCTTCCCTGCAGAATCTATAGGATTTCTCCCTAATCTAACCCAGCACTGGGCAGTGTGAGGGCATTAGGGACAGCACGGCCCTGCTGTCCCCAGGAGAGGGAGGGGTCCATGAGTTCTGGGAATCCAGTTGCTTGGTGTCCCATTGGGCTCGTGCTGGGGTCTGCGTGTGTGTTTGAGCCTGGGCTGTCACTAGATCATCTGAGACTTGTTTCCTTTACAGAAGGGGCTCCAGTGTTTCCTGGTGGTGGTGGCGTTGCTGTGTGTGCCCTGGATGCTGGTAGCCAAACCCCTGGTCCTTCGCCGTCAGTATTTGTGGAGAAAGCACTTGGTGGGTGACTCCTACATCTTCAATATGAAAACTAATCGTGGTTGCACAGCTGTGTTCTCCGTCTCATCTCGGATACGTGGGTTCACACTGCACTGTGACCTGTAAAACTCTTTTTTTGCACATTCCTGGGCATGAAGGCAGGTGGGTTTTACTGGAGACAGTGTCACCTGCTTCTCAGAGCTGGATCCAGCAGCAAACCTGCCTGTACAATCCCTTTCCGTGGGTAACGATAAGAGCGATGGGTCCGGCCTGGGCTCTGTCCGGTGGTTTAGGAGCGCTGTGGTGCTGGTTGCTGGATGCACTTCTGTGCCTTCACTAGGCTGACCATGTAAAAAGCAGAGATGGCAGCTTAATTGGCTGGCAGGCTGCTCAGCTGCCTTTGCTAAAGCAGTTTGGATGGTAAAAAATAACTAAAAGGGGGGGAAAAAAAACAAACCCCAACCCCTAAATAGACTTGGCAGTGGCTGTGTGCGAGGTGGTGCTCTGGGGTGCTCTGTAGGTTTCCAGCTGTGAAGTGTCTGCATGTGAAATGCAGGGACCTGGCCCACGTGCACCGAGGAGACTCGAAAATTCTCCCTGCATGTATGGCAGCCAGCTGGTAGGGTGTGAAAGCCAGTCAAAGCTCAGTTCAGTTACAGACCCTTCCCTCTCCCTTCTCTGACCATCTCTCATCCTCCCATGTCCCCTCCATTCGTCTCCCTCTCTCTTTTTGTTTTCTTCCTCATCCCTTTCTCTCCTTCCATTCACTATCAGGAAGGGCAGCCCGCGGAGGCCCAGGTCAGCCCAGGCCCGACCCAGCAGGCAGTAGAGGCAGCAGCGGCTGCAACAGTGAGTGCATTTAAGAAAACAAACAAACAAATCACCTGGTGGACTGAAAGATGGGAGTTGGCTTTCTGCCTTAATCCTCCAGGGAGCACGGAGTGTCTCTGCATTTCATAAGGGAATGGCAACTGCACTTTTAGGGTGAAAAAATGGCTTTCTCTTGGCAAGAGCAAAGTTCAGCCAGAGCGGTACCTTCTGGAAGAGGCACTGGGCTGAAGGATGGTAGCTGTGTGTGTGCAGTGCTGCTGAGAGCACAGCAGGGCCCTGCTGCCCCACTCCCCAGGTTAAGTTCCCCTCTTTCTCCCTGTCTGTGTAAGAGAGAGCAGGGTTCTTCCCCCTGAGTGTTTCTGGTGGCGCTGTGTGTTCTCAAACACCACGTTTGTGTGACGGCCTCCCGACAGCTTCACCGCAGCAGTTGCTGGGTTATCAACAGCCTCTGCCCTTGTAGATGCTTTGACTTGAAACTTATAGAAGGGTTGTGCCCAAACCAGCCTCTCGGTGGGAGCTGTTTCTCCTGGTTCATGTCTAAACCCACCACCAGCCCCTTGGCCACGGCAGCAGCTCCCAAACTGGGTCCCTTCCCCGGTGCCGTGCGTCTCGCTTGGGCTCAGTCCTGGGCGCTGAAGCGTGAGTCTCGCCCGTGGTGACGCTCTGAGGCACTTGGAGCTGTTGCCTGGGTTTTGTTTTCGTGACATTTGAAGTGGCCCCACAGCAATGTCAGAAGTGAAAACGCAGGTTTTGTGCAGAATCCACCCGGCGCCGTGACCGCATCTCGGAACGGGGAGCCGTGAGGGAAGGTCTTTGTGTGGGAAGCCTGAAGGGCAGGGTTGGAGCTCTGGGAGTGGTGTTTGGGTTGGAGAGCTGACAGCTCCCAGAGCACGGCTGGGAGTCGGGCACGAGGAGAAAAGCTGCAGAACCCCAAATCCCCACGGGCTGGAAACCCACAGATAGGTCTGGTGTGGGTCATCGGTGACTTGTGACCTCCCAAAGGTGCTGGGGATTCCAGCAAGAGCCTTGCCTTATACTGTTTTTTTTCTTTTTAGTTCTATTTTGCAGATCATAAATGAATAATGTGCATAATTGTGGGGTTTTTAAAAAAAAAAAAAACAAACCTGACAAAGCCTTTCAATGGCATCTGGCATTTTGGGCAAATCTATAGTTGAGCCAAAAAAAAAAGCAGGTGCCTAAGAGCCAGTCAGTTAGAAGAGTTTTGGGGAGCTGCTCTGCCGGGGACCCGGGGTGTGAGCCAGTTCCAGTTCACCTCTGCAGCTGGGTCACACCCCCAGGGCTCCGTTTGTTGTCCCTGGGATCAGTCAGGAGCATTTTCTGCCCTTGGAGACCTGGGGGGGACACACAGAGAGATCCCGCCGTCGTGCTGCGGAGCTGGGGATGTGCAGGTCACCCCTTCGTTGTCCAGTGTGTGTTTCACCGTGTGTAAAGGCTCTGCTGGGGGCAGGGAGGGGACCTGCAGGACTCTGCATCCCCGCTCGGTGGCAGGGTGACACCGGGGGGGGGGAATGCTCGGTGGCAGGGTGACACCAGGGGGGGGAATCCTGCCCAAAATCCAACGTTCCCTGCGGTGAGTGCAGTTGTCTGAGCATGGTTGGACTCGATGATCCCAAGGGTCTCTTCCAACCTGTATGATTCTAGGAGGAACCTCTGTCTCCGTCGGAGTTTCAGCTGGGATGGTTCTGTTCTGTCTGGGGGGCGATGGGCTCAGGGCTGAGGGTCACATGCTGGGCCAGTGTCCATGAAAGGGGCTGTTTGTGTAACGTGGAATTGCCAAGAAAGGGAAGGTGTGATTTTCCCCATGTGTCTGTACCAGCTGCTGCAGGGTCAGCCTGTGTCTGTGTGTCTGTGTCAGGCCCTGCCGCCCGGCGTGGCCACTGTGTGACTGGTCTCCTTTGCCCGGCGCTGGTGTGTGTGTGACTGGTCTCCTTTGCCCGGCGCTGGTGTGTGTGTGACTGGTCTCCTTTGCCCGGCGCTGGTGTGTGTGTGACTGGTCTCGCTTGCCCGGCGCTGGTGTGTGTGTGACTGGTCTCCTTTGCCCGGCGCTGGTGTGTGTGTGACTGGTCTCCTTTGCCCGGTGCTGGTGTGTGTGCCTGACTGGTCTCCTTTGCCCGGTGCTGGTGTGTGTGCCTGTCCAGCACCCGCTGGGCAAAACCTTGGTCTTTGTTTGCACGCTGGTGCCAGGAGGTGTCCCCTGGAGAGCTGTGCCTTTTGTTCCACCTGGGGGTGCGGGTCCTTTGTAGAGATACAGCCATTACTCATTCAGACAGACTTTTGGTTTGGTGTTTTTTTGGGTTTTTTTTCCCCCAGCCCCAGCAGGAATCATCACCTTTCCCATCCGAGCGGGGAGTTAGAGTTGTACACCCGGTTTCACCTGGGCCTTGACACCTAATACTTTGTTTTCTTCCGTGAGCTGCTGCTGCACGTGGGGTCCTGACAAACAGGCGCTGGTGCAGCCGAGCACAAACAACACTCTGCTCTTTCTCTCTCTGGGTGCGTTAGGGAACGCACAACTTCGGTGGGATCCGGGTGGGCAATGGCCCGACGGAGGAGGACGCGGAGATCATCCAGCACGACCAGTTGTCGACCCATTCCGAGGAGGGGGAGGAGGTAAGAGCCCGCCCGGTCTCTCCCCCCGCTGGGGGTCTGGGCTCGGCTGCAGGACGGGGTGGCTTTGGCCTGTACTTATTGACTTCCACACTGCTGCATAGTGCAGATATAGACTCCATATATATCCTGGGCATTCCCAGGCCTTCAGAAAAAGCAGTATAACTTGTATGTAAAGGGAAACATGGCTCTGTCCCCATCACAGGGAGCTGTCACCTTCGGGGTGGCACACGCAGCGTCCGTGCTGCTGCCTCCTCCGGTGAGAAAAGCACTCTCCCCTCTCCAAAAATCCAAGGGCTGTACTTCCTCAGCAGTGAAGTCTTGTTTGTATAGTCACTTTGACCTGGGAAGCAATATGAATGGCTTTGCCCCAGCTCTGGCAGAGAAGGAAAAGGAGCCAATTTGTGGTAGTTTGGGGCTTTTCTGGGTGCCTCTTCCCGATTCTGCAGCCGCCCCTCGCCTCTGCGGCGCCTGGGCCCTGTCACCGCTTTGCTGTGCCGTGTGTAGGAGGGAGTTGTTGTGCTCGTGATTGATGTTGGGACCCAGGCACTGCACTAAATGTACACTTGTGTTTCCAAGCCTGCAGAGGACGAGGTGGTAAGACTACGGCAGCTTCGCGTTCACCTCTACCCGGGCCATTCCCCCATGGGTGTAAAGCACGTGTGAACTAAACATGTCACGACATCCTGTTTTCCAAAAGGTCCAGCTGTTTGTGTCCCAGGCCATCACTAGTCCCTCATACATACGTGCCCATTAGCAGACCTTTAATTACTTCATCTGCACAGCTTGTTTGTCCTGTCCCCTGTCTGCAGAGCTGTCTTGGGTTACGTGGAGGCTGTTAAACCGGGAGTCTGAAAAGTTTTTGCTTTTACACTTTTGAAGAAGTCTCGTTTGTCTTCTGGCGTGTCTTTGGTAACTCTGCACCCCAACAAACTGCTTAAAGATATTTTTTTCCCAAACTATCTGCCTTTTCAAGGATGATAGTGGTTGTTGCTGGTCAGGAAATACAGCAAAACCAGTCCGGTGGTTTCAAACAGTTCAATTCACCAGTGTCTTCCTGTAAAAGAGGAGCTCTGTTCTGGGAAACTGCTCGTTCCTAAAGGCCTGGAGCGGGTATAAGCATCAAAGAAGAGGGTTTTGGGGAATACTCAGGCAGGATTGACTGTGAGTTTCAACACTATCAGGTTACTAATTCGTTACAAAACCCATCAACGCTGTGAGGTGGGAGCAGGTTGTGAGCCTGAACCCGGCCCTTGTGAAGGGAGCTGTGATGGGTGTGATGGGTTCTGCTCTGTAGGCCCCTCTGGGCCCAAAGGGGTGCGGGAAGAGGCGCCTGCTTGTACCTTCCTGGTAAAGAATTTATCCCTCAACCTGCCAAAAATGTGCAGAGCTACCACTACTGCAGAGCAATCCCGCTGAGGGTGCCCCTCCCTGGCACGGTGGGAGCTCTCTCCAGAGGGTGCACAGGGCAGGAAATGGTCAGTGCTGGAAGGTTTCTCCTGTGCCACACGTCTGGGGGCGGCACTGTCACCAGGACAGGGTTTGCTGAGGAGCTTTCTCTGTGGAGAAGGAATTAGGCTTTTGACAGCTCGTTTAACGTAATTGTTTGAAATACTTACTGCCCTGGGTATACTAGGGGAGAAATATGAATATAAATAGCTTTCTGTGCGTGCTTAGAGCATTACTCACTCGATGGATTTAGAACCTCTTGTTCTCTTCAGTTAAATAAGAGCAGTTTCTGGAGCGGGGGTTGAGCCCGGGGTGCAGGGGACACTTTCCCAAGCTGCAAAATAAGAAGCTGGCCTACATGGCAGACTTCCTTATAAGTGCTTCTCGTGGTGTTTGAGAACTGCCAAGACCCAGAGACTTCAGCCAGCGAATGCTGCGCACATGGGACTTTTTCAAGATTGCTTTGTGCATTTTTCATTCTTTTTCTTTTTTTGCATTTAAAAATGGCAAGTTCACGTCTCACAAAATGCTCTTGTTCTGTAGCAGAGACACACACGGCATAGACTTAGAGGGCTGTCTCCTTTCCTGTAGCAGTCCCTACAGTTTACTGGTGAATTCGTCCGAGTATCTGCTCGTGGCTGAACAGTCTTTTCCTGGCAAAGCCCGTGGCTGAATTTGAAATATTTCACTTTTCATACACTAAAATGTGAAAACAACAGTATTCAGGAGGCAGCAGGGGTCTGCTGTTCTACAAAACCTAGCCAGATGTAATTTTTCATGGATAGAAGTGAGGTGCTAAGCCAGGAGAAGGCAGTATCGGTGTCCTCGGGGACAGCAGCGGGTAGTGGCCGGTTCTCCCCGGTCGCTGGCCCTCGCTGCTGCCCGGGTTCTTCACCTCCCCTCCTCTCCCCACAGTTTGACTTCGGGGACGCAGTGGTGTACCAGGCCATCCACACCATCGAGTACTGCCTGGGCTGCATCTCCAACACCGCTTCCTACCTGCGCCTCTGGGCGCTCAGCCTGGCCCACGCACGTGAGTCCTCCTCGGGGAGCAGGGGGGGCCTGGATCCCGTGTCTCCCCCTCCCTGGGCAGAGCTCAGCAGTGCTGCTGGAGGGGGGACAGAGCTGGGTCTGCAGTCATAGGATTCCATAGAATGGTTTGGGTTGGAAGGGACCTTCTTAAAGATCATGGAGTTCCAACCCCCTGCCCTGGGCAGGGACACCTCCCGCCAGCCCAGGTGGCTCCAAGCCCCATCCAGCCTGGCCTTGAACCCCCCAGGGATGGGGCAGCCACAGCTTCTCTGGACAGCCAGTCACTAGCATTAATTATCATTCTTTTTCAGTGTGTGCCCTACCAGTGTGTGCCCTAGTGCTCTCTAAAAGCTGTCTGGGTCTAGATGGGGGGGATGGAGCTGGAAGCTCTGCGTAAAGCAAAGAGCTGTGGGGCGAGGATGCTGCCCAGCTTAGTGGCCGGCAGCTGGGGGTGATGCCCTGAAAAACTGGGTGCACAAGCTGTTGTTCCTCTTCAGCTTCCCACCCAGCTGCAGTGGAGGTTGGCTTGGCTCTAGTCTGTGCCTTGTAAGTAACTGGAACGAGCCTCTGTTCTTGCTGGTTGCCCTGACACGAGCTCTTGTCTCCCTTTCTCCTGGCAGAGCTCTCGGAGGTGCTCTGGACCATGGTCATCCACATCGGCCTCAGCGTGGGGAACCTGGGGGGAGGCTTCAGCCTCTTCTTCATCTTTGCTGCGTTTGCCACCCTGACAGTGGCCATCCTGCTGGTCATGGAGGGGCTCTCCGCGTTCCTCCACGCTCTTCGCTTGCACTGGTGAGTTACTGGGAAACACAGACACGTCAAAGCTCTTTGTAGCAAGAAAACTGATGTGAGCTGTGCTGTGGAGGAGTGCCACCTGGAAAATTGTATTGACCCTTCACAGGAAAGCAAAGGCTGTGGAACTGGGGTAGTGGGTGATATTGGGTCAAGATGAGAATGTTCAGAAGTGCTGGAGTCCCCCAAACCCACCCACACAGAGCAGAGGAGCTCTGACAGCAGGGTCTTTACGAGGGGCAGGGGGTTCAGTCTCGTTTCTAGCGATTCACCCCAGGGGGTGTGGGTGGGTGGGTGTGTACCCCTCGCTCAGGGGTGGGGGAGAGGAGCCCATCTCTGCTTAAAAGCAGTTTGGGCTGAAGCTCTGGGAAGAGCAGGCTGGGAAGGCTGTGCTGGCTGGGTGAGCGTGCTCCTGCCTTTCCCTTGGACTTTCTCCTCTGCTCCTGGGGGTTGTTTTCCTCGCTGTGCAGTAGCTGCTGACCGCCGTTTCCCTCACGTGGTCTTGCTCATCTTCGTAAGACCTTGCACTGAGCAGGGGCAGCTTTGTCTGCCCTTTGGGGTGCTGTGGAACAGCAGCTCCTCCTGGTTGCTTTCATTTACTGGCCCATGCTTTTGTGGCCCATTTTCCTGTGATTTTTTTTTAAGCTCCTGTGTGTGTGGATGGGCAGTAAGCAAAGAGGAATTACCCACTAGAGCACTCATCGCTTCCTCTGCACCCCAGCACAGGAAGGGTTCAAGAGCTCCCTCTAATCTGTGTTTAAAAAGTGCTCATTGTTCCACTTCAGACTCTGGTGCATGTGCTGGTGGGATCAAAGCAGCGATGTGGAGTGAGCTTTGCTCCCCCCCAGCTCCTCTTCAGCCTGAAGTGCAGGGGAGTGTCCCTGTGTCTGCGCCCCTGCAGAGCTCGGGGGGCTGCTGTCTCCTCAGGAACCCGCTCTCCTGGTCACCAGGAAAACAGAGCCAAGTCCTGTGAAGCTCACAAGGAGTATTCCCTCCTGCATAATTGGGAGGAGAAGGTTGTGAGCACTTGGAATAAGCAGTTCTGTCAGTGAAGAGGGAAGCAAGTGCTTTAAAAAAAGAAAGAGAAACACCCCACCAAACCTTAAACAAAAATGAGCCTCTCTGCACTTTTCCCCTGGTCCTGGGGAAGGCAAACTCTGGTTGCCCTTTCCTCTGGCAGCCCGTGGGGCGCAGCCCAGGGTGTCCTGGCTCTTTGTGGCTCTGGGGAGCGGGGCTTTGCTGGGGACATCAGGGTAGAGCCATCTTGTGCTGAGGGAGCTGGGGGGGGCGGGGAGGGCCTGGCTGAAATGGCTGCAGGACAGTGCTTCTGCTTTTCCTGGCATCCAGCCTAGAAACCTTCATACCAGGCACTTGAGAGCTTCTCCCTGACTCTGGCGGGGACGTTTTCCTCATCCCCGTCCTGCTGCCACCGTGCAGTGACAGCGCCGGTGGGAAGGGGCCAGCCCTGCAGACACCCCCCCCCGATGTTGCTGCTGGTGGTCTCGGGGAGAGTAGGGTGGGCAGCACCCTGGTCCCACGGGGTCTGTTCCTGTTCCCAGTCTGTGATTGAGGGTGAATGAGGGGATTTTCACAGTCTTGTTTTTCTGGACAGTGGTGCTGCAGGGCCCCGTTCCCGACAAGCAGCGGGTGAACAGCCCTGCACACCCTCCCTTCTTGGCAGCCTCTGGTTTTTCCCGTTTACCCAACCAGAAAGGTTTAGATAAGAAAGTGTTTTTCTTGAGATATCACCTAATAACCCCAGTCTGTGCTCAGAGATGCCACTCACAGGGCACCTGGATCGAGCGTGCACTGGAGGCTGCAGGTCAGCCAAGAGGTGGCTTTTCAAGCGTCCGGGCTGGATCTGGAGGGTGGTTGTAAAAGGCTCTGGAGACGTTGTCAAGGGAAGGTGCCTGTGACAGAGAGAGCAACCTGGGAAACCTGGGTGCTGGTGTGTGGTCATGGCTCCCTGCAGGGAGTTCCCTGCCCATTTTCCTGTGATTCTGCTGCCCTTAAGGCAGTCCTGCTGCCCCTAAACGTGCTGCTCAGCCTTGTAAAACTGTCACAGACATTCTCTAAGAGGGGGGAAAAAGACCCCCACCTGCTCAGGCTGAGTTAAAAGAGCAGACTTGAGCCCGTGTTTCAGACCGAGTGAAGTGCTGGAATTATGGTTGGGTTTGTTGGATTTTGGCTATCGCAGCGGGGAGGAAGGAACCTGGGGCTGCTCAAAAGAACACGCTGTTAGCATTCCTTTTTCGCTTTTGAAGGCGAGATCAAGATGTTNAAAAAGACCCCCACCTGCTCAGGCTGAGTTAAAAGAGCAGACTTGAGCCCGTGTTTCAGACCGGGGGGAGGTGTGTGGGGGGGTCAAATACCGCTCTCCTGGGAGGAGCAGATGGGATTTTTGGGCCGTGGGAGAAGAATTACCCGTCAAGAATTCCGAAGGTGTGGGTGGCTCAGCCTCGCTGGAAAGGAGGAGGAATTTAGCCTGTGTTTTACTGGGAGGGGGGGGAGAGGGGGAAGCACAGATTGTTTCATGTGTGCTGGCTGTCAGCCCCAGATGAGGAGGGTTTATTCTGTGCATTTTTCCAGCAGGCTGGGCCGTTCTGGGGCGCTCCGGGGCGGGGGAAGGACTCGAGTGCTGCCAAGGTGCATGGGGGGCTGGAGGGGCT
>VZTM01038497.1:26941-45645 GCA_013400555.1 Jacana jacana | reverse complement strand
TCTGAGCTTCTCATTCTGTATGGAAATTAACTGCTCATGGATTTTTTTGTTACAGTGGAGAGGTTTGCATCCGAGTTTCCTAATTACCAGAAATGGGTGACATTTGGATAAGATGGCATACAAATTTCAAGCTACCTAAAATTTGTATTTTATTCTTATGGTTACAAGAGCTCCATATTATACTTCCTAATTGTGGCATGTGGAGCAGAAGACAGAATGCTGTACAGTTTTTATTTATTACCAGAAGAACAACTCCATATGCACTAAAATGTCTTATTCCTAAATTTACCTTCCAGCTTCCAGAATCTCAAACTTCCAGACTTTTTTTGTCCTCTTCTGACCTGTTATAAATTGCTCTCCGCCATCCTCAGATCATCAATCTTGCACGTTTCCATGACTGTTTCATGACAACAGCTTTTAGTACATATTACATTATTCTCACAGTCATAAATTTTGTGTAAATAATTAATTCATTTCATTTAGGTTGTCTTCTATTATACATAGTCCTATTTTTCTGAGAGATATTTAGGGTAAGAGTTAAACCCAACCTCATGACATCTATGTTATGAACTCAGAATGCCAGACCATTTAAAAATAAAATTTCCAGAAGCATTTCACAAGTGGGACCTTGGCTATAAAATCTTAACTAAACAAATGAGGGAACAAGTTCTCTCTCCTACTTACTCATACTTATGCTTACTCATACTTTAGTCAGTTCTTTCTCCTTCCTCACGAGTCCTTTATTCCAACACACTGCAGAAACATGAAGGCCTTCTGGTGCTGACTGAACGTGTTGCTGTCATTCTCTTTTTGGGAAGTGCTATGTTATCTAAAAAACAAACAAATGTAAGATTTTAAAATAAAACACATGACTTCTTCTTGGCTTTCATCCCCGTGGGTTCTCCAATGAATCTTCCATCTGTGTTTGCTTTTAAACTCGGCTGACTGAAATATTTTGTAGTTAAACACACCACTTCATTCTTTATCTTAAGTTCCAAATTAACTATAATCAGGGATGAAGCCTCAGGCCAGAAAAACTCTGCATGCATCCCTAAACTTCAAGCAAATCTTGGTTTTGCTTGGTACTCTTAAGTCAACTGCCATGAAAATTTGGGGTTCAATCACAATTTCTAGACAATTTCCAGATATGCAAAAATACATAAATACAGGGTAAACTCACTGTCATCTTAGGCTAGAAAGGCAAGCTGAATATCCATAATCATTCTCCCCATAAGGAACAGTTTGAAAAAGCCATTTTTCAGGATATTTCATGGGAAAATATAACACATTGTAAACTGGTTCCTAGATGAGGCCTTTTCTCCCTATTTGCTCCAGTGAAATTTTGGGGGAAACTAAATTCTTTTGGATTTACGGAGTTCAGACCACAACGTTCAGCATGGGACAGAACACAGGGAAAGATTGCAAATTCCTTTTGAGCTAGGAAAGGGAATCTGTTAGGCAGTGGGAAGCATGCACTAGTGCACAAAAGCCCACCTGCCCCTTGGAACCTGTACCTGCGGTTCCTGATGTCCTCCAAGAATCATCAGACAAATGTGTAAGTGGGTTTGACTGGAATAGGATGGAAGTAGGCTGACGATACTGTTCTCCTTGAGTGTAGGATGTTTATAACCCAGGTGAATGTGTTTCACAGATCCTTGCCTTGCCTGCAGCTCAGAGAGCAGGGATCCATTACAGTGCTGTCAAAATGATGTTTGCTCAAGCAAGAGCAACTCATTTTTAGCTTTGAATATTTTCCAGCTCACTCCCCAGTACATTAATCAAGATGGTGGCTGTCACAGCTGCAGCTTTGATTTCAGTGCACAGCACTGACAACATGGATCTCTTTGCCAAGGGAGCCTTCTTGATGCATCATCTCCTAGACTCACCCAGCCCCTGAAATTTTCACCGAGGGAAACTGCAAACCACCGCTGCTTTTGTTCTAACAGGGCTGTGAGCCCTCCGGCAGTTCCCCAGAAGCTGCATTGCAGCAATGCCCTCTCATCAGCTTGCAATACACATGGACAGGTGTGATGAGCAAGGACTGCGATCTTTCATTGACATGCCGATCTCGCAGTGCTGAGGAACCTGAGAAGGCACTTCCCCCGCCCACTGCTGCTCTCACGCTGCATATTTCTCCTGACCTGAAATTCCCACTTTTCATTCACTGCAGCTTGCTTTACACAAATACAACACCCACCCACCAGGCTCTTCCAGATCATGTTCTCTGCAGACATTAGGCAATGTTCAGCATAATAAGGCGTAGAGAAAAGCTATCTGGGACTCTCTCCGCCATGTGGGATCTGCCATGAAAAAGGTCAATATGTCACTGAGAATTACCATCTCTAATTTGTAGTAAATAACCAAATAAAGATATAAGAAAGAATAACAGAAGGAGAAAGACCCTAAATTGAAATATCAGATTTTCAGTGGACAGATAAATAATTAACCGGAAAGAAGAAAATAAAAACAACAAATCTGCAGAAGAAATTAGAGTGCCTTATTTGGGAAATCTTTACAGTCCCTTGTCATGGAGGCAAAGCAGACGTTTATAGAGGTAACTTTTCAAGTTCAGCAGTCTATAACACTGAGTCTCCTTAACTAGTTTCAAAACTCAAAAATGCTCATTTAGGTGGAATTCTTTCCAGAAAGTGCAAGATATTTTACAGGGTTCAAAGCACCATGTTCAACAGCAGCACCTTTCAACCACTGCTAAGATGAAAAATACTATCCTACAGACATTGATATTTTCCTACTATACTTAAGAAATTCAATTATCTTCTTTTCTTGTGGGATCACTCTTTTAGGGGAAAGAGGGTCCGGTGAAATGTTTAAAAAGAAGACTGTGTGCTGGAAGAAATTTTCATTTTGCCCTTCGAGACCTGAAGCAAAGCTATTTCACAACAGAATACAAATCCAGTGCATGAAAAACAAAGGGCATTTAGCTGTTAAAGGTCAAAGCCTACAGTCTTACACAGATATTTCAAATTCTTTTGCAGGTTTGTAACTTGAAAAGACGTTTTTCAAATAGAATCAAATGTGTATTAGTAGAACATTACAAGACAACATTCACTTTGAAGAAGAGGGAGAAAGCATCATTATAGCAAGTGAAAGCACACAAGGGCAGGGGTGGGGAGGAGCAGGAGAGTATAAGGATGTTTCATGAAAGGAGCAAGTTTAAAAACGACACATTATCTGTCAATCAAATGCCAGGGTCTGGCTGGCACGTAACATGGAGAAGGTGTGTGCTCCAAACTCAGCAACTCAGCCCAGCTCAGAGGCAATTGCAGGAGAATAAAATATTGAGTCCTCAGCGTTTGTTTCAGTTTTGAGGAAAATGTTGACATGATACTGATGTATTACCTTGTTAATATGCAACTAATTCATCCTCACAGCAGCTCTGTATTGTTATTCTAATTTAAAGGAATATGAAATAAGCATAGATCAGAACAAATGACTTAGCAAAGTGACACAAGGCTAGTGACAAAGTGAGCATTAGACTTTCTATTAGCTCCAGGTTCAATACATTTGGCATATAAGACAAGTACTTGTTAAAGCATTTGCCTCTTTCATTAGTTCACACAGGTATGATTTAAACACCATACCTTGAAATAAATAAATACATTCTCTGCAGTCTTCAGAAAATCAACAGCCATAAACATACAAAAAGTCACAATCACAGTGAACTTTGAAGCAATAAGAACAGTTTGCCCTTGAACGGAAGTCAAAAGATGCACTGAGAATTCACACTGGTGTAAAAAATACATGGCTCAGAATATTTGACACATGACCCAGAAGTAATTATAAGATAAAATTTTCATACCAGAGCTTTGTCACCAACAAACCACTCATAAATTAATTGTGCTTGGAACTTGCTTCCAGAAGTTTCCACAAAGCAATTCCTGCCCTGTAATCAAGGGACATACAGGTTTTCTGCAAGCAGTGTGTAGCAGTAATGCTGAGGTACAGAGGGTCAAATAAAAATTGAGAAAGTACACTTCACTCAGCCATCTCTCCATAAGGACCTCTGCATCTATGAGTCCTGTAGGGCAGGTGAACTCCCCCCATGTCCTGGAGGACAAACAGAATTTAAGAATCACAGAATGTCAGGGATTGGAAGGGACCTTGAAAGATATCTAGTCCAATCCCCCTGCCAGAGCAGGAACACCTAGAGCACATCACAGAGGAACATGTCCAGGTGAGTTTTGAATGTCTCCAGAGAAGGAGGGTCCACAAACTCCCTGGGCAGCTCATTCCACTGTTCAGTCACTCTCACCGTGAGGAAGTTTTTCCTCATATTCAAGTGGAACCTCCTCTGTTCCAGCTTGCACCCATTACCCCTTGTCCTATCATTGGATGTCACCGAGAAGAGCCTGGCTCCATCCTCCTGACACTCACCCTTTACATATTTATAAACATTAATAAGGTCCCCCCTCAGCCTCCTCTTCTCCAAGCTAAAGAGACCCAGCTCCCTCAGCCTTTCCTCATATGGGAGAAGTTCAGAAGTTGCTAATAGCATCATCATTTTGCACAGCACTTTACACAGAAACAAGGGAAAAGGATCCTAACTGAAAAATTTACAATCTACAAAACCATCAGGGCAAGGAAAATTTGCAGGTGTCAACAAAGTAGTGCAAACAACCCATGCATGCCAATTAATAGCACAGAAATGTGCTCAGGGCCACACCAGTACACCTGCAGACTTTCACCATTCTAGCTACTCTAGACAACTGGGATGGGCAAATAAAAAATACCTAGGGCCAGGGGGGTTTCCTGGCTACGTTCCTATGGCTACCCCACAGTTCAGCAGCCTTCATGGCTGCCAATGGGGTTGAGCTGACAGGGGAACACATCCACAGAGGAAAGCTACAGTATGGCAGGAGATTGATCGAGCTGGATCAAATATTGGCTGGATGGACAGTCCCAAAGAGTGGTGCTCAATGGAGTTAAATCCAGCTGGCTGACGGTCACAAATGGTGTTCCTCAGGGCTCAGGAGTGGGGTCATTTCTGTTTAATGTCTTTGTTGATGATCTAGACAATGATATAGAGAGCACCATCAGTAAGTTTGCAGATGACTCTAAGTTAAGTGTGTTGATCTGCCTGAGAGCAAGGAAGCTCTGCAGAGGGACTTGGATAGACTGGATCGATGGGCCAATGTTAATGGCATGGGCTTCAACAAGGCCAAGTGCCAGGTCCTGCACTTGGGCCACAACTACCCCATGCAGCACTACAGTCTTGGGGCAGTGTGGCTGGAGCTGCCTGGCAGAAAAGGACCTGTAGGTACTGTTCGACAAGCGACTGAGTATGAGCCAGCAGTGTGCCCAGTGAGAGACTTGAGTTTCACAGCATATAATATGTAAATATATCCTCAGTGGATCCAGTTTAAGAAGAACTCTTTAGCTTTCTTTTAGCTTTTCTTCTCTTCAGCTCTTTTGAGCTTACGATTGAATAACAGATGCTGCTCTATTTTCTGTAACACACCTAGCTGAATACAAAGTCAGTGTTGCTATAGGAATGAATATGAAGACTTAAGCCTCAACATATTCATATACAATAGATACTTGTAATTTTTCAATTAAAAATATGCAGGGAAAACAAAAGCCTTCTGCATCACAATAGTTGTGTGTGACAGATGGGGAAGGCAGCCTTTCTTCATGGGGGAGACAACTTCCAAACCCACATATATAGCCATTCACAAACATGGCATGAGCAATCACTGACTTGAAGCACTGGGCTCCAAAAATAGCCACAGCACATATGGTTTATGTGTGCATTAGGAGCATTACAGAGTGCATCCCAACAGATGCTGTTGCGGCTCCAGAGGAGGAGGCCCTTCCAGACCCTTTGTGGTCAGTAAGACCCAGGGTGGGCAAGTCACTGCGGAGGTATGTGTGGCCACCATTGTCCTCCCTTGTGCCTTTTTCCAGCCATCTCCTGGGAATAGGAAGGGTCCTTTCAGCTATTCTGCTTTGAGCTATTCTGCCCAAACCATCCAAAAGCTACACGATTACAGCTGGTACAGCAATGAGCCCGACTCGTGAGCCCTGCTTGAGAAGCAGGACATACTCATTATGGCCATACACACTGTGGGTTTCAGTTGCTTCAGCATGCTGGCTGAGCAGTTTGGCATCTGCCAGGCTGAGGTATATGGGAAGTTTCTGCAAGAGGCTTCCTTCATCAGCTATCAGAACTAGTGAACTAAAAATATAAGTTCACTTAAAAATATATGGTAGGGATATAGTTTTCACATATAAAGGCTGATCCTTCTTGCAAAATAGACTGAAAGATCCTAAAATTACTATAACCACAGTGGTCTGCTGTCGTAGTTTTAGCTCATTCTGAGATAATTTAAAGAATTTAACAGAACTCTACTAGGGAACTAGAGGATTCTTCCATAGCACCTCATGCACAAGCCCCCTGCTTCCCTTTGGAACTAAGTGTTTTTATCATATAGCTCTTGAATTGTGCAACTATATAGGACAATTTAAAACAAATGAACAGAGGAAGGAGGTCCATTTCCATTATATTCATGAGGATCTCCTTGTGGTTGCTGTTACATTTGCACAAAGTCATAGTATTTTTTTAAATTTTATTTCCTAAGTTTTATGGGGCAAGTTTCTGTCTATAATCACATGTACTGCCCTGGAGTATGGGTCCATTCAGAATGTTGTGGACTCTGGGCTACAGTCACTAGAGGGACATTGGCTCAGCCTTGTATCACTTCATTGCTAGGCACAGTGCCACCTAAGCACCCACCTGGACAGTTCTTTGGTACGGGTGATGGAGAAAAGAAACATTTTCATTTCTTATTGAGATCAAATTTTAAAAACCACAGAACTTGAAGATTTACCTGGGCTCCTACCAGTCCTCTCACAATTTACAGTGAAAAATTGGAACAAATATTCAGTCTGCAGGTGCAGAGCTGTGGGTGGAGGAAAGTGTTTTCTGTGTGCCAGAACCTGAATGTAATTCAAAGTCAATGTCTGTATGACATGGCCTACCTTTTTGCTTCTAGAAACAGTTGAAACCTTTCACTTGTAAAGACCATCTATTTCATATGTGGAAATCAAAATGCATCTAATAATATTCCCTTATTTTTATTCCTAAATTTTCTAATGAACATTTTAAATATCCAATGTTTTTTTTGCAGGGTGTTAGCCCTTGCTTTTCAGTTAGATGCTTGTTAAGTTTTACTGTATATTTAAAATGACTGATATGTTGGACCAGCAGGAGAAGCTACTTGACGTTTTAGAACTTCCAGAAATATTTGTCAAGCCTGTTATACAAACACTCCCCAGAGCATCTGAGTGGGCAAAACAAGCATAGCACTCAGCTGGAGCAAGCATAGCCATTGCCATGTGTTGCACTGTTTATCACAAGCACAAGCTTTGCTGAAAAGTCACAAAATCACACTGGGTGATATTGACACAGTTGTTGCTCGGCATCCCATTGCGTGTTAAACAATACACAACACTTCAAGATCAGTCTGGCTCAACTGAGAAGAGGACAGACAAGACCAAAAACGGGGATTAGAGATTCAAACATGCAAGGAAGAAAATATCAAAATACGTAATGAATTGGGTTGCAGCTATGCAGACAACTTCAGCAGAGAAGGAAGGAATCTTTTTCAGATCTTCTGTAAGTATGACACAAAAAGAAGGATTCTTCTCAGAGGTTACAAGGTTTTCTATGTCCTATTCTTAGCTACTCAATTCATTTCTTTTACCCCATAGGAATCCTAGGCATCTAACTTTCATCTTGTTCGTTCTAGTAGGTAGATGAACACATAAATGTTACAGCCTACAAAGGCAGCCTTAAGGCACTCAGCACTATTTCCTCAGAGGGAACCTAACTTGATTCTCAGCTTTACAAATAACATTATAAAAGAATAAATATTCTGAAATAATAGAAATGTAAATATTAGCTAGTTTATTTCAGGGAGAAACAATAATACTTTTTTTGAAATTGACTATCAAGTAACATATCAAGTTACTACTTTTCATCTTATGATATCTAACACAGTACTTCCCGTCATTGACAATTCTGATTGTCTTGCGACAACTTGCCCTGAGGACTGGCCGGAATACCATTCCATGCCCTGTCCCCACAAATCAGGAATATTCCTGGGGGTAGGCCATTAGCAGTTTGATTCATCATGTTACAATTGGTGTATACTGTTTGTGGACACTTTCAACTTTCAGGCTTGAGTCTACTGTTGCCCTGTATTTCCTATCCATATTGAGATGCTTCTTGAGTGGTACAAAACTCACCCAACCTCCATTTCTCGTGTTGCTGGTAGCACTGAGACAACCTGAAAGATCTAATTCCTCAGGGGGAGAGGTCAAAGTTGTATTCAAGGCCTCAATAATCTTACACTGCCATCCCCCATCAAGCTGCTCTGAGTGAAGTCCCATGAGATTCACCTCTGCCTTTATAGCCTTTTCATTCAAGACAGTTTCATTATTAATCCAATCCTTGAACTCTATTGGTGACCACACTGGTATCCCTGGTACCACACTGGCATGTGCGAAAAGGTTCCGACACGCTACCAAGACTCAAACAAAAGGCCTGTTGATTAGCAATTGTCACCCATACATTTTCCCTAGGTTTTGCAAACTTGACATAATGACCGTCTTCCCCAGTAACGCAGCTCAGCAGTCCAACTAATACCAGGTACCTGATATTGCACAGGGATACTGACATGTTTACCACACTTCACCCTCAAAATTCTAGTCCTGTTATACCAATATGCTTCCCTAAGTGCTTCTCCTCTCTGCCACCACAGGCACAATCTATCTCTTGCCCCAAGATCCTGAATCAGAGAAACAACTGGGCCTACCAGGAGACCTGTCAATTGTTCTAAAGCATGCATCCACGGCCGAGGTCTTATTTCTCTTGTACGCCTATTGCACACTGTCTGCTCACAATGATATGAATTTCCCCATGTGACCTGACCACAATGACCACACTCAAAACACATCCAAGGTTCACAGTCCCTGTTCCTACAATTTGGACAGTACACTGTCTTCAACTTTCTCTGGTTTCCTCCTGTCAACACTGTCTGCATCAACAGTTGTTCCGCCGCTTCTTTTGGGTCATCAGCTAACTGCAGACCAATCTGTGCCACCAACTCTTGCAGGTCCCACAGCACGAGACTGAACTGATGTCATTCTCTCTCCTGAGCCTCAGGACATAATCGTCTTATCAGTGCCGTCATTCGATCGTTTATCTAGCCATGGGCCAACCCATTTCGCAGGAACCCACTTGGTCTTGGAACCTGCAACGACACAAGCATACCCCCTTCCCCGGGTTATTAAGGTCTGTAGACCCTTCCATTGTTGTTCCCTTGGATCAAATACCTGCACCTTAACCTCTTTCCCTGAAAAATCAGCATTATTGAAAGAAAAATGTGAAAAAATAGGTATAGTATCATCTCCTCACGGATGAAGCCAGTTAAGCACATAGCACGCTTTGCACGTAAGCTCACAGGGGCTCGTATCCCCCTCTTTTTTCAAAACTGTAAGCAATTTTTTTAGATTCTGATGATGACACTCAATGATGGCTTGTCCACCAGAGTTATATGGAATTCCCGTGACATAACTTGTGCCCCATTGTTGAAAAAATCTGCGGCAAACTTCACTCTTATAAGCAGGGACGTTATCAGTTTTAACCATTGCAGGGCACCCCAAGGCAGCAATAGCCTGAGTCCAATGTCCCTTGGCTGCTTTGGCATTGGCTGACGTGGCTGGAGTGGCCAATGCTAAAGCAGCCACTCCAGCAGTAGACACATGGCCTTAGAGCATGTTACTACAGTGACATGGAGATACTTGAGATGACCAAAAGATGGAAGCTCAGTTACATCAGTCTGCCACACCTGCCTGGGTTGAGTTCCTCTCGGGTTAACACCTTCCTCCTGTATCGGAGGTATTTGGGCACAATCAGGGCAAGCCGCAACAATTGCTTTTGCATTTGATCAGGAAAGTTTAAACTGCCTCTGTAACGTGAGCTGATTGATGAAAAAACTTATGTGAAGTCTCTGCCTGCCATTCAGCAGCCATGTAGGCCATACATGTACTGGATACTGCTTGATCAATGATGCTATTGCCCTCTGTCATTGGTCCAGGAATGGAAGTATGACTGCGAACATGCGGACACCAGAGGGGTTGTTTACGCTGTTCCATAATATTCCATAAACAAATAAATAGCGCTTGTAACTCTGGATTAACTATTTGTCCTAAGATGGACCAAGCTATCCTGTTAACAGCTCCTACCACACAAAGAGAATCCACCACTAGGTTTATTCGCTGTCCTCTGAAATCAGTCAATGTCCAGAGGACCGCTTTCATTTCCAACACTTGTGCCGATGCCTTACCCTGTTGCACTTGCGTAATCCATCGGCCTTGCTCCTTGAAAGCGTATCCAAATTTTCCTGTACTGCTACTAGCGTCAGTGAATACTGTGATGGCATCCTGAAGTGGAGACTCAACTATCAAAACCCTTTCTTCTAACACTATTTGAGTGTTGAACAGAGGATATCTTGGGTAGTGATTGTCTAAAGGTATTCCCACTGTGGCCGGTGCAAAAGTAACACTTGCTTGACTACATTCATCCGCCAACTCCAGCATCTTCAATGGCAATGTTAGTTTTGATGGTTCCCTTCCAGTAATAGTTCGGACTCTCTTCTTTGCTTTGAGTAGCAAGGCTCCAATTGCTTCATATCTGGGCGTGACGGTATTACTCAAATGACATGGCATGAATACCCACTCAAGGATGTACAGTTTTTGTTGTTCATCGACCTGCCCAATGACTGCTGCAACCTCTTGCTCCTTGTTGCACACAGTCACATACAGAGGTAACCGCTCCTGATATCGATATGCAGCTGTATTCACTATTTTACCCTCAATATTTTGAAGCACCCTCTTGGCTTCTGATGTTAACGATCTTGGTTCCCCGGGTTCAACAGCTCCTTTTAGCATATCGAACAACNTTCCAACACTTGTGCCGATGCCTTACCCTGTTGCACTTGCGTAATCCATCGGCCTTGCTCCTTGAAAGCGTATCCAAATTTTCCTGTACTGCTACTAGCGTCAGTGAATACTGTGATGGCATCCTGAAGTGGAGACTCAACTATCAAAACCCTTTCTTCTAACACTATTTGAGTGTTGAACAGAGGATATCTTGGGTAGTGATTGTCTAAAGGTATTCCCACTGTGGCCGGTGCAAAAGTAACACTTGCTTGACTACATTCATCCGCCAACTCCAGCATCTTCAATGGCAATGTTAGTTTTGATGGTTCCCTTCCAGTAATAGTTCGGACTCTCTTCTTTGCTTTGAGTAGCAATGCTCCAATTGCTTCATATCTGGGCGTGACGGTATTACTCAAATGACATGGCATGAATACCCACTCAAGGATGTACAGTTTTTGTTGTTCATCGACCTGCCCAATGACTGCTGCAACCTCTTGCTCCTTGTTGCACACAGTCACATACAGAGGTAACCGCTCCTGATATCGATATGCAGCTGTATTCACTATTTTACCCTCAATATTTTGAAGCACCCTCTTGGCTTCTGATGTTAACGATCTTGGTTCCCCGGGTTCAACAGCTCCTTTTAGCATATCGAACAACGGCGTCATATCCTCATTTGTGATTCCACAAAAACTCCTAATCCATTGTATGTCTTCCACTAGTTTCTGCACAGAGTTGATGTTATTTATTTCAGTTCTTAGTTGTAGCTTCTGGGGTGGGATATGTGTCTCTGTTATTACCATTCCCAGATAGTTCCAAGGCACTTGTCGTTGGACCTTTTCCGGAGCTATAATCAGACCGTACTGTTGTAAACATTCACTGAGTTCTTTCTCTTGTACTTCTGTAATTTTCGCCTTTCCTGCCATTAGAATGTCATCCATATAATGGTAGACCAACAACTCCAGGTGCTGTTTCCGCCACGGTTTAAGGGCAAGGTCCAAAAACCATTGACAAATAGTAGGAGAATTTTTCATTCCTTGTGGTAAGACCATCCACTCATACCGTTCAGCAGGACTTGCTCGATTAATGCATGGTACAGTGAAGGCAAAACGCTCGCAATCCTCTGAATGCAGCATAATAGTCTTCCAAATCGACCACTAACAAATTCCAATTTTGAGGCAACATCACAGGTGATGGGAGGCCTGGCTGCAGGGCCCCCATATCATGCATACAGTTATTAATCACTTCAAGGTTGTTACTCTAACTCAAAACCTTTCATAATCATTTAACACAGCCAGGGCCCCAACAGGCATATGCAAAACCATTCATGCAGACTGCAGGCTTAGGAGTGCCACCTCAAGTGCAAGTGAAGCTTGCCCCATCTAGATCATGGTTCCAGGACCTCCTGCCTGCTCAGGAGTGCACTTCCTTCCATCAGGCTGTCAGTGCTTAGCAAATACAAGGGAACCTGATACTTCTTAAGAAAGGAGCTGAGCAGTATTCAAGGCTAACTTTATTTAAAACAGATTGTGTCAAACTCGCTTGCACTCCATCATTGTTCTGTCACATCAGGTAGAGCTATATGTGGTGTACCTTAACTTTGGATAGACTTTAACAGAGTTACACAGTAAACTCTGAATGAAATTCAGAAGGGAAATGTCAAGATCAACTTACTGAAAAGGGTGGTCAGAGGTGAAATGTGAACTTGGAGTAATTGATCAGTGGCTCAAAGTCAGGGGAGAATTCATCAAATGTGGGCCAGCAAAAGTCCTGAGTGCAATTACTGTATACATCAGTCATATACAAAAGAAATCATCTGAGGAGAGCTCAAATCTTGAGGGGTTAGAGGGACTGTGCAGAAAAGGAGTAGGTTTCAAAACTATCCTTATAAATTGGAGAAATTATCCAAAATCAGTAAGCGCACGGTAAAATGGAAAGTAGTACATAGATGGAGGAACAATCCTCCATCAATACATGCAAAATCAGGGAAGGGACCTGGAATGTATCACAAGCTGAAGATAAGTGAACAAGATGATATTGTGATAAAAAAGGCAAATCTCATTTTGCAATATTGTATGTACGACAGCAGCTGATACTCTGCTTAATTTGGTGCTCATAAGGCATGAGCTGCAGTATTGCATCTTGCTTCTGAGACACACTTAGAGAAAGATAGATTATTTAGAGGCAGTTCAGAGGAGAGCAACAAAAGTTACAAGGAGGGAGAACAGCAGCCAAGATAGAAATTGACTTAGTCTACAAATAACATGGAGACATCAAGGCAGTCTGCAAGTGCATAGAAGGTTACAGAGAAGACAATAATGATCAAAAAGTTCCTTGTGTCCAATGCATGATGTGACTCTGAAAAATATTTGTTTGCAGACTTAAGATAGATACTTGAGAAAGCTTCCTAATTATAAAGGCAATCGAAAACCTCCGGTAAGAGATATTGTACTGTTTCTGAGAAAGCGTTTGCTAAATATCTTTGGGTGAAATGACCTTAGCTTACATGTCCTTGTCTCTGAGCAAATAAATATGTTCTCTAACTTTCTGAATTTCCTTCGATTAATGTTTCTGGTTATGAGCAAAAGGAAACCCAGAATGGCCCATAAAAATGTAGAATAGTAAATAATTTCAGAAAGCTCAATTTATATGGAAGGGTTTTATGGTAAAATAAGCTCAATCAATATTGATGTAAGTCAGTTAATCCTTTTTTAATTTCCTTAGATATTGCAAATATGTTGCTGTGAAGGATTATCTAAGTAGGTGACATTTAAAGAAAAATGTAAAAAGGCAAGATTAATTTGCTTTCTTTTAACAGGAGATGAAAGTGCTCTCAACACCCTTTTCACCTCTCTCAGTTCAGGATTATGAAGAGACAGGAGCATTTAAGGGCATACTTAACTGTAGATGCAGAATACATCTTTTAAAAAAATAAAAAAAAGAAGCTCCAGGCAAGAGGGGATTTTCAACATTTCCACAAACTCAGAATTTTACATAAAAATTGCTTGGAAATGCTGAGATAGGAAGATATTGTGTTCAGGAACACCTTGACCCTACTGCTGCTCTGATAAATTCTCATGGGAATATCCTCGGAAGCTATATCTTGGTCTTGACAGTGGCACGCCGGGTTTCCCCTGCTGGGCTGCCCTGGATCCAGCATCAACAGCTTCAGGCCCAGAATTCCAGCTCTGCAGAGCAGCACCCAGAAGCCTGTAGCTCTCACAGCTGCTGTCTTCTGGCAGGAACAGCAGCAGCCAAAGGGTGGCAGGGATTCAGCTCTTGAAGCTTTAGATCCTCACTGGCATAGAAAGCCAGGAAAGCCTGATTTGGCTGGCTCTCCCAAAGTCACAGAGCTCTCCAGCTCCAAGTTAAAGCTACAAGGTGGATTTTTCATGAGGTTGGGAAAAAAAGAAAACTCTGCCAGGTATTTAAATAGGTTCCTTCAGAAACTCCTTTTGAATTTTGGGGAAAATTGCTCAACAAAGAATATTTCAGAAGAGACTCTTTTTCGCATGAAATAATTTGCACTTTCTGATCAGATGAATTCAACAGTAGTAAAAGTGTGTGAGAACATAGAGAGGCAAATCTGATTGTGAAACGAATGTTCAGCATATGCTGTACCTTCTATTTCAAATATAAGCAAAAATAAAGCAAAATTCGAGGACAGCCCACAGTGAAAGGCAGCAGAAGAACCAATTTTAGAAGTACTTGGTTTTTGAATTAAACTCACACAATCAGCATATGGATTTTCCTCCAACAGGTAAAAGATACGAAGTTTCAAAAGATTCTGTCAAATGCTGCTGTGCACTAAGCTGAAACTCATGTGCTGTATATTTTCATCTTGAAGGTCTAGAAATGGTACGAGTCAAAATTTTGACATGCTGGTAGGCAGTTACCTTAAAAGCCAGCTATGGATGTTTCACAAACAAGTTTAACAATGCACCAATTTCTTTCAAAATAACTTCAGTGTGGAATAAAGTTCGGGAAGATTTGTACTAGCTTCCATGTTTTGCAGGAATTAGTTACTTCAATTTCACTATAGACTGTAGATCACTTCTGAAACCTTCTAAGAGCCACATCTCATTTCTCAGACAAAAAAATAAATTGGTCAAAAAAAATTTTTGGTAAGTATAGGGCTGGATCTTGAAGGTTTTATTTAATTGTGAAGCCTTGATTTGTTTTAAACCTAAGCCATTTTCAAGCTTCCCTCAGGGAACTGCAGGATATTTGCATAAGTAAAAAATCTGGAAATTTGCTCAAACACAGGGAAGCTGGGGATAAAGGAAGAAAAGTAGCAATAACATTAAATTACACTAAATGAGGATATTGCAATAAAGGAAGGAGAAAAGCATTTTAAGAGAAAAGTTGGAATAATCCAAGACAGAATGATCCAAGATAAAATGATAATTCCCACACCAGATGAGAGTTTTTCAAACCTTTTGATATTTCCATACGTCCAAAAAGGTACTATCTCCGTGAGGACACAATAGTAAGGAATGGAATCATTTTATTTATTTGCTTATCACTTTGTCTCGAAGGTCCTCCTGCACAGCTGTCCCAAGTGAACCACCACAACTCCCCCCAGCCTTTGTGTGTGTATGTGTGTGAATGGCTGCAGAAATGCAGAAATAAGGAAGGTCTGGAAGAGACTAAAAAAGTTCAGGGGATGGGAGGGGAGGGTGGTTAATAGATAAAATAATCAGTTACAGGCAGAACATACTTTGATGAGAATATGAAGATGGGATGTGTGGCATATCTGAGAGAGAATAGGGACTGAGGAGCCCCTAAACACTGAATGGAGGGCAGTATCCCCTCGGGGCCAAGCAGAGGGGGAGTTGTTGTTAGGAGCTTTCACCTCCCTCCACTGCCAAAGTCACCAGCTCTTGGCTGGGACACCCCCTGTGTGGAAGCAAGACATAGGAAATTTGGGAAAAGTTGTCCCAGGACCTTGGAAGAAGCAAGAGTTGGGAGGAGGTTTAAGACTTAAATTTATGCCAATTTGTATTTATGTGACTGCCATTCTTCTCTGCTTCTGCAGGAGCTAACTGCGTTTACAGCAAGTCAAGACCTGGGACTGGAACCAGCTGCATTTGCTCAGTTTTGTACTGAGGGAGAACTTATGATGCTTACATTGGTGTGCACTCAATGAAAGGTCAGGGCCACCCTCTCTGCCCACTGCTGTCCACAGCTTTGCTACCAACCCTTGTAATGCAGAACAAATGACTGCAGCCACTGCATAGCATTGGGGACTGAGGGGTTAAGCTGTGGATATGTTTGTTCACTCAACGCTGTAAGTGTAACACTGTAAGATAAATACCTCCCTCAAAAAGACATTTCCTGGCAGACATTAACAGACCTTCTGCACTGCCAAAGGCCCAGCGAGTGCAGGTATCTCCAACATAAACATCATAAATACCATCCAGAGGAAGACCTCATCCCTGGTCTGAATACACCAAAGACAGTTTGCGTTTCACTGTCCAGGGCTGGGAATAAGCAGATCTGGAAAGTACAGCTACAGACGAGACAGGTTAGAAAAGATACTCACACAACCAAAACCCAAACAAACAGCAATGACAAAAAAATTCAAGCTTCTGGAAAGAGCAAAGTAGCATAGCAGCCAAAAACTCATACAAGCTGACCAGTTCGGTCAGGCTTTGGCCATTTTGCACTCCAGCTTCTCTTCACCTCATATTTGCTGATTTCTATTACACACTGTATGTGGCTTTCATTTTCACTGTTCTTCACATGTCATAAATTGCTGTTCTCCCTGTCCTTCGCCCCAGCACCAGTATCTTCCCTCACCTCTGCTCTTGCTGTCACATGCTGACAGACTTGGGCTGTCAGGTCGTGGCTTTCTCAGAGAACATTTCTCCCAATGCATTTATTCTGCACTTGCTTTAGGAATTGGCAGTGCTCACCTTTCACAGTCAGTCACAGCTATCATCTCTCCTCCCTTGGAGCTTTTCTCCAGGGTACAGTCCCTGCAGAGACAAAAAAAATTGTATTGAGGAATATGCCCATAAGCCCAAAAATCCTTGTTCATACCTCAGATGAGTTTGGAGGCTTCATTAAGTTACATTGCAGTTGCTCTGGACCTGTAAATACGGTGTTTGATTTGTGTCAGTCTTATTCAAAACATCTTTTGAATCTTAAAGAAATTTCTCTCTCTCTCTCTCCCTCTCCACTGATTTTATTTTTCTTCTTTATTTGGTTAGGATAGAAAATACATCTCAGCCTAACAGTATTAGCAAAGCTACGAGTCACTACACTGTTGCCAGGAAAAGGTCCATGTCCTGACATCTGTGTTTAGAAAGTGAACCTGACAAGAGTTTTAGCCCTGATACTGATCTCATGTGCCCAAAACCCCATAAGTGATTTACCTCACTGCCAAGCCAATAAAAAATTCTCCAACAGCAGTATTTTAATCAACTTTGCATCCCATTTGCACTCATGTAAGTTACAACACATTTGACACTGAAGGAGAGGCTTGTCTTTTTCATGGGAAGCGTGTAATGTGCCAATTTGGCTTCTTTTAAGTCTTCGTGTTGAACCCTTTGACGGCATTAATGTCTGAAATTCAATATAGTAGTAGCAAAGTTTGAAATTATAGTAAGAAAATTTCAGTAGTAAAATGCTTATTTCTAAATTATAAGTAAAAGATGCATTTTAATTCAAAAATTATTAGATTTACGTGATGCTTTAACCTGCTACATTCCAGGAAAACATAATGTAGTGTTTAGTTTATTTGCATATCAGTCTTTATATCTATATATATTTATAGTACTTGTCCATGAAAACTGTATATCTCCTTAAGTCAAAGGTAGTGTGGGCATAGCAGCTTTTCTAGGCCAAATACAAAGGGAGGCTGGCAAATATTTTTACTGTATCACTGCATGCAATTGCACACAAGCTAAAGCAAAAAAAAGGAAAAATGGCTGTTTCTGCATCAAAGAGCTAACATGGTAAAGA
Organism: Jacana jacana; assembly: GCA_013400555.1. Classification (NCBI taxonomy): domain Eukaryota; kingdom Metazoa; phylum Chordata; class Aves; order Charadriiformes; family Jacanidae; genus Jacana; species Jacana jacana. The sequence goes on along the minus strand of VZTM01038497.1, from coordinate 27,711 downwards.
GAAGGATTTCTTATGAAAACTGCTGAGTTGTTTTAAAATCGTGTGTTGGATTCAATTTCCAATACAGTCTTTCCACATTCCTACATAAACTCACTAACCATGCTCTCCCTAAAAATCTCATATTTTGTCATCTTTCATCTCATATAAAAATAACTATTCACCCCTTTGACACTGGACAGGTAGGAACTAGAAATGGTTAGAAAGTTTACTAAAATAATACTCTTAGCCTTCCAAAAAACAGTCTTGCCTGGATGGAAGAATATTCATCAAGTAAGAATTCTCACCTTCTTTCCCAGAACATGAAATCTGAGATTGTAACATAGAATCATAGAATGGTCCAGGCTGGAAGGGACCTCCAAAGGTCATCTAGTCCAACCTCCCTGCAGTCAGCAGGGACACCCCCAACTAGACCAGGCTGCCCAGGGCCTCATTGAGCCTCACCTTGAAGATCTCCAGGGAAGAGGCCTCAACCACTTCCGTGGGCAACCTGTCCCAGTGGTCCACCACCTTCAGAGTAAAGAACTTATTCCTCATATCCAATCTAAATCTGCTCTTCTCCAGCCTGAAGCTGTTGCCCCTCATCCTGTCCCTGCAGGCCTTTCTAAACAGACTCTCCCCAGCCTTCCTGTAGGCACCTTTCAGGTACTAGAAGGCTGCTCTTGGGTCTCCCTGGAGTGTTGAGAGCAGGCCCTTTAAGAGGGAGTTACTGAAAGGGCACATATGCAAATAAGTGGAAGTAAGCGAAACGAAGTATAGTGAAGGCGAAACAA
>VZTM01038497.1:13623-26712 GCA_013400555.1 Jacana jacana | reverse complement strand
TCATGAGGTTCACCTGGGCCCACCTCTCCAGCCTGTTCAGGTCCCTCTGGATGACATCCTGTCCCTCTGGTGTATCAACACCACCACACACCTTGGTGTCATCTGCAAACTTGCTGGTGGTGCACTCAATCCCTCCATTATATCATTGATTAAAATGTTACACAGTACCAATCCCGGTAACATGTTTCATTTTATGACATTAGAACACTAGCAAAGTATGGTAGAAGTATCATAACAGACCATAAGAGTTAAAATCCAAACACCAAAGCTGTATACCAGCATACTTGATTTTGGTGGAGAGATTCCAAAGCAGTTTTCAAAGGCCCACTGGGTATCTGTTTACAACGTTAAGCCTAGATTCTTTAAAAAATGTGCTCCTAGAGTTCATACTACTTTCTATTTAAACTGGAATAAGGCTACTTAGAAAAACTAGGCAAAAGTCTCCAGCAAGGCACTATTTTTAGGTAGGCTTCATTTTCCCAGATCTGAAATTCAGTACATAGTCACCATTTTCCTCAAACTATATGTCAGAGGTGACACCCTTGTAGATTTCGAGATTTGCTTTTCTTCTCAGTTATGACAGTATAAATCACAAATTTCTCCACTGACCTCATTGGAATTCCAAGTGTAAAGGACTAGGGAACTAAGCTCTTGGCATCTGCTCACAATAGCCATTATGAGATTCTGTACGTGTGTAAAAGAGACCAAACTGCTCATGCAGACAGGAGCGGAAGAAGTAAAATTAAACAAGTGCAGAAGCATTCCCGGTGACACACACACCAATCATTCCCCATTCTGCCTATAATTGTCAAAGAGTGAGTGGGAGAAATTGCAAATAGAAAATCATTTTCTTAAGCTTAAATATCACATTATTGAGGGAATAAAACAGGTTATCAGTTAACTGGAAGACGCATAGATGTAATTTTTTTTCATTGATACAAAGTTACTGACTTAAATTTAAAGAATACTGCATACTCAAAGAACAATTGAGGAGATTAGCTTAGTTATTTAGGTTAAATGATGCCAAGTGCAGGGCAGCACCCAATACCAATACAGACTGGAGGATGAAGAGATTGAGAGCAGTCTTGCCAAGAAGGACTTGGGTGTACTGATTGATGAAAAGCTGGACAGGACCCAACAATGTGTGCTCACAGCTCAGAAAGCCAGACATATTCTGGGCTGCATCAAAAGAAAGGTGGCCAAGAGGCCAAGGGAGATGATTCTGCCCCTGTTCTCCACTCTGATGACACCCCACCTGGAGCACTGCTTCCAGCTCTGGAGCCCTCAGCTCAGAAAAAGCATGGACCTGTTGGAGCAGGTTCAGAGGAGGGTGACAAAAATGATCAGTGGGATGTAACACCTCTGCTATGGCAGCCTTTCAATACTTAAAGTGGGCTTATAAGATGGGGACCAGCTTTTTTAGTAAGGCTTTTTGTGATAGGACAAGGGGCAGTGTTTTTAAACTAAAAAAGGGCACATTCAAACTAGCTATGAGGAAGAAATTTTTTACAGTAAGGGTGATGAAACACTGGCACCGGTTGCCCAGAGAGGTGGCAGATCCCCCATTCCTGGAAACATTCAAAGTCAGGTTGGACAGGGCTCTGAGCCACCTGATTTGGTTGAAGATGTCCCTCCTCATTGCAGGGGAGCTGAACTAGATAACCTTTAAAGGTGCCTTCCAACACAAACCATTTTATAATTCAATGACAAGGGGAAAAGAATGATGGTCCAAAATGGCAGTGCTCATACCATCACATCCAACTGGGGAATAAGAGCAGTGACAAATGTTCCTCAGCTACATGCCAAGACAAGAACTGGAAGACCAATCACCTCAAAGGTTCACATGGCTATGGTGCATAAGGATCCTCTTGTACCACTCTAGGGAAACCTGCCTGCTCAATTACTGCTCTGAAACACTTTATGGGGAATAAGCGGGAAGAACTAGAAATTTGCCTGCGCTCACAGGGCCATGATCTCATTTGCAATTACAGAGACATGGTAGGATAGCTCACATGACTGGAATGCTGTCATGGATGGCTACATACATTTTACGAAAGACAGGCCAGCAATGCAAGGGGCTGGAATTGCTCTCTGTGTGAGAGAGCAACTGCAACGTATAAAGTTATGCCTAAAAGTGAAGGAAGAAGGAGTCAAGAGCTTATGGGTAAGAACGAAGGGACAGGCTTCCCTGCATTCAAGCACCACTTCCTCCAAGCTCAGTATCAGTGCATCTCTAGGAGTAAAATATCAAGGAAAGGAGGGAGAAGACCTGTATGGATAAGGAGATTCTGGAAAAACTCAAATGGAAGAAGGAAGTTTAGAGGATGTGGAAAAGGGACTGGCCATTTGGGAAGAATATAGAAGCATTGTCAGAGTGTGCAGGGATGTAACAAAGCCCACTTGGAATTAAATCTGACAAAGGATGTCAAGGACAAGAAGCACTTCTTCAAGTACATCAGTAGCAAAAGGAAGACCTGGGAAAATGTGGGCCCACTGCTGAGTGATGGAGGTGCAAATAAGGCAGTCACTAAATGCCTTCTTTGATTCAATCTTTACTGCAAGTAAAGGAGTCCCAGACCCTGGATGTAGAAGAAAAAGTCTGGAAAAAGGAAGATTTTCCCTTGTTTGAGCAGGATCCGGTTAGAGATCATTTAGGCAAACTGAACACCCACAAGTGCATGGTCTTCTATGGGATGCACCCACGAGTGCGGAGGAAGCTGGCAGATGTTATTGCAAAGGCATCATCTTTGAAAGGTCATGGAGAACAGGAGAGGTGCCTAAGGACTGGAGGAAAGCCAGTGTCACTCCAGTCTTCAAAAAGGACAAGAAAACTAGGAACCTTCAGGAAACTTATAGCTTAACAAGCCTCACCTCCATCCCTGGGAAGATGACGGAACAGCTCATCCTGGATGTTATGTCTAGGCATCTAGAGGAAAAGAAGGTTATTAGGAGTGGTGACCATGGATTCACCAAAGGGAAATCATGCTTGACCAATCCGATAACCTTCAATGATGAGGGGAGATACATGGATGTTATCTGCCTTGATTTTAGCAAGACTTTTCACAGTCTCCCATAACATCCTCATAGGTAATCTTAGGTATTGTGGGTTAGAGGAGTAGACAGTGAGGTGGATTGAGAACTGTCTGAGTGGCAGAACTCAGAGGGGTGTGAAAAGTGATGCAGAGTCCAGCTGGAGGCTTGTAACTGGCAGTGTTCTCCATGCATCAGTACCAGGTCCTGTCTTGTTCACTGTATTCATCAACGACCTGGATGAGAAGATGAGGTGTCTCCTCAGCGAGTTAGTTGACACAAAACTGTGAGGAGTGGCTGACACACTAAAAGTCTGTGCCACCACACAGTGATACCTGAACAGGCCAGATAAGTGGGCAGATGAAATCTGATGAAGTTCAACAAGGGCAAGTGTGGGGTCCTGCACCTCAGGAGAAATAACCTCATGCACCAGTACAGGATGGGGGTTGACCTGCTGGAAAGCAGCTCCACAGAGAAGGACCTGGGAGTCCTGGTGGATGACAAGCTGACCATAAGGCAGCAATGTGCCCTTGTGGCCAGGAAAGTCAATGATCTCCTGGGGTGCAAAAGTTTGGCCAGAAGGTCGAGGAAGGTTATGTTCCCTCTCTACTCTGCCCTGGTGAGACCAGGACTTCTGCAGTCCTTCTCAGTTTTCAAATAAACCCATATTTTCAATTGCCCTCTTGTATTACCCCAATCTAGATGCTGAGAGCAAAGTAGGGCCCACTTTTTTCTTGTAATAAGGACTTTTTTCAGGATAATTTGTACTTTCTGAGTCCTGTAAACATATTTTCCAGTGTAACTAAAACTCATTAAAACACCTTTTGTTCTCCCTTTACAAAAATCATTTGTAGAGCTGAAAATCTGATGGTACTTCTGTTAGAAATACATGGAAAGAAATACGACACTCAGATATCTTGGAATTTCCATGGCTAACAAGAATAAAGTATCAAAAACAAAACCAAAAATATTCTAATATCACAGAAAAAAAAGTTTCCATTTTTCTTCAGGAAAATAATTTTTTCAGCCGAAGTGCCAGCTTCACATGCACTTTCCAAAGGAAAGTAAGAGCATTCTTTCAAGCACTGGACAGGTCGGCTTTTCAAACACTGCTTTTCAAAAGCTGTGGTCTCCAGATCTGCTGGATTCAAGATTCTTTTTCTGCAGTGAGTAAAATCTTCATGCGTTCCATTGCAAACTACTTGCTCCACACATATTTCCATCACCTGTTGAATTAGAAAAGTGCACATTAACTTTCATAACCTGCTAGTACCTCTTAAAGGGATATTAGGAAATTACAGAAAGAAAAGAAAAAATATCTTCGAAACTATAATCTCTTTTAAACGTTACTTTAAAAAAATACATTTGTCCCTGCCATCAAGAATTCAATTAGGCTATTTCACAGGTGATGGCTTTTTATTTTCCAGTTCAACCATCCATAAAATGGAATCCTCTGTATGATTACTGAAGCATTTTTAATTGGGCTTTTCCTTACAACCAAGCAGAATACTCATAGAGGAAGAATTTTAAAATTTGTTGTACCCTTCAGCTTTAGAGGGAAAACCTTGTCATGAAGTGTGTGTGGAATTGTCCCTCACTGCCAGAAAGAGACTGTTCAGGCAGCGCAGTTTGTAACAACCAAACAGGGAAACATTGCTTCTACTAAGCAAGGATGGCTCATAACCCTGTGTGATGGGCATGTCCGTTGCACATTAGCCAAAACAGGGTACAGTGCTGTAAGACAATGTTGCTTGCCACCAATGATAGAGAAAGCTGAGGAGTGAAGCCCCAACAGAAACAGCAACTTCCTGAAGGCAAATTAATTTGAAGACCTATCAGAAACCCCTCAAATGTGACAGCCTTTCTGACGGGAGAGTGTGAGTGGTATAGGATGTTGGGATTTCTTGGTTAACCGATACCCACTCCTGGTCTGATGGGGAATACTGTTTGAAACAGTATTTTCTCTTGAAGCATCACCTTAGAGATGATTGCTCTCGTTTAAGAGTCTGTACCATAGTTTGTCAGAAGTTTACCATAATGGTAGTGATAGCCTTTATGCATAGACATGAAAAACAAAAAAGACCGAGAAGGCCACGTACCCAGTTTGTCAGTGCATCCCCTGAACACTAGTCCCCATCCAGAATATAATGTACACTGGGCTATGTCTCACCCTGATTGCTGCCTCTGGCACTGATCTTGACCTGGACTTGCTACTCTGCACCCCACCTCCTTTTCAGCGAGATGCCAGCTCCCGTCTGCCTTGCTACCATGCTCAGCTCCCAGCTCAGCTTCCCTTACATAGCAGTTGCCCCTTGCTGCAGCTTGGCATAAACAAGGTCAGTAAAGCTGAGAAGGCGATAAGCACTAAAATTACTTTGTGCAGACTAAAAAGGACAGGCAAATATAATGGCCAAAGGAAGGCAGTCTGGTGGACAAGTTGACCATAAGGCAGCTATGTGCCCTTGTGGCCAAGAAAGCCAATGGTCTCCTGGGGTGCAAAAGTTCACACTTAGAAATATTCTCAAAAGATGGGTCTGGGAACCTCCATCCACCTAGTGGATGAAAGGAAGGTGACAGACAGCTTTTCTGCATTTTAGCAATGCTTTCACTTAACCTTAAGGGATCAGGCAGTTGGACTAGATGATGGAAGGTCCCTTTCAACCCAAATTATTATATTTCTGTGCTAAAATTAGTAAACTGGCTACACACTAAAAATTACAGATTCAACATTGGATTTATGGGTCGTACTAATGGTCAAGCATTGGTTTTATGGGCATGATTAACTTCCTCAGATACCACATAGGGTTAACTTGTTTGTGTCAAAGGCATTCCTCTCTCTGCCCTACGAGCTACATGAGCTCTTTGGCTGTCCCTACCCTAACATCTCCCATATGTCACCTCTACAAGACATCTTCCTCTCCAAGTTGTCTAGCTTTCTAATACAGGCTGAACTCAAGGCATGTTCTCAACCTATAGCAAGCTTGTCAGATAACTATTTCTGTACGGGTTTTTTTCTTTATGTATGTGTACATATGCGTATTCCATATCTTTCATTTCTGTATGTGTGTGTATATCTGGGGATCATGGGCCTAAAAATTTATCTTTCTTTCCTAGCTACATCATTTGGTCTAAGAGCTACCAACTCTTGCTCTGCACACCTGGCTTGCCTGATGTCTAACTGCCTTTAGTGCTCCTAACAAATTTTTATTAAAAGATCAGGATGGAGAATTTCACACATAATTTCCAGAGAGGGAAGACAGAACGCAGACTAATTAAGGCATTAGCTCTTGATTCAGAAAAAAATTTAGCTCTAATCAGCTATAATACTGGTTAGAAGTTCTATTCATAGGAGAGTTTCTTCAGTGTGGTCTCTCTTCTCTGCCTCCGGTTGAGACTCCCCATACAGATCATGGCATCCACTTAGGCATTACTAAATTCTGCATAGGCATGAAAGTTTTTCTTCATCAATAAAGATATAAATTAAACTCTTCAGTCACTAAAGCAAACTGCAACACACACACAGACTTTATGATATTATTGTGTATAAAGCCCTGAAAATGCTGTCTCCGACCATTTTTTAAAAACCCAGTGTTATTCTGAGATAGTTTAATCTTCACTCCCTAAACACTCAGGACCTGCAGGAACTGCTAATGAAGGACTACAGAGCTGCCCTTTCCTATAGTTTGTGCTAAGATGTCCAATTGCCATTGCAACAAGTTCACAGCAGTGTTAAATTCAGTTACTAGACTTTAATCAGTCAGAAAGTCTGGTGTCATGAAAACAGTACAAAGCCAAAGCTGAAATCAAGCTTAGCTGCTTTGATCTTCCTTATAGAGACAATACTAAAAGATGTGATAAACATGACACAGAATCATATTAAGCACAACTTGTTTTCACCAGCATCACTTAAAGCCAGGCAGGTTATAAAGGTATTAGAGGACTACGATGACCTGATAATATAGATGAAATAGATAGAAATTTGTAGTGACATCCAGTGAAAAATTTCCCAGTGTGTAGATGTTTTTGCAAATTTAGCCATTCCAAGACACATGAAGACATGCTTAGTGGTGTCCTTTCTTTCTCCAGGCAGGTGATGTTCTTCATTACAATGTCCCCCAAATTGTATTAAGCAAATCACAGATAATTGATCACATGACTATTTATGGGATAATAAGATAATGAGAATTGCAAAAGAGCAATTAGAAGAGATTGGTACCCTGGCCACTGTCAAGATAAATGTAACAGAATGAGACAGCAGATACTGTAGTTGGCAAGCTCTCTATACTGAAATCATCAGAAAAGTGGCCATCAGGGGAAATGCAAGGCAGCAGAACAATTACTGCTTACCTTTAAACTCGTGTTGGTGGGGTGCCAAAAAGACTTTAGAACAGGTAGAGATCAAACACAAAAGGATTTCCTCAATTTGTCATAGTTCCAGGAAGAAATACAAGATACAGAAAGCTTAGCTTTGGGGCTTATTTTATTATACTGTGTCATTATGCCTCCTTACACGGCTCCTGTGAGCCATGAAGGAGCCTGCCGTTGGCCTGTCAGACATGAAAGCACAGATACAAGCCCTGACTCTTTGTTGGACAAGTTCCCCAGCTGCACCTCTTCATGCAATCATAGAATCATTTTTGTTGGAAGAGACCTTTCAGATCATTAAGTACCACCATTAACCCAGCATTGCCAAGTTACCACTAGCATCCAAGACATATGTCAATCATTCCCTGACGGGGGAACATTCTTGAAATGGAGATAAAAGTGGCCACCCTGTGTGTAAACGTTTGGGTTTACATAATGGTACTTCTAAACACCTCATTAGTGTCGTGGAAGATCCTGCTGTTAATCAGAGAATTTCTCTTGACTTTAAGAAGATGATGGGGGCTGACTTACTGATGAAAAAACACTTTTAAGGTCCAGTACAAAAATGACAGTAAGCAGAACTGGAAGAATCCTTTTACAGTTCTGTTGGTTTTACTGATACACACCGAGATAGGATCTCACTCAATTTGCCTAGGCTGTCACTAAGTAAATAAAATTTGGGCTTGATACAATCTAAGTTCCAAACAGAGTCCACATTGCCATTCAAGTCAATCATTTGGATTCCCAGGAGCCAGACAGCTGGCCTTCTTATGGAGTCAAAAGTCTATATTTTTTCCCACTTCAAATGTGCTCTAATTTTAAATTGTTAGAGAAAAATATAATTCTCAGCCATACACAGTGTTTACCAAAAGCTGATTGCAGTGGGACACAGTCAATCCTTCTGAACTCTTTAAGAGCTCATATTGTAAGATTATCTGTCTTTGAAACCTGCAGAAAATATTGCCCTTATATGCTTCATATCTCCTAGGATTCACAGGTCTTGTACGAACGATTCTCTTGAGTTTTTTAGTCCCCGAAAGTATCAAAATTAATGACTGTCAAAAATACTGCACTGTTAGTTTCAGCAGCCATGAGAATTTCAGGAAATATATTATGTGAATATTTAAATTACATTAAAAAGAAATAAACACCCCACACTAAAAACAAACAAACAAAACAACAACAACAAATAAACCACCACATCATGTATTTGCATAGTCACAGGTCATGTATTAATTGCTGTAACCTGTAAATTTGCTTGTATACCTGGATGTATGCAAATCATTCAACACTGTCACACGTGACATCCTGGTCTCGAAATTGGACAGTCATGGATTTGACAGATGGACCATTCAGTGGATAAGAAACTGTCTTGATGACTGCACTCAAAGGGTTGTCAACATGCTGGAGGGAAGGGATGCTGTGTCCAGCTTTGGTGAAGGGAAGGACATGGGCCTCTTGGAATGGGNGGCCTCTTGGAATGGGTCCAACGGAGGGCCATGAAGATGATCAGAGGGACAGAGTACCTCTCCTGTGAGGACAGGATAAGAGAGTTGAGGTTGTTCAGCTTGGGGAAGAGAAGGCTCCAGAGAGACCTTACAGCATCCTTCCAGTATCCAAAGAGAGTCTAAGGGAGAGCTGGAGAGGGACCCTTCGTTAAGGAGGGTAGCAATAGGAAAAGGCGTAATGGCTTTAAATTGGAAGAAGGAAGATTTAGACTAGATACCAGAAAGAAATTCTTTCCTGTGAGGGTGGTGAGGCACTGGAACAGGTTGCCCAGGGAAGTTCTGGATGCCCCATCCCTGGAAGTGTCCAAGGCTAGGTTGGATGGGGCTTTGAACAACCTGGTCTGGTGGGAGGTGTCCCTGTCCATGGCAGGGGGGTTGGAACTCAATGGTCTTTAAGGTCTTTTCCAACTCTAACCATTCTATTTTTTCTGATTGTTATTTTGTTCAATAGTATTTAAATTTTATTTATTGCTTTTATGCACAGTTGCCTTTCTCAGCCTGCTTTGCCCAATTAGCCCATTCTTGAACATGTACACTCTTAACTTGCTAATAATTAAAGCTTCTAATTGCTGAAAATAAATTGCACATGTATCTACCACTTTGCAAGAAATGAAAACAAGTCAGACAATGAATCTGATAGATCCCTGAAATTATTTCCCTGACTGTGTAGAACTCTTTTGACAATATCCTCTTTGCTTCAATGCCATTTCTGCTCAAAGGCACTGAACTAAAACTTCTTTCCCTCAAAGTGGTTGCCCTGTCAGCAATCCACAAGCCAATACACGAGTTAGCATAACAGCTATTTTTAACATGACCTCAATATAGTACATAGTCTTACCCCTTGTAACAATTCTCCCTCTTAGAAAGTGGTGGATGAATGCTCATGATCTCATAGTTACAGGAGACAGTCCGTGGAGTACCTTAGCCTGCTGCAAGGAAACCATTGTGTAGAATGCCTTCATGTAGGTATACGTGGCTTCAGTAGAAGCTTAATGTTTATTTCACCTCCATCTGTTTCTAAATAAGGACCATCAAAGGTGAGCAAGTGCCTCCTTAAAAGCACCTATTTGTCATTCTTCCAGTGAAGAATGCAAGACAGTCAAGTGAAGCTAGGAAGCTAGGAGTAACAGGATTCAAAACAAACAAAAAGAGGTCGCTCTTGCTGCCAGAGGCAGTAGCACTGAGGAAGACTCTGCCAATGTATGCTATCATACAAAACATGTTTTGGGGCTAAATGAAAAAGTAAGCAAGCATTTTAAAGAAAGCAAGTACTTTAAGGAGGGATTCTTTAAAGACCGCCCAATAGACAAACTACATCAGAAAGTTCCTTTCAGGTAAAAGAAGTGTGAGTCTTGGGAGAGTACCTGGGAAAGGTAGAAAGTATATTTACCCAGGTACTTTTTTTTCCTGGGCATCTGCTCAGTGGCTACTGTTGTTGAAAGATATGGCACTGGCAGGAGTTCGAGTACAGCTCTTTCATTCTAGCCCATTATCCCATTCCCTGGGGATATTGAATAGTGCTGGCCTCAGAGCAGAGCCCCTGAACTCTATCCTTGCACTTGAGCTCTCTCTGCTTTGACAATGAATGTTACAGTAACAGTTGAAGGATATCTTTGCAAAATTAGGAGCATAGAGACTAAAAATCTTGATCTGGATTGTGACTACTTACTTTTTAAGGGTATCAGACAACAGTACCAAATACCACTATATTGTTACCAATATGACACCTACTGCCTTTGCCCTACTAAAAAGCCTTTTGTGTTACTTCTTAGCAAATTGTTGACTGTTTTCCTTGGTTTATTCCAGATTAAAATATTTTCTTTTGCCACTTTCTACAGACTTTTTCACTGGAAACTGAGGATAATAGCGGTTGGTTTTCAGTTCTTTATTTCTTCTTTTGCACATAAATAATACGTTCAGTTTTGTCCATTCCAATGCCCGACTAAACCTTCACTGGTCCTCAAAGACAATTACTGCTTGCTCTGACACTGCTGCAGGCAGTTCTTCAAGGATGACAAAGCTCTGTAGTTCCGTATCAAGCTGATTTGAAAACAGCTTGCTTACTTAGGCACGATTCCATTATTTTCCCACTACACACTGAGATATTATCCCTTGAAGATTATTCTAGTTTTCTGATTGTAGTTGATGTATTTGGTGAAGTTTGTTATCAAAAGGTACTAACCTTTGCCTTCTCAACTTCATGTGCCAATATCCTTTACTCTCTATTTGGCAGCCAACTATCTCTCCCCTTGTTCTGCTCTTTACTGCTAATATACTAATAAAATTACTGTGGTGTCCTGCAGTTGTTTTGCATTTTGTTTCTTCTTAAGCTTATGCTGTGCTTCCATCCTCACACTTATCTGACCTTGTTTCCAGTTCCTGTACATTTTCCTCCAGCTCCTGAAGTCAGCTAAATTGTATCTTTAAAACACCTTTCCTTTACAACGGGGGTTGCTTTTCACCTGCGTATTTTGAATGAAAGTGAATTCAGCATGGTTAGTGTGTGTGAGTCGTATTCTAAGCATGACCAGAAGATGACAAAGAAAACTAAGGACTTCCCCATCATTCTATATCTGGACCTCTGTAGGATTTACATTGGAGCTAGGTACCCATGTGCTCAGACAGATGTACTGGCAAGAAGGGCATCAGAGAGTAGCAGAAACCTGGGGAGTTTTCATCTCACAGGAAGATGCAGTAATATGCTTGGGCCTTTCCAGTACTGTGTGGGTACTCATCAGAAGTCTTGTGCATCCCCATATCCTACTTGGGTGACTCAAGTCTTTCTTTCAGTCTGACAAGTGATCTCAAGCAACAATAACTGATTGTTGCCTCTGCTGATTTTCAGGTGCAATTTTTTTTCTCTGGCATATAGGCAAGGGGTCAAACCAGTGAAAGACGTAAATACTTCATAAATATTCTTTTTATCTGTAAAGCTTAGTTTTCCTCCACCTGAAAAACAGAAAAACTTCACCCACAATCATGCACAATAAATACTGTCTTGGTACTGCAAGAAAAGGTTAAGATACTTGGTAAAACTATTATTGGTACTGTATCTCTACAATAGAAAAGAAAAGAAGTAGAATCTTAGACTGTCTAGGGTGAATGTTCCTTAAATTAGCACTGCACAGCAAGAAAAGACATTAACTCTACAGTACAAAAATGACTGCATCATTCATCATAGATCACCAAGGCTTGTATTTTTCAAGTTTTCCATACTAAAAATACAACAATTTAATTAGGATTATAAACTGTGCAATGCTTTACTACCACCTATTTAATATCAAATGTCCAGATTTTGGTATGATACATAACCATTCCCCATATAATATCCAAAGGCATCCATTGCTGATCATCTGTCTCTGTGCAAACTGTGATAGAATTTATAATATAAACCATTATTATTGGGATGGTTAAGTACAAGGATTTTAATCCTGCTCTCTATGAAGCGGTGTAAATGCAGAGTGGCACCACTAGCTTGCATGGCATTACCCTATATTTACATTAGGAAGCAACATGTTTTCAGTTGTAGACATGCTAGCAACAGAGGTGAATAATGCTTCATAGTCAGTATTCTGATATTTGACAGACAGGTTCACCCTGGGTACTGTTCTTCTCCCTCACTCAATTCCTAAGTAGCACATATGTTAAATATAGAATCATTGAATCACAGAATGGTATGGGTTGGAAGGGACCTTTAAAGATCACCTCACCCAACACCCCTACAATAAGAAGGGAGAACTTTCACTGGATCAGGTTGCTCAAAAAGCCACATCCAATCTAACAAGTTCTCTAGCCAACCTGTTCCAGTGTCTGACCACCCTCAGCATAAATGATTTCCACTCCCTCAGCCTACCGGCCACGTTTCTTTTAATTCAGTCCAGGATATGACTGGCTTTGTGGAGTTGGGAGTGCACATTGCCAGCTCAGGGCCAAGCTTTCATCCATTGGTACCACAGGGTACCAATGGATGTACCTGTGGTANGGTAACTTGGGAAGACAAACACCATTACTCAGAACGTCACACCTTTCCTTCTTTTCCTCCTTCTTTATAGGCTAAGCATGACACCAAATGGCATGGAATATCCCTTTGGTCATCTGGAGTCAGCTGTCCCAGAGGTGTTCCCCCCTGACTTCTCATGCACCCCCAGTCTTCTCACTGCTGGGGCGGTGTGAGAAGCAGAAAAGG
>VZTM01038497.1:1815-13139 GCA_013400555.1 Jacana jacana | reverse complement strand
CAATAGAAAAGAAAAGAAGTAGAATCTTAGACTGTCTAGGGTGAATGTTCCTTAAATTAGCACTGCACAGCAAGAAAAGACATTAACTCTACAGTACAAAAATGACTGCATCATTCATCATAGATCACCAAGGCTTGTATTTTTCAAGTTTTCCATACTAAAAATACAACAATTTAATTAGGATTATAAACTGTGCAATGCTTTACTACCACCTATTTAATATCAAATGTCCAGATTTTGGTATGATACATAACCATTCCCCATATAATATCCAAAGGCATCCATTGCTGATCATCTGTCTCTGTGCAAACTGTGATAGAATTTATAATATAAACCATTATTATTGGGATGGTTAAGTACAAGGATTTTAATCCTGCTCTCTATGAAGCGGTGTAAATGCAGAGTGGCACCACTAGCTTGCATGGCATTACCCTATATTTACATTAGGAAGCAACATGTTTTCAGTTGTAGACATGCTAGCAACAGAGGTGAATAATGCTTCATAGTCAGTATTCTGATATTTGACAGACAGGTTCACCCTGGGTACTGTTCTTCTCCCTCACTCAATTCCTAAGTAGCACATATGTTAAATATAGAATCATTGAATCACAGAATGGTATGGGTTGGAAGGGACCTTTAAAGATCACCTCACCCAACACCCCTACAATAAGAAGGGAGAACTTTCACTGGATCAGGTTGCTCAAAAAGCCACATCCAATCTAACAAGTTCTCTAGCCAACCTGTTCCAGTGTCTGACCACCCTCAGCATAAATGATTTCCACTCCCTCAGCCTACCGGCCACGTTTCTTTTAATTCAGTCCAGGATATGACTGGCTTTGTGGAGTTGGGAGTGCACATTGCCAGCTCAGGGCCAAGCTTTCATCCATTGGTACCACAGGGTACCAATGGATGTACCTGTGGTACTTCTCCACAGGGCTGCTCTCAATCCATTTGGCCTCGCATCTATATCAATACTGGGGCTTGTCCTGACCCAGGTGCAAGAGACTGCAGGCCTTGTTAAACTTCAGGATGTTCACACAGTCCTATTTCTCAAGCCTATCAAGGGCCCTCTGGATAATGTTGTGGTTTAACTCTGGCTGATAACTAAGTCCCACAGAGCCACTCCCTCCCTCCCTCCCTCCTGATCTGATGGAGGAGAGAATTGGAAGAATGAAAGTAAGAAAATATGTGGTTTAAGAGAAAGATCATTAAATAGGTAAAGCAAAGGCCATGCACTCAAGCAAAACAAAACAAAGAGTTTATTCCCCACTTTTCATTGGCAGGCAGGGCGTTCAGCCATCTGCAGGACAGCAGAGCTCCATCACATGTAATGGTAACTTGGGAAGACAAACACCATTACTCAGAACGTCACACCTTTCCTTCTTTTCCTCCTTCTTTATAGGCTAAGCATGACACCAAATGGCATGGAATATCCCTTTGGTCATCTGGAGTCAGCTGTCCCAGAGGTGTTCCCCCCTGACTTCTCATGCACCCCCAGTCTTCTCACTGCTGGGGCGGTGTGAGAAGCAGAAAAGGCCATTACTCTGTTTAAGCGCTGCCCAGTAACTAAAACATCCCTGTATTATCAACACTATTTTCATGCCAAATCCAAAACACAGCCCCATGCTAGCAACTGTGAAGAAAATTAACTATATCACAGCCAAAACCACCAGAGACAGCATCCCTCCCCTTTAGCAAATTGACTACACCACTCAGCCATGTCTCCCCTGAAAACTTGCTGAGTGCACTGAATCCCATTGACAATGCCACTGATGAAGATATTGAACAGTATCGGTCCCAGTTTGGACCCTTGAGGGACACCATTCATTACTGGTTCCTGCTTGGACACTGAGCCATTGCCTGTAATTTTAGATGTAGCCATCAGCCAATTCCTTCTCCATCAAACCCACATCTCTCCAATATAGATGAAAGAATGTTACGGGGAGACCATCTCAAAGGCCTTGCAGAAGTTCAGGTAAATGACATCCATAGCTCCTCCATTGTCCGCTGATGCAGTCAATAAGCATTTGGTGCCCACAGGAGCATGAGAACAGAGGTCTGTCTGGCCACTATTATAAGTACTGTTGTACAGATCAGGCACTTCCAGAACATCACTGCAGAACACATATTATACCAAAGATGCTCTTAGTGCACTCATCTCCATCAGTAACAGCTACCTTACTGAGGCTTTCATTAATCTCCTGTCCTTCACGAAAAGCCAAACAAATCAGAATGCACAGGCTATAACGCAGGCTGGGGAGTGTTTGCATGGAGGAGAGGCTGGAGGAGTGGCAGTGCGTGCCACTTCACCAGTATCCTTCTGTCACTTCTGAACCAGGGGATTATGCCAGCCCGGTAGTAAATCAAAGTATTTAGTCACTACACTCATTCTACCAACCTCCCCTCAACATTCAGGAAACCTTCACCCCCTAACCCTTGATCCCAAAATGATATGGTTCCTCCCATAGTTGCTTCTCTCACTGCTGCTATGCCTGGGGAAGGTAGTCACAGAGGGTTTACCTGCCCTCAACAGTTTGGGGAGGAAGAGAGTGGTACTGGGAAAGAAAGGAAGAAAGTAAAGGTCTATGCAACCACAAAAGATTGGTCTCTTTGTAAGTCAAGAATGGAGAACACAGTCCACCAGAGGCAGTGGAGTACCAGCTATGTACCAGTGACACCAGCCATTGCTTGGAAAATTTTATTTCCAGGCTGCATAAAACAACTCAGCTTTTCATACTGAAAGCTTTACCTTTTGTACTTATTATGAAACCATTATCAGGATGAAACCAAATGGATTCTTTATAAATTCATTTTAGAAATTCTGCAGAATTACTAAATTACTAAATTAGATCCTAATTATTAAAGGAGATCCTGCTTTGTGGTAGATAACTCAGCAGTGAAATCCTATTACGTTCTGTGGGAATTGTTATTCAGCAGAGGTGAATCTGTGGACACAATAACCATTCTACACCTCTATGCTTTCTCCCTAGCAGACCCAAAAAAGTCTCACTGCTTGATTATTGGACACAATAAAAGTGTTTTGCTTGCTCTTAATGAATATCACCTACATACAGAATGAGATGGGAAATCCCAGAATGGTCTATGAAAAATTAGACTTCAGAAAATACAATATAGATGCTGAGTGAAGTAAGCAGTTAATTTTTAGGAAGTAATCCATACTTGTCAATATGTTCATGTGCTTAAATCAAACAACACGCAGAGCAGAACTTCTGCACAATAGCAACTGGAATTCTACCAAATCTTAATGGGAAAAGCTTCCAAAAAAATAGCTTCAAAAAGATGCATTTAAAGCTGAAATTATACAGGTTTTTTCCTTTATAAATCTGTGTTCTGCCATCTGTAGAAATGGACACAATGTGCATTCTTATGCTGGATCGCTTATCTGCATAAGTCAGGCTTCAGATCCAACCACATAACATTCTAATCTTTAATACATTTGTTCTATAGGTCTGCTGTGTGCAGAGATAAAAGCACTATTAATAATGTCCCAAAGCATCTCACAAAGTGTCACTTATTATTCCTGTAGGCAAAAATGCGAAGAAATCTGCACCCTTTGGGCTTTTGAGAAAAGCAGAAAATATAGTATGGATGAGTAATTGGATATAATTTGTCTGACTCTAACATTACTAATATTAACATTCACACAATCTGTTTCATACACTTTACAAGTTATGGGCTGAATTAAAGGAAAATTCTTTCACGCTGAACACATTCTACTTATTTATTTATGATTAAAAATGTAATCACTGTACAGACAAACAGAAAATCTGGAAGGCTTTTGTGATGCACCTTGCAAAAGATAAGAAGCAGGCAACACACCAGGGACTCCATTTCAGCAACAAAGCTTTAAAGTCCCTATCATTTCTTGTCACCTGAGGAACACTGTGTTGCAGAGCTAGGATGCTATCTCTGTCTCAGCTGCAACACAGGTTAATCAATCACGGTGCAGATCCCAGACTGCACCTCTATATTCATCCAGCACCTGACACAGAAAATAGCGTCGCTAAGTGAGGAGATGCTATTGCTTGTTGCAATTAACAAGGCTTCAGGAATAATTGGCTGAAAATAATGGAGAGAAGTTGCTTTGATTAACATAATGGACAAAGAAACAAGAGGGGAAATTATTACCAGCATAATAACAACTTTGCTTAAAAAGAAATCTGCTTCTCATGACTGCTGTGGCAATGGGAAGAGCATTATAATTGACTTCACAATTCACAAAGAGAAGACATTGGACTGATGCCTTGACTGTCTTCCCTTGACATGAACAGGTGTCCTGGCTTTAGCCTTGCTGTTTTTAAACAGGATGGGCTCTGCAACTGGCAATGATGCAAGACAGTATTTTTGCCGGGGCACTGCAAGGATACAAATAGAAGAAATAAATTCATTATTATGCAGCATTGCGTACCCTAATTACAAATAGGGCTATAGCACAAGGTAAATAGTACTTGTTACAGCATGATTAGTACAAGGTACAGGGATTGTGAGTGGCCCTCTGCCAGCATAGACCTGGTGTTACCTCTTTAGAAACGTTTTCTGCAAAGAATAGATTATGCTTTGTGACAGCTTCTATTTTGTCATTACACTATCCATCCACAGAGTCAAAATTAATTTCATTTTGAACAGGTATTGAAGAACAGAGTTCAGAGTGGGAATGTTTTATCCTGACCAAATACCACTCCTAGCTCCAGAGGCACTGAGTGTTGGTTAAATGTGTCCAGTTCCCCAGGGTCTTTCTCAAAAGAGGGAAGGAAGGGGGGAAGGGAGGAAGAGGGGANGGATGACGGGGCAGAGTGTACCCTCAAGCTTGCTGATGACACCAAACTATGGTGATGGGTTGATATGTCAGAGTGTTGTGCTGCCACACAGAAGGACCTGGATAGGCTGAAAAAATGGGTTGGCAGGAACTTTATGCAGTTCAAGTGCACAGTTCTGCACCTAGGGAGAAACAACCTCAGCCAGCAATACATACTGGGGGCTGCCCAGCTGGAAAGCAGCTTTGTAGAAAAGGTCCTAGGTGTCCTGGTGGACACCAAGTTGCAAATGAGACAGTAACGTGCTCTTGGAGCAAAGAAGACCAATGATGTCCTGGGTTGCACTGGGAGGAATGTTGCCAGTAGATCAGGGGAGGTGATCCATTCCTCTGCTGGGCTACCTAAGAGAGACATAGATATACTGGAGAGAGTTGCATGAAGGGCCACCAAGATAATTTCTTAGAAAAGGAAAGGCTGAGAGAGCTGGGACTGTTCAGCCTGGAGAAGGGAAGGCTCAGGGGGATCTCATCAATGTATATAAATAACTGGAGGGAGGGTGCAAAGAGAACAGAGACAGGTTTATTCCACTTGTCCCAGTGACAGGAGCAGAGGCAGTGGGCACACACTGAAACACAGGAGGTTCTCTCTGAACATCAGGAAACACATTTTTCCTGGTAGGGTGACTGAACACTGGCACGGGTTGCCCAGAGAGGTAGTGGAGTCTCCATCCTTGGAGATACAAAATAATGTCTAGACAGAGCAACCATTTTGTTATTCTGTGATTCCTCTATTCAGGCAAACTTTTGTGTTTCTGGGAGGTAAGAGTGGGAAAACTGCTAGTTTGTCCACAGTTCTGGTCACTAATCTTACTCCCCAGCACATCTGATCTCACCTGAAACAACAGAAGGACATTTATAGGATTTACTGGCATGATGAAAGGGAAACAGCCATTCCTCCCCCAGCTTCTGCTAGAATTCCTGATTATCAGTCCCCATTTCTGTAACTGATTGCTAACTGCAGAGTTCACTGCTTTATAAATACATGTAAATATGAACTACTCCTGCCTGGTGTTATTTCTCAGTTATAGGAATTGGGAATCCTACCAGTACTCTGAAAGGTGAAATTTAGGGTTTCCATGCCAGTTGTGCTAAGGTATCCAGCTGTCAGGTTGACAGACCTGGCCTGAATATTTCTACGAGGACGCTAGCATTTATTCTGTGTCTCCTTCTTCTCTAATGAACCTGTATAATCTTAGTAAGACTCTTGGCTGCTTTGATACTGCTAGTTTCCTTTAGCAAGGGAAGTGTGTTCAGGCTAGACAGAGATGGTTTCACATCAAAAACTTATTTAGAGAAGCATCTTCTGTGCCAAGAAAGAGAATTTGAAGCGTCTGCACACCTTTTAAACACAAAAACATACTTAAGTTTCAAATACTCATTAATGCAGAATGCTAGTTCCTTTTATCAGCATTTTCAATTATACAGATTTTACCAAATGAACTAATTTGACACCCATCTCCCCAGGCACAGACAGACATTTGAAGAAATATCTCATTAACCTATTTTTAAAAAGCATGCCAAGCTAGAAAGAGACAACACGGATTTTAATGAGGTGTTTTTACTTTGCTAGGATTGCAACATTTTTCAGTTTTCCATTCGGTTGATTTAGTAGAGCTCTTGAATTCTTGAATTTAAATTAGTAAGAATAAATACTATCATATTATTAAGGTAAAGCTAGACTGATATACTAGAGCACAATTTTCACAGTTAGACTTAAAATATGTGGTGATCATTGCATACAGAATTGAAATCTTTGTCTCCTTTAACAAGTAAAATTATTCTGCTCTCAAAAGTCAACACCATAGCTATAGGAGACGGGTGGAAGGTTAGGATTTGGTTTCTATTCAATGGACCATCAAAATACGGCAATGCAAGCCAGGGGGTTTTGTTTAAATTCTGTATTTAAGTATCTTTTCAAGTTTCCAAAGCAGCCGTGATGGCTTGCTGATTTCATGTCCTGGTTTGAAAAAAAACAACACATTTTCCTTCTTGTCTTCTTGTCATCCTATTTGCAAGACAGTATATAAAAGTAGATTAATCTAGCTGAGTGTACTTGCCAATCACTGACCATACATGGTCTGCTACCAAACACACAGTGAAACGTTCACAGTTTAAGGAGACTGACTTCAAGGTTTTCTCCCAGTTTTCCACTGTCATTTATAAGCAATCAGTGATTAAAAACATTCTCAGATAGAATAGTAATATCACAGTAATTATTCTTACATTTTAAACTCTTATGAAAGCACAAAGCAGTAATTGGACTCAAGTTGAAGCAGGAAAGAGGCAAAAATGGGAAGGAATAATGATGCTAATTGGATGTGATTACAGCCTTACTTTCAGATGGAAAGGTTCACATTATGTGGCTGTAAGGGCTGCTTCCACAGCATAAAACCACAACCAACACTACAGGAATTTATGTTGTACTATGCTACCAGGACCAAAATATATCCAAACCAACATGGGTTCATGAAGGAAAAGTCATGCCTGTGATGATAAGGTTACTGCCTAGTGGACAAAGGGAAGGCAGTGGATGTGACATTTTCCATTATTGTAGCAAAGCTTATGGGCTCTCACAATATCCTTCTGGACAAATTGTCCAGCATACAGCTGGACATGTAGACAATCTGATCATAGAAAATAAGCAAACAGTTGGTTGGGGCTTCAATAAGTTATAGTAAATGGGGTAACATTGGACTGGTGGCCAGTCACTAGCAGTATTCCCCAGGGCTCAGTGTGGGGTTTCTATGTTTTTATTAATCACCTGGACACAAAAGTCGACTGCACACTAAGTTTGCTGGCAATACTAAATTAGGAGGGGACATTAATTTCCTCAAGGGCAGAGAGGCTTTACAGAGAGAGAGAGATATCGACAGATTTGAGCACCGGGAAATCATCAACCTTATGAAATTTAACAAGAACAAATGTCAGATTCTGCACCTGGGGCAGCATGTTCCTGAATGTAAATATAGGCTGGGGGCCAAGAGCCTGGAGTGCAGCCCTGCAGAAAGGCATCTGGGGGTTTTGGTCAATGGTTTATCCCAATGTGAGTCAATGATGTGTCCTGGCAGCCGAAAGGTCATGACCCCAAGCCCTTCCAGTGTTCACAAGGCGTTTGGACAATGCTCTTTGACGTATGGTTTAACTTTTAGGTTGTACGGTGTGGAGTCAGGGACTGGACTTGATGATCCTCACCTGACCCTTCCAACTGAGGGCATTCTCTGACTCTTTAATAGTAACAGAAGATTTATGAAACCTCAGGTCAGATGTACTGTCTCCAAGCATGCTCTTCTGTAAGCTATTTTGTGGTGTGGAAACAAACTATGATTCAGTTTGTATTATAATAAAATTAACTATTGGATCATTTTTTGCCAAAAAAATGCTATTTGCATTATTGTAAAGACTACAAATGCTGCTCACAGCTCCTTCAGTTGAATTGTAATATAGAAAGTGATCAAGTCATGCAGTTTACAGTTAGCAGAGTTACAGTAAGCTAAGAGGAGCATAAGCATGTCCCCAGAGGAGATCGTGCGCCAGGCTTTATTTCATGAGATTCTACATTATTGTCATTAGTGCTATTATCATTCTCTTATTGTCTTTCCCCTCTGTTCTGAAATGGAGACAGAGTCCTATTTAAGCATATCATAGCATCATGCTGCAAAAAAGCACTAGCAGGCTCAGTTCTGGTAGGCCAAACTGAGTTAGAGCTACTGTATCACCATTTCTCAGATAACCCATCTTTCAAGCAGAAAAAAAAAAATGCAGCTCACTAGTATTTCTTACAATCTAACACAGTAGAGAAGGGGAACATAGGGGAAAGGCTGGTAGCAGTCTGGTAGCTGACGAGATCTTCCCCGTTTCCTAACCTGTTTGATGCATTACCCTCATCAGCACTACATGTTGCCAGCACCTCATTGCTGCTGTAAAAGGTAAGCAGCCCTTTGGGGTGTGTGTTTGTTGCACAGTCATTAAGGGCTTGTATTTGCTTCTACTCTAGAAGCACTTCTCATAACCACAAGCCCCTTTGGCTGCTGTTTGGACTGTGCTATTTGCACCTCTGCAGAAAATTCTATTAGAGCCTAGTCCTGGTCCCATGTAATTCAATAGACAGTTTCTGATTGACTTGAATTAGAGCAATAGGCTTTTATAGTCCCAGGTTGCAGTAGGCTAAGTCAGAATAAAATTCTGCTTTCTTTAAAAAGAGAAAAAAAGGGGAGGGGGGCTTGGGTGGGGAGGGGGCACAGAAAAAAATATATACATGTGTGGAGAAAAGGGTTGCTCATTCATTATACATATGCCATGTATCCCCTGCAATGTCAAAATGGCAATAATGATATCAACAATGTGTGGGTAAAGCTGTTGCTTCTGAAACCAAATTTTACTATTTTTTTTAAAAAAGATTCTTTCCTGGGATCTTGGACAAACTGTAAGAAGAAGGGAAATGCACACAGTAAGAGTAATGAAAAATGCCAGAAAAAAACCCCCACAGTTTAGCGTTGTGGGGCTGATGACACTGCAAGGGATACTATCTACACTGAACTAGGAAAGGTAGAAAAATCTATCACTTTCCAGACTTAGTTAAAAGAAATCAACCAGTGTTGCCTAAATAAACATTATATTGCCATTGAAAAAATCCCCTTGGTGAGTGAAGTCGTAGGTGAGCTAAATCTGTGCCCCTTGAGAGGCTCCCTGCACAGCCTGGCCTCCCTCCGGCTGGCTCACTCCAGGTTAGCACGTTCGACTGACCCGTCCCAGTCTCTCCATAAGCTGCAAGAACAAAATCATTCACATCAGTGAGACTATACGTTCCCACAGCTATGCTCACTCTTACATTGCACATTTCAATATGTAAAACCTAGCTGACTGCCTTTATGATCTCAGAAAAGAAAGGCTATTAGAATACAACATCAAATGCTGTTATAAGTTTTTATCTTTGCATTTTGTGAGATTACCTAAAAATAAACTTTTCGGGTGCAGAAGTCTAATAATGCTGGTACTGAACTGGGAGAGCAAGTCTCTCTGCAAACTGTACAAAATATTTACATTCATTGGTCTATTTTTTCATCAAAATTATATTTAGTTTCTAAGGGCTTATAAGGAATTTCAATAATGATATGTAGCAAAAAGAAAAAAAAAATGGAAAGTTTGTTTCCATTAGTTCAAAGAAATATATTCCAAGTAAGCAGTTACCACATCAAATATTTAGAATATGGATGGCATCTACAAAAGACTGTCCCTCTCTCTGTCTTCTCTTTATCATTTATTCCTATAATTTACTATCAAGAGTTTATTAACTGTCCTTTCAATGTTATCTGTTGATCATCACCATTGCTGGGGCATGCAGGAATCTCGGGGTTATCCTGATACAGCTTGCAAAGTACCTATTCTATAGTTTTAAAAAGTCTTTGTCCTGATAAGAGGAAGAGCGGACCTCTGGGACACTAAAGTCAGAGGTTTCCCACATGAATAGAGAAATCCAGCCCAGACAGTTATTACAGCAACAGGGCAGACACATCCTGTAATTCCAATCTTGTTCCCAGGGCTCAAAGATGTTTTGGGTAAGAATATTCAGCATAATGGGTGGCAACATTTAGCTGTGACTGAAACCTATAAAAGCTTCCCATTATCTGGAAGCATCCATTAAGGATTACTGGATCTAATTGGTTTATATCACCAAAAGCTTTAGTTCCTAAAATGCAATAAATGTATTTGAGTAAATTTTGAAAAAGGAAAAACTAATTTTGGGCTGTTTCACCATATTCACATAATACAAGTTTCCTTTTAATTTTGCTGCTGGTAGTTAAGGCAGTCCCTTTCTCTTTCCCCAAGAAAACTTAAATGTATTTTTTAGCCTTATATGAAAGCCTCAATGTAAATATAAACTTAAACTTAACTTTCTTTGTCCTCCCTCAGTTCACATTTTCAGGACATTTTAATTCCATATTTACTTGTCAAATATGTTCACACCTCAATAGACATCATCAATTTGTTTGCATGTTTTTTCTCAGTTCTGTACAATGTTAACATCAGCGAATAATTCACTCCAGCCTCTGGCAAATATTTCCATCTTTGATTTTGAAGAGAAATTCCCCTGTGAATCACATAACTAGTTTCCACTCCAATAAGTATGAAGGCAAACATGCATAAGAGTAAACAAGTTTTAAAGTGTTTCTATTCAGGGCTATGATTTCTTAGAGGATTTCACATCAGCACAAAACACAAGAGATTTATCATTCACACCTTTTAGTCAGAAGCTCCTGTTGAGGTTCACATCCAGTTTTGAAATATACTAAACTTTAAAATATGCCCACTGAGTCTTTATGGAAATGTTCTGAGCCTGTATGTGACTTCAAGAAGAGCTTTATAACCCAACTATAACTTAAAATTAAAAAGGTCATCATTATATAGAGCAACAATTGTTTTAAAGGTGCAAAGCAGGGCAATAGGTATAGCAGGAAAAAAACTATTAAAAAATTTGGGAAGCCAGGGTGAG
>VZTM01038496.1:105213-128592 GCA_013400555.1 Jacana jacana | reverse complement strand
CCCACCTCCAATTCAGAAAGGAGGGATAAGCATAGGAACCTGGATGAAATTGTGTTTGAATGTGTTCAGAACTCATTGAGAAGGAGCCAGACCCAAGAAACCAAGGCAGCACACAAGGGCCAATTTTGTATGTTTTCACATTGTCCTGTGAGTGGCAAATCACACAGGTAGGAGCCTTGGAAAGTTCTCATCTGAGAAATTTCCATCTCAGGAGATGGAGGAATTTTCTCTCTCTTTTTCTTACCAAATCCCTCTCCATAAAGATTACGTCTTCCTACGCACTACACAGAGTGGAAGCACAAAACATGCAGATCTGCAGAAGAAAAAAATGTGGATTTTCTCTGACATGAAGAGAGGGAACCAAAAGGAAAGCGACACTAGTCTGCAGAAAAAGAAAGACTGAGAATCTTAATGTCCCCTTTATATAAGAAGCACATGTAGGAGCCAAACTCTCCAAAAGAATTTTCTTTTTCCACTCAAACTATTTCCAAACTCTCAGTTCTAACAGCTTTGAATAAATTCTGATGTGTAGGCAGCTTTTCTGTAAGAGCTCTGGCTACCTCAGAGCTTTCACTCATGAGTTATCTTAAACATATACAGGTATAAGAGCAAGTTTCCAGCATCAACCCCCATCAAATATCAGTACCACTTACCTTCATCTTCTCAGCAATCTTAATACAACAATAAACTAGAAAAGAGCTTTATGTTAGTAGAGTACTATTTATAGTAAACCATACTGAAAACCACAAATTCAAGAAAGCTTTTGCAGCAAATGTCAGATTGACTTCACTTGGAAATACATTCACTTTATCCATTCTTACATTTTGCTTCAAGGATTCATAGTGAGCAAGGAACACATTTGTCTTACAGGCAATACTTCATGTTTACTCAGCTAAAATGATCTACCACTTGCATGTACTGTTTATTGTTGGCACTTACATACGATTATAATTAAAGATAATACTGAAATTTGAGTTGGTATTGCCCTGCCTGTAACTCAGCAATCAGTGCACATAAGACAAGCAACATTTAGCATCGTGCCATCAGAAGTCCTTACAAATTTATCCTGGTTGACCTATGGTGGTTGCAGTTTTAGTCATTGACTGAAATAAGACACACAGATGTTTTGATTTTCCTTCTCTCCTCGTGTGTTAACTGAGTCTCTGCATCTGGTGTCTCACTTTATTTACTGGGTCATCACTACTCATTGTTTCTTTAACCTTGTTCTTTCCCATAGAAGTTCCTTATCTACAAGAGAATGAAAAAGTAAACAGAGAAACTTCAGGAATCAGAAATAAAGTAGTATTTGTTCCAATTTGCTACAGATAATTCCCAATCCTGTCAAGAGATTGAAGAAACATCTAATAGTTTAACAACTTATGAGAACCTCTAGCTGCACTTCATCCAAGATCACCAAGTGGTATAAATTCACTTTTTCACTTGGCAAACAGAAACAGAGGACGGAGGAACAGCTCAGATGTCAAATCAGAATATGTAAAAAATAGTGGAGGGGTTGTTTTCAACAACATCTTATTATAAAGTAGATCCCTCAGATTTATGCTCACTATGTCTGTAAAACTTTAAGGAGACATTTACTGGAAATGACTCCCTTGTTCTCTTTGTCTTCTCCTCCTACCTTAATATCTTTTTCTGTCTGCACCTTACATATCAATGGCCTTTCTCCTTTGTCATAAGTCATTCCCTTTATCTTCTGTGTTTTGCTAGCCTCTCAACAGTGATCTCCTAACACCGTTTCCATTTGTTCTCAAACCTGAACTTGTCTCATTTATGTTTCTTGCCAATTCAGATTACCTTCACCTCAGGGAAGGTATAGTTTCTGTCTACATAGTTCTAAAATCTGCTATGGAAGAGATAATAAACAATGCCTCATTCATCTAAAGTTCAATGCCTATGAAAATACAAGTAATCTACATGCCTTTGCTCTTATAAATTAGTAATGAGTCCGGAATGCTTCCCCACGGCAATTAAGACTCATTCAATCAAAATGACTGTATTCTGTGATCTAAGCCCTGTCTTACTCTGAAAAAGTTATGTATTTTCTATTAACATCACTACCAAAATCTGTACAAACAACCTCATGATTTCAAAAGCCACAGTCACAAAATGCTTCTCATCCTGACTAGTTTACTCGGCTTGTTCAGGTGAGTTACAGTATAGCCTACAGTCAGAAGGGATCAGATAGAGAGAAACCACATTTGCCATGAGATAAAAGGAAGAGTTTCAGTGCACCACAATACACATATCCTAATAAAAATTACTATGACCTCTGGTAAGAACAAAGACCTGGATGTTTTTGGTTTTGTGTTATGGGGAGGTAGGGGGTGTCACAGGAGTGGGAGAGAAAGAAGAGTAAAACTATGACCATAAGTAGTACCATAGAAAGGTCTAACGTCCAAAAGATCGGATAAAGATATAGCCTAGAACTACCTTGCTGCATTTATTCATTTATTAAGCTAAGGAAATCTAATATTCCTACTATCATGCTAGGTGACTGAAACAGCCCATGCTGGAAAATGCTAAATGTGGCCTAACTTAGTAATTTCTCTTCAAAACATTGTTGTTGGGTAAAAGCATAACGAAGGAGACTTGTTTCCAGTCACCATCTACTCATATATATCTTGACTCTCCTAGTTTATTCTTTTAATGCAGGGCTATAAAGGAACAGGCTACAAAAATTACTTCTCAATCCATCCATTTTTATAATACTGTAATACAAAGAGGACAAGCCAGAGATTCTTAACTATTACCTTCGTAGAGAACTTCATACTCAGTGGGAATACAGCTGTATCCTTGAATCAAATCTGGGAGACAGTCCTTACAGAAGGAATGAAGGCAAGGGAGCATTCTGGGGTCTCTCCTCCGCAAGTCCCATTTGCACACCAAACAATTCCTCAGCAGATCCAGGGTCTCCATTTCAGCTGGCTGAAGTTTGCCATCAAAAACACAAAGAGTCACAAAATGGCTCATGGCAACCCCTTCACTTAACCAAACACTTGATCGCTCAAGTGCGAACTAGAAGGCAACAGCAGGATGCACGTTCTCAGAAGCAACATTTATTTAGTCCTTGTGAAGAAAGAGGAAGTTCCTTGCAGCTGAAAATCACATACCTGCTTTACCAAAGAAGAATATCTTTGTAGATTGTTGTGCAGGAAAGTGTGGTCTAAGGTTTACAAACCATGATCCCGCTATCTCTCTGTAGTACTTGCAACTTCCGTAAAAACTGAAGTAATCTGTTCTATTGATCTACTTACAAAGCTGTTACCAGGCTGAATTGTCACACGCTGTACATTTCCTGCTAGAAGCACTGAAATCGTGCCATAAAAACAATGATGCTCTCTGACTGCTTTTACAATTTCACCTCAATATTTTATATTTTTCAGGTAAAGCAAATAATAAGCCCAACTGATCATACATCCGTCGGTTCAGCAATGCATGTTAGAAAGCTGCCTTGATAAACGTACAGCATCTTCTGCAAATCTTCTTTATAGAAATTTAACGGAATGTACTTTGCAGTAATCAAATGTCAGCTGTCAAGATACCCACAGATCAAATTTATAGATCAAACCTGAGCTTCCCATAGGCAGGACAGCGATCCTCCTGCCAACCTACCAGCAGTGCTTAACTTGCAGCTATGATCTTTAGATTTCCTTACCACAGAAGAGAAGCAGCTGTGATCTCAGAACTGTGTATTCTCTTGGAGATTCTGTCCTGGGCAGATTCTAGTGGAAACAGTTAGTAAGCAGTTTTGTTTGTTTGTTTGTTTTTGTTTTTTTACTACAGTGCAAAAAGAAATTATGAATGTTTCAGAAATTTACAACCAGGAATTTTTGAAGTGTTGCATCCTGAAGTCATTACTATTTAAAACATTTTAGAAAAAACAAATGCACCACATGTTATAGTCTTCACCATATTTCATACCCAAGACCCATTCTAGGAACAAGTGAAAATAGGTAGATATCCACCAACTTTACTGAATTTGCTGAGATGAATTCAAACCTACCACTGAAACTTATGATTGCAATTTCAAAACTAGAGGTCCCTTTAGAAACAAGCTGTGGTAATTGTACCTGTGGTTTAACTAATGAACATTACATCAGTGCTTAGTACATGAGCTCATATTTTACAGTGCATCTTCCTCAACCATCTTTCAGAGGCATATGTCATCAGAGCAGCAGAGCTTTTCAGCTTGCTCCATCTCTATTGTTTCTTGCAACAACTATTGCTAAGACAAACCAGCACCTATGAAAACATGTACTTTCTGAAGTAGGAAGTTGAGGTCTTAGACTACCGCATTGTTTAGACAGAGAAACCACAGCCCAGGACCAAAGCATCCAGGCAGATAGCATCAATGCAAACAAAGCCCAATACTGGGAAATGCTGTATCACAATACAGTCCAAACATGGCTGAGTGAGAAGCTGTTTACCATACATTTTAATTTATGCTTTCTGCATAATATATGAAACTACATAGGAGTTTTTTGGTAGGACATGGAAGGACAAGAGTGATAAAAAGTATTTAAAATTTCCTGCTGAGACAGGTGTGCAAATCAGCAGTCAGGGAGCTACAATACCACTCACTTGGCTGCACTTGGTGGAAACACCAAGCCCAGCAGTAGCAATTACAAAGAAAATGACCTTAAGTGCATTTGGAGATGTATGGTGAGGGTAATGAGGCAGGACACAAGGCAGGGTGAGCCAGGGAGGCAGCTGGTGGGCTGAGTTACACCTGAACAGGGAAGGAAAGTGCTGGACTTTTGGTGTGTCAGCCCAGACAAGGGCAAAGGGAAGGCACTGTGCTGGGGGGCTGCCTCAGGAAGGACATGGCCATCCCAATGCCAAAGGAAGGGAAGCATCCAGGTTATCACAGGACTGGAGATTCCAGTAAAGCATTAATACACTTCATACGAGAGAAGTTTGCAATGATACACTCCCATAACTTTATCATTTCTCCATTTCAGGGATAAACCCTCTATAAGTCTTTTCAATTTCCTGTGTTCCTTTTTCTCAGACTTAGTAAAATGATTATTATTTTTTTTTAATCTTCTTCCCTCAATTCCATGTTGCTACACGACACTCATTACAGCATTTCAAAATAGCACCACCCTTACCCGTCTTGCATATAATCGCTTCATCGGCAGTACTGTAAACTGCCAAGAATTTGGCATGGAAATCATCGAATGAAAATATCCCCATCCTCATTTCCCCATAGCAAGTTTATCAACTTAGAAAACTAACAAAAAGCACACAAAAACCGCACCAACAAACAAAACTCCAGCAACCAAACTAATAAAAACGAAGCAAATGTACATTCAAAAAGTCAGATGGTCTTCATTTAGCTTCCTAGTTCCTCACGGCTTTATATAGGAAAATCTTTTATGTGGATATCGTATACAGCCATTCCGGGGGCTTCCTACCAGCCCTCACAGGCGGNTTGCCATGGCGCGGGGTGAATGGGCCGGCACAGCTTCCCGCAGCGCCCACCAGGGCCACCCGCGGCCAGCGCCTCCCTCCCCGGTACGGAGCCTGCCCCAGATGGCGCGGCCGGAGCGGCTCCGACCCTACCCCTGGGAGTCAGCTGGGAAAGGAGGCGTGGAAACCTAACTCCATGAACAGCTCAAGCCCAAAACCAGAGTTCGGTTTGTTCCTTTTGACAGCGGGTAAATACCATCTTGTATTAGGACACAGTGGTCCCAGCAGTCAGTAAGATAAAGCTCACATACTTTAACCTCTTTTACAAGCTGTTTAAGATACAGTTCTTCAAAACTAGCAGTAACACTGGCTAAGCTCAATTATTTTAGCCAAACAGTGCTGAAGAGACCTCTAAATGTAATTATTGCCAAACACTAGGTTAGGAGTTCATTAGTTAAGGTCGTATCACACATTCCAGAAGATAATTCACAACTATTAGCAATAATTCAAGAATTCTAGCAGTGAGTATATATATAAAAAAAAAAAAAAAAAAAAAAAAAGTAAAAAGTGAGGGTGTCTGTATCCTCTTGGTCTGACACAAACCCAGAGCTAACTTTAAGGAATTGTTTGATTTTTACCATTAGAAAAAGATCCTGCTTTAGCATGCAGTCAAGCCTTGCACCAACAACCAAATCCCTATTTTGACATTATAACTAATCAACCAATCTTTATGTAGTCATTTTAAGCCAAACACATCAGAATTACATATGATCCAGTTCTAGAGCTGCACCATTGCTTTATACCGTCTGTAAAGAAGACTGAAGGTCGCTGGCAGCATTTCTGTCCCACACATGGTAACTTCGGGAGTCATGTGCCCTACTTAGGGAAGGTACCGATTGCCAAACTTCATGAAATTACTTTAATAGTCCAGTCATAAAGCAACACTTTCAGCACGTTACTGCTGTTTATAACCCTGAAAGCACACCAACTTGGAATTGCCATCTATCAGTCCAGTCACACTGACAAGGAGCTTTAAAAGCTTTTAGCCTAACCCCGTCTGGGCAGTAGAACGGACACAAAGTTTTAAAAGCTTTTAGCTAGTCCAGCTAATCCACACAATTAGCAACAAGAACACCATGGTACTGCTACAATTGCTATGAATCAGTTAAATTCAGAATTAGTATGTGCAGAAACAATTTTGTCCTGTGGCAGAACAAGTCACACTAATCTCCAAGAAATCTGATGCCTTCACAAGCTGTGGTCTAGCTAGAGGTCAAAAACATAGTGTTATACTGTCAATTATAAAAAAAAAAATCTAGTTTGGAAGGGACCTTTCAGATCATCAAGTCCAACCATCAACTTAACACCAACAAAAACCATCACTACACCATGTTGCTAAGCACATCTATGCATCTTTCAAATACTGTATGCTATAGGTGACTGTGAGCCTAGTGTTCTGATGAATATAGGATGCAAATGCCTCAGTTGGTAGCCAGTACTACACCAGCAGTTTCTAAAAAGCACCTGGTTTAAAATGGTCTGCGTTTTGTACATTGACTGCAATCAGAAGCTGGAAAGTTGTCATCCATTTCGCAGCAGTTGAAGCACTGGGGGGACAAATGCAAGAATTCTAGTTTAGAAAGACCTTTCATTAACAATGCCGAAAAAAAACCCAAAATATTAACCACATTGTCGAATTAAATTAAAAATATATCTTATTTTATGCATAATGCTGATAAACACTGAGACACAGCTGCTGTTAGCTGAAAAGAGGCAGCCCACAAAGCACTATTCTGCTCAAAAGCTGGCATTACTTGCAAGACAGCCATGCACTAGCCATTCAGTGCCTGCAGAAACCTGCTTGAAGAGCTTCTCATGAAGTTTGGCAACAAGGCAGAAAGCTGTTTCTTCCCAGTAGTTTCAGCTCTTCCCTACTGTCCCACATTGTTCCCAGGGGTTTGCCCTTCATTGCTGCCTATACCCCACCTTAGTGGAAGTGAGACTAGAACTGTTCCGCTATCCCCAAAAGCCTATCGATTGCAAAACTTACCGATAGAAATTACCTAAACTAAGTTTCTTTCACACAACATTTGGTATACTACTACCCACTTTGTATTGTTCCATTGCAGCTCTTGTCCAGGCTCTTGCTGCTCTTCCCCCAAGGCCAAGGCAGTGTCCCCACTGACCCACCTAGATGTCACTTTAGTGTACAGAAATCCCCACCAGTAGAACACAAAGTGACCTTTTAATAGACAGCTGTAAATAAGAGCACCAACTGAAAGAGCTGCACAAATACAGGAATAACCTAATCTATTTTGCTACCCCATAAAGACCAAGTAAGAGGTATCTGTACAAGTCAAATGCTGGACGCTGTAGCCAAGCGGTTTCAAAAGACAGAATGAAGCAGTCAAACCAAATCAAAAACTGCCAGAAATAACTATGTAGACTAGACTTCAGTGTGAACAGTGTCTGGACAAGTCAGGAAGAAAAAAAAAAAATCAGAGAATTCCATTAATTGGGACATTTTACACATTGTCTTTATTCAAAAAATTTGAATAAAACAAAGGCTCTTATGCCACAAGCACACAGGCACCTCCAACTTCTTTGATCTTCTCCTCTGCTCTTCTACTGAAGAACTTCGCTTTCACAATTACAGGCTGCTTGGGCAGCTTCCCCTTGCCCAGGACTTTGTAGTAGCCCTAAAAAGATTAAAATAAATAAAATAAGTTGATTAAGAGTTTGTAATCAGCTCACAGACTCCTACATTCAGACCTGTCTTTTAGCATGCACCAAATAAAAGAAAAACCATGATCACCATGACCTCACTCACTGCTTGTCTCCAATATAAAATTGGTACAAATGAAAGAAAAAAACCCTGCGTAACCCTGTGGAGTTGCATTTGTTCAGAGAAAAGTGGAATCCATAAACTGAACTTTTCCTGTAATTCAGAAGCTGGATTTTCCCCTCCCATACTCCAGATACAGAAATCACTGTGAAACCTGGTAAAGCAACCAACAACTCCCTCCCACTTTTCCAAAGGAGAGAGCAGTTGGCTGCACTTCCAAGACTATCTACTACCCAATGACTTCTGGTTGGTTCTCTTCACCTGCAGGACATCCTCATGTTTCTGAACAGAGCAGAGGACTCTTCTGCACATACAACCAAAACTTTTACAAGCTTTCACAGCAGTAGCTGTTCTCTACTGTGTAATCCTCTTATTTCACTGGTGTGCCTTACATTAAAGGGACAGTGATGGCACCAGGTCCATTAATACTACAGCCATTACAAGTCATCACTTGTTACAAGAAGTGGCATACATAACTGGCCAGCATTGGAATCTTAATTTGTGAGGCAAAACATACCCCCTTGGCAGACAAGTGTTGCTGATTCGGTGGCTGGCTGAGACATGAGATATCGCAGCCAGTGAATATGGATCAGACAATTTTGTCCGAGAACTATAGCACACCAGGACAACCCAACATGTTAAGATGTGACTCTAGTCTCGATATGGAGGAATTACATTATGTAAATGACAATACTTCTACCATGTTTTTAAACGCATTTTCATTGATATTTTGAACAGTTAACCATCACCACCTTCCAAAATTAGGGAATTCCTTGTTCACAATCACGCACAAGTATGAGAAAGAGTTCTTTCAGAAAAAAAACAGAGTAACCACCCATGTAACTACTTACATGCCAAGGTATTTGTCCTGAGAAGTTCACAAATATTCAAGCCCTGTAGCTTATCTGCAATTCACCATTTTGCTACTGGGATATATAAAACCAAGTTACACAGAAACTAACCAGGAATTACAAGTTTGAATATGAGCAGAAACTTACTGAGCGCACAACATCAATGACTGGGGCCAGTCCAGCCTCGTTTTTTGCATAATTGAGCCTTGTCTGTTCACTGACAAGCGTCCACAGTTTATCCAAATTGACAGTGGGACAGAATTTTTGGTTTCTCTTCAAGTGATAATGTCTCATGCCTACTTTTCCAAAGTAACCAGGATGACTGTGAAAGAAACACATTCCTCATTAGATCACAATTTTAATCGCTTTAAACAGGTAGGATTACAAATCAACACTGGAATATCTTACTTGATCAAAGTAATCAAAATTTCGTATTATACCATTACTCATATTAATACATGTAGCATTTAAGTGTAATAATCATTGGTATCCAAATCACAGATATTTTAAGTGTTATGTTTTCGCTTGAACTCACAACTCAATCCCCTCCACACTGGTGAGGCTGGCCCAGCCCTCTATTTCCAGGGCAACCCCAACTCCATGAACCCAGCGAGGGCTGCACTGCCCAAGGACTGTCACTAACCTGGTGACCGACTGAGTCAAGAATGGTCACAGCCAGTGAATATAGATTAGTGATTACTATCCGAGTACTCTAGCACACCAGGACAATCAGGCAGTGTCCAGATGTGACTCTAGTCTCGGCAATAAGTACCGACAACATCCCTTTACAGCATGCAGGTAAAGAGGATGCAGTTGGGATTTAACATTTTCAGTTTGCATAATAATTTGCACGTGCATCATTTAGGAAGGACCATGTTGTAACAGGCAAGTTTGATCAAGTTTACTGGATGCTGTACTGAACTCTTTAATAAAAATACATGGTTTAAGTGAAAAGGTCTCTGATTTTAGGGTAAATGGGACATGAGTCGACTGTAGCTATAATACCACACTTCATATTAAAAGGAAAAAAACATAAGAATGTAGGAAATTTTGTTAGTTGTTTCTACTGCAGGAACATACATTTTGGTAGCATGTATTTAAAATGTTAGCTTACTATTTATCAAAGTTAATCCTGTGATGATGCAAACCACCAGCATTACCACGCCCTCCAGGATGTTTCCTGTGTTTGCCTGAAAAGAAAAATTCAAGTTTGTTACACCAAGAATATTACACATAATACGTGAGCTGCAAGGTATGTTCAACATCAATTTAAGGTCCCTATTCTGAATCTGCACCCTCTTCTTCATTATTCTCAATTCAGTGAGATGAGCCAACTATAAAATAACCCTACAGGTGTAATAAAACCCAAGTATCAAATACCTCTAGTTAGCATAGAGGAGTACAAGAAAACACCAGCGCTAGCACAGATGTTAGAAAAGGCAGGAAGGGCTAAAGAATTACACAGGAGGACACAGCACTGCACCATATGCTTAACATGTCACACAACCAGTACCCATGGCCCGAGATATTTAAGTTACACATCCAATAAAGCCTAAAAGAGCACACAAGACTTCAGCTCTGCCCATCATCGCCCACACATAGGGGCGGCGCAGCCACAGCGGAACCCCCCTAACACCGGGGAGATGCACGCCCGGCACGCACTGACTGAGGGCCCTCAGCCCACCAGCCGCCTCCGCCCCACTCACCAACGCGGCCGTGGCCGTGGCTAACGTGTCCTCTCAGCTTCCGGGTCTTCCTTAGTCTGGAAGGCTGCGGGGAAATGGGAGAGCAGCTCTGAGCAGAGCGGGTGGCCGGAGGCAGGACTACCACCCGCCCTCCCCCGGGACCGCCGCTCCGACACCGCGCTCCTCTCGGCGGCCACGCAGCCGGACGCCATTGCGGCCCGGGCCCTCCGAGCGCAGGCCCGAACGGCCTCACCGCCCACTGAGCGGGCCGCAGGCTTAGACAAGCGGCTTAGCCTCCATCCCCCCGCTACTCCCCAGCCCCGTCGCCACCGCGGGAGCCTCAGCCGTGAGCCTCAGCTCCGCCCGGCCCGGCCCCGGCAGCAGCACCCACCATCTTGCCGGCGTGCGCGAAGGAAGAGAAAGAGCGCGGCGCTCGCGAGAGCGGTGAAAGGCACGGCGGGGGCGGGGCCGANGGCCGAGCTCTCGCGGGGCTTCGGGAGGCGCCCGGAGCGGGAGCTGAGTGTCGCGAGATTCGGCGCGTGGAACGGGAGGCGGTTTGCTGCGGTACCGGCTGTGGGGATCCTCCGCCTCTGAAGGAGAACGGAGTCGCATTAGACAGACCGAGGAGAAGGCGAGCGGGCAGTCAGGGCGAGCTGAATCGTTCCTCTGCCGGAGAGGACACACCGTCTGGGCTGGTGCCAGCGCCCCGCCCTGGCCCTTCCGCGGTCTAGGCCTCTCCGCCCTGCCGTGCCCCGCTGAAAGGAGCGGAGCGGCTCCGGGCCGCGGCCCTCACCAAGGGGGTGAATGTAGCAGCAGACCGGGTTAAGTAGTGCCCCATCTTAATTACAGACTCAACTTCCTTTCTCATCCTTCCATGATCTGTAGTAAAAGTAGGTTTTTAAGCAGAATTTGGGAAAAGTTGCAAGCGTGATCGCTTTATTGATAACTACGGGAAAATAAATACTATGTACTTAAATACAGCTGTCTGCCACAGTACAGTAACAATTATTGGAGAGTGGTGGTGGTTCTCAAGTGGGTTTTTTTGTGGCTGTCATGCTATGAGAGTTCAAACAAATCTTCACCAATTTAAAGCACAACTTGCTATTGGATTTAGTTTTCTTCAGGATTTCCATCTCTGTTAAATGGTGCACTGGTAATGTGCTGTGCTCAAGAACAGCATTAGTTTTAAACGGCTAATAACAACTAATTAGTTTTAACAACTAATATGTAAGGTAAATCAATACCTATTTTTCGTTCATCTCATGATTTCAACCGCAGACCTCTCGATAACACTAAGATTGTTTCATATACAATCTTACAGTAGTTTGACTATCAAGAAGATGGACACAGATTTTTTGAAATGTGATCTCACCTTGTCTGGTACTCTCCTCTGATTCACATTACAAGCACTGGAACGGCATGTTGATGGGTAGTAGAATGTTAAAAAGTTTTCTAGATAGATTTTTGAGGTGCAGATGGAAGAAAACAGCTTTGGTGTGGGAGATGAGTTTTACAGCACTGCATTCTTGTACATTAGCATTCTGTGCCTTTTTCTTGCCTTTGTCGCAGCTCTTCTCTGCAGCACTTCCTTCAGCCCATGATGTTTTATCCATCATTTTCTTAAAAGGAATATATATTTCCCTGTATATTTATTAGCAGAGCCAGAGGCACCTGTAGAAGTAAAGTTACTCCTTCTGCTCTGAGTTCTAGAAGTCATTCTGGAACTTAACAGCACATTATAGAGGAAAACTAAGGGACATTAACATTTGTTACTGTACAACACTTATATTTGTCGAAATGAGTACATTTCCATTGAATCAAAAGCACTTGGATCATTTACAGACATCTTGTACACGTGACAACTTTTCGTATATACACGAGTGTGAGGGAGGTAAGCAAAAAAGGAAACGACTTCACCTTTTTAGTGATTAATCCCTCAATCTTGTTCTATGAGGCTGTCAGCAAACCAGAACCACTGTCAGGTTAGGAATTGCGCAAGCCTCAAAGCCATCTACAGAAATCACGATGCAGATGAAGAAAAATACAGTGCTTGGTGTTTTGGGTGGTTTTTTTTTAAGGGAAGAAGCTTTAGCTAATTTTCCTTAGCTGTCAGAATTGCAGGTATGTTCAAGTATTTTATATTTTCTTTTTCAGACTAAGGGAAACCTTAAGAGAATCTCAACAGGAGTTAAGTTACCAGAGCAGAGATGAATGTACCGCTTGAGTAGCATTCACAGCTGAGAGAAAGGCCATGGCGAGCACACCATTCCCATTCTGCCAAAGAGCCTTCATTGAAATGGAAACACCAGCCAAACCGACCACAGCTAATGCAAAACCAAAGCAGACTCTTGCAAAGCATTGACGATCAGCTCACCAGAGATGTAGGCAAAGGCTCTGCCTGCTACAAGCTGCTCGTGTTCTGCTCTGATCATCTAACCGAGGCAGCACAAAACCAACCCGGAAGGTACCGCGGTTCAGGAGCAGTAGCTAGGATACTCACAATGACAAGAAGTAATTCCTTGCTAACACATGCAAAGAAAAAAAAGTGTTGTAAGAGATGCTTGTTTGGATAAAATTAGCAGAACGGGGATATAAAGTGTCTTGTCTCAGCTGTAGTGACAAACGTGGAAGAAAAATCAAACTTCAGGTGATGAAACAGCAAACCTACTAAAAGACAGGTTTGTAGTAACCATTTTGTATTTTAATTACAAATTCATTAAAAATCATCAGGAAATTTACTCTGGTTTTGTACCTACCCAACATCAGGAACTGTAGAGGTATGCAATGAATATAAACAAACAGGTATATTTACAGCGTTTATTAGAAACCATACATACATACACGAGGAAAGGATGTCCTGTACCTACTCGCTGCAGCTTGCATGTCAAAGAACTGAGACCTCTCAGCTTGAGCAGTCTTAGTGCAGAATGGATTACAAGTACTTTACTGACCAGAGTTCAAGCCAAGTGGAAGTTTTGTATTGTGAACCAAGTACCTTATTATCAAGTTACTTTGTAATTTCTTTCTTTTAAAATTAATTAGAAGGAAGAAAATAAAATAAAATACCAACTCTACCCCATGGAAGCAGCCCCCTCGTGCGTACAGCCTCCCCCACCTACCCGAGCTCATTCATCCACGCAGCGTCCAGGCATCAGTGTAGCTCTCACAAACACCCCGTGAAGTCAGTGGTTCTGCTGAGACAGTCGGCTGCACGTAACCAACTAGTCATTTTTGCACCAAGCATAACTCAATTCATACTAAAGAAAAAAAAAACCAAACCAACAAACAAAAAGCACCTGTTATTCTCAGGAATATACAAATATTTACCACAGTTTTCCTTGCTCATTACAAAATCAGTTACAAAAGCTTACAGCACATTATGTACAAATTCTCCCCAAATACATAAAGGAGCCATCATCCGGCACAATGTCTAACAGCATCGGTCACCACTCAAAGCTGCGGTGGGCGTGCTCCGCTCTCCTCCCCCATCGAACTGCGGGACTTTGTGGGTGTCTCACGCACAGGGTCATAAATAGTCTTTGGGTTGGTATTTCAGCAGAAAGGAATCAGTTCTTCTTGTGAAGGAACTTCATTTTGTTTCCTAAAGAAAGCACACCGTCAGTCTCCAGCATACATGGGCGATCAAAACTTATGCAGCAAACGGGCCCCATTTGGAGTGGACTTGTAGAACAGCTCTTCTGCTTCACACCCGCAGGGACAGCCAGGTAAGAGAACCCCGGTCCATCCGCCACCTCCCTCCACTCCCCCTACATTATGGTTTGGTTCCCCACCCCTAAGCAAAGACGTTAATAAGGTTCATAATTAAATCTGGTTTTGCCAGCTTCTAGTATGCTTTCACTGTTTTCCTTTTGATATCTCCTATCCCACTGAAGCCGCTCAACTATCTGATTTCACCTCAGGTTATAATAAAATAAAGACAGGAAAATTCAATTCAGAACTACTCAAGATGTTCCTCACCAAGGCCTCGCAGGAACTTGTTTACTCCACTTTGTTCTGTGTCTGGAAGCTCTTCCAAATACTGCTCAACCCGCTGCTCAAAGAGACCTGTGGGAGAGGGCAGAAATCGGGGTGAACCGTGTCCGCCTGAACCCGCTCCCCCGGCCCCTTTCCGCACGCCCAGCCCCGCACCTGCGCAGCCCTTTGTATTTGAGGGCGTCACGGCGGCTGACGGGGTACTCGGCTTCTCGCCGCAGCAGGACGGGTACCCACAGCCCCGGACGTGACGCGAGGGGCAGCGGATGCGGGAGGAGCACCGCTGCGCTCCCCGCCGGGCACGGCCGCCGCCCCGGACGCGCCGCCACAGCGCGGCGCTGCTGGGCAAGGCCGGAGTGGGTCCCGGGCAGAGGCTGGCTCTGGGGGTGGCCACCAGCAAACCTGGTTAGCCGGGCTTTATCTTACCAGTGCTCCCAGGTTTCTCCCCCGCAAGCACTGGCAGGCAGCCTCCGGCGCGGTGCCTAGCGGGGACGCGCTGCGCCCTCCGCAGGACCGGTCCCAGTTTCGTCTTTGAGTGATTTAAGGCCCTTCTATATGAATATTCTCCCTGTTAAAGCCTTCTGGTTCTCACCACCATAGCATCAGTCTAGGCCCACAAGAAGCGGACAACGTGTTTTGGGAGGTTTGCCAGCCCTACAGAATGTGCTCAGCCCTGACAGGAGACGGAGGCACGAACCACGGGTGACCTGTGCGAAACACAGTGAGCCCGGGCTTAAGGAACAAAAACCACCCTTACCTTTTGCCCTGCATTTTCTCAGCTCTCTGTCCTGGATGAAGCCAGCAAACATTTGGGATTCCATGAAAACTTCCAAGAAGCGGCGGATACTCTTGGAGGCCACAGATTTACGGAAAGCCTCCCGTTGGAAGGCACGCTCTCCTTTTTCATTCTGGGTTAGGAACAGGGAATAATGGCCAACTGTCTCCACAAAGAACCGGATAAAAACCTCAGACACTAATCCATTCAGGGTGTTACATTCTGCAAAACAAGGTGGCGATAAGACACCAAAATCAGCTTCTGCCAGAGCTCTCAGCATCGTCATCCACACGGGGCCAGGCACTCTCATCTACCAGCTTACTCATGCCATGCTGATAATGGAGCAGAGTCGTGCTGGCTCCTTGCAGACTTGGGTATATGTCAGGTGGGGTAACAGCTTTATAAACAAGAGTGCTAGTCTACCTAATTGGTGTTTCATAACCAAGAATCAACGAGAAATACAAATCCTCGGGAAACAGCTCAGAGAATTTAAAGTTTTGTGGGTGCTTTGTCAAAATTATACCTCATGTTTTAACTCTGGATTTTGAGAAGCTTCTGAATAACTCAGAATTAAAATGTCTGCTCTGGAGAAAATAAGCCTTTACCAAGGACTGATCAAAATGGGTATGGTGTAGAATTTGGGTTTTCCCCTATTTCTGAGATGCTAAAAGACTTTTACATATTTAACACAAATGAGTAGAAATACATTTCAAAAACTGAATAGGGGCCTGTTTCATACCTTTTAACCACAGGCATTTAAATTCACCCTGGCCTGTTTTTGTAATTGCTGGGAGAAATATGAACCTTCAGAGGCAACTCAGCCCCTCTAGCACTGAAACTATTTTCTGCAGGTACCTGCCTCACTCCCCTGAATAGACCAAGCCCCAAGAGCAACTCTGAACCCAGACACACCCCCAAGCATATATACTTATCTGGATTGAATTAGGGCCAAGTTAACTGCAGACCTCTGAGTAAAGGTTGAGAGGTACTCATGGGAGTGCATGTCATTTACAAAGAAATTAAAATAGATGGCTGACGATGTATTGCTGTGGGTTGATGCTATCTGTCCCATTCCCTGGGTGTTCAGAGACCATCTCTGATGTTGCAAAAGGTATTTGAGAACTGAGTCCTGCCTCTCTGATGGAAAGTCACAGTAGTACCTACATCCTTTTTTATACAAGTCCTTGTTTCCAAATAAACTTACCATCATCTGAATCACTATCTGAGTCCTGATTTATCAGTTCATTCTTTCTCTCTAGAGCCTGCTCCAGAGCAGCTTGCAATTTTCTAGGTAAGAGTGTGTCTTCATCATCCATCTGAAAGAGGTTGAAAAAAAAAATACTCTTTAGATCACATTAATCTATGCAGCAACTACAGCAAATACTTTTTCAAGGTTTAAAATTCAGAAGAAAAGCATTTTGTATCTGCTACTGTCATACCTACATAAACAAAATATTGAAAATCTATGTGCATCTACATGAAAAATCTATTTCAGTCTGTATTGAAAAACTATCGTTTATTTCTAAACAACATTTCTTGTTGCTCTTAATAAGGTTAAAGTCAGGAATGATAAGATGAAGAGCAAGGTAAACACATATAAACTTGGAATCAGCATTTTACATGACAAAGAGTCCAAATACTTGTTTTTAACTAAATGTACATTGTGCAAAGACTAGCTATGTGTAAACACAGGTGCTCTAGTTGGGTTTAGGCACCTTTGGTTTTTGACAGTTGTTTTTACTTATATTCTAGTATATCTTGATTTCTGGGGTTTCCCCCCATTGCTCTCTTCATCTTATTTAGTGCTGGTTCAGCAAAAGTGAGGAGACACAAGAATCTTAGCTCTGCAACCACTATTCACCAACCATATCTTTCAGGGAATCGTGCAAGAGAGTTTACTCATCTAACCTGCAGATTGTTATTTCTGAAAATACTTAGTGCGACATTACTCTCAGGAGATGGCTGTAAACATCTCCCTGTTTACAAGGTTTGTGCTTTTCCTACCACATTCAACTATTCTTCACCTTTCCTCTCTCACTCACAAACCCTTCTTCGCAATTTTTGTCCTTTTCACCTCCAACAGTGTGAGTTTTCTTGCTAACATCATGTTATCTTTGGATGTTTTCTTTGCACCATAGTCGATTTTTTCTGACAGTCACAACCTCAATCCCTTTTGCCTACATGAGGAGTCGTACTGACATGCAGGTGAAACAGTGAAACAGAAAATGAGCTTTTTTTTTCTAATCTCTTTCCCACTGTACAATTCTTGCCAAATACCTCTAATCAAAGAAACCCAAACATACTACAGGAGTAAACATCTCGCTAGACTGCATGGCAACATTTTGAGCTGTACTTTACCTG
The DNA here is from genome assembly GCA_013400555.1 of Jacana jacana. Classification (NCBI taxonomy): domain Eukaryota; kingdom Metazoa; phylum Chordata; class Aves; order Charadriiformes; family Jacanidae; genus Jacana; species Jacana jacana. The sequence goes on along the minus strand of VZTM01038496.1, from coordinate 110,652 downwards.
TCTGATGAATCGATCAGATCCCAGGTTAACCATCAAAGCCTAAAGAAAAGAAAACACTATAGTGAAATATATCTGAAGAGACAGAAAACATTCGTGTCTGCCTTTTAATAGCGAAAGATCATCTGCATGGTCTCAAGCCTCAACATGAATCAAATTCCTACTGTGAAACAACAGGTTGTGTGCTTTATAAAACAAGAAGATTAAGTTTTTCTTTAGATTCTTTAGAGCTTAAAGTCTAATTTCACATAGTTAGGTACAACACATCTCATACTAGGTTAATACATAAAATAAGCTAAAAGGGGTAGGCAGGTATTTTTTCTTAAACCTGAGCAAGTAATTGCTAAGGTCCCTTCCAACCCCTACAATTCTATGATTCTAACCATTTATGTTAACGTACAGATGAAAAGGGTTTCAAAAAGGTTTAAAGAAAACGGTATCATTTGAGGCAGCAAGGCTTCTGAAGGGCAAAGGTGTGAAATATTAATGACAACAAAGCAGCAAAGCTGAGAGACAGAGTTGGGAAGATGTGGGAGAACAATGTTAAGAAAGTGGGAGGAAAACAGCACAGATATTTACAGAGGCCAGAGGCAAAGAAAGCCACAAGAAAAGAAAATTTCACAGAAAAATGTCAGGAAACTAATACGAGTAAGAGAGAAGAGTGTTCCCTTGAGTATTTTTGTGGTATTTTACTGGAAGAGCTGATGAAGTGCAATTTTCGTTTGATTTCCATTATAGGATTAACAAAGTCTTATAAGTTAAAAAAAAGAAAGAAAAAAAAAAAGAAAACCCTTAAAAGTTTTATTTTCTGTGCTGGCTGTGGTTTCATGAACAGCTGCCATTAGCATTAATAGATGTCATAGCAGATGGCACTCCTCTTCTTGTTCTACATACAACAAAACGGGAAGAAATCAGCATATTTACACTGTACTTACTTGTTAACCAGGTTAACATTCACTTCTCTCTGTCAAGGTGCCAAGTATGGGAAGAGGGGTGGAATAAAGAGGAGACTAAACCTATTACTGCAGTTTTACTGAGAGGCGGTTGCCCAGGAGAATTAGGCAGAGAAGAAACAAAGAGGCTGATTAAAAATTAAACATGTGAGGATTTATGTGCGAATGGCAGGCTCTCTCCAGGGTGAGCCCAGCTTTACTCCTGGCAAACAATTCTGGTGCCAGCTCCTACCTCCTCCACTGGCAGCTCCTTCAGTTTGGGCAGAGAGCTGGAGAGCAGTCCCACCAGGAAGGGGGTAGGGCAACACACGATGTCAATCATGGATGACGGCAGAACAGGAATGAAGGTGTGCTGCCAGGAGAAGGGGTACAGCAGGGCCACCACAGCATGCGAGCAGCTCGAGAGAGTGCTGGAGAGAGAGGAACAACCATGTTAGCAGAGATTCTTCTTGGTCCAGAAGACTCACAACCTGCTGACAAACTTAGCGTGTTAAAATGCAAGTGCCCAAGGGGCTGCCCTTCTATCGCTTCTGACTTCAGACAGCTTAGGTCCCCTTGCAGTCCCTACCGCTTCTGTACTGTGCAGTCTAGTAGTTCCTCCCATGCTTGCATCTAGATTCCTTGAAACTAGAGGTTAGAAAACATGTTAAAAAGGTTAGAAAATATGTTTCATCATAGTAGTCAGGAGACACTTAGATACAGAAGATGAGGTTTAATCTTCCCAGCAGCACTGAATAGCTGCCACTTTGAATGATACTTCAAAATCAAAAGCAGCTTCAGTTCTGAGCTGTTACAACCATGTCAGTAGTAAAAGTGCATAATACCGATGTTCTTACCTTAAGCACTAATGCAGAAGCATGAAATAATGAAAATGAAAAATTAAAAAAAAAATTGAAAAAAAAATCCAAAGAAAAATTCTACTAAATCAGATGTTAAAAAACACCAGCAATCAATATTTAGCCCAAAGGAAATGCAGTAAAAGTAACATATTTTTTCCATTTATATATTTTTGTGACAACAGCATATATTTATAATAATACTTTTGGGGTTATTAACCAACTGGCTTATTAACCAACTCTAGCGATAAAGGTATTAACCTTGCTTAGTAGAGTAAAATATACATTGCTATCCCCAAAACATTAAGGTTTGATGTCATTTGTGGGAAATGTCCTGCATACATTGTCCTTCCATCTACTGAATCTCATTTCCTTTTACAGTCACGTGGTCTCCAAATGTTAAAAATAAAGGAATGTTATTACCAAGCTAGTTTTAGCGTCAGGGGAATAAAGACAGCGTCTCCATTTAAGTGTTTTGATTTTGGAGTGACTTACGACATCTGCTTCTCCCAGGCTGAGGATGACAGAAATTTGGATTTTTCCCAGCCTAGCATGACTGAGCTAATTTTCTCACAGCACAAACTTCTGTTGTGCTTAATGTAGCCACAAAGAACTATAAATAACTAATAACTCCAGAGCTGTTACTGCTTGAGAATGCTGGGGAGAAATGCTGATTTCTTCTACTGCAAGACATGTTGGAAACTTTAGGTGGCATCAGACCTCCACCAGAATAACCCTTGCAAGCATTTCTAGTTGACGATTCCACGGCCAAGAGAAAGGTTTCACCTGTTTGTTCCTGTCAGTGATTAACCTTGGAAGTTTGCTGAATGGGAAAAGGGAGAATTAGGGGACAAAGTGAGAAAAAGTTGGGGAAGAAAAAATGCTTCTTTTACTGCAAATAATCTGTTGGGTTGGTTTTACTTGATGTTTCCTTTAGGAGCAATCAATCACAGCATGTTTTTATAGCATATGTTGCCCGACAGAAGTTTCTTGTAAAATGATGTGTTTCTTCAATTTTTTTTTTTTGTTTTGATAGCAGGCAATGGTACTGCCATTGTCTCATATTGTGCTCTCAGGTGTCTACCACAGCAAGCACAGCGATGTGTTTCAGAAGAGCTGTGGAGCACAGTACAGACTCCTAGCACTTTCTCAAGCTCACTTTAATGACTCCGTGGCATTTTCAACTACTACAAATTCACTTAGCTTAGCGACTAAAAAAAGAGCCACGTTTAGCTAAAAGCAGGAAGACAAACATTCTTCTGATATTCAGTTGGTATTTTTTTTCCTTTCTATAGAACGCCCTTTTGTAACTTCTTGTTTTACACGCACTGCTGTGACGTAAATCAGCCCCTGCATCCTCTTGTGCGTGCTATTCCCACGCTAGGGGAGCCTTCGGGCTCTGGCCCAGGACACTGGTTTCTCTTCCAGAGCTTTCTTGGGAGCTGACTGGGGCAAGGCAGCAGCTGAACACACGCAGCAAGTGGCCATTGCAGGGGGACTGTCCTGCAGCAGCACCCGGCTCTGCTCTGCCAGCATCCCACAGGTCACACCATCGCCCCTTGTCAGTCTCTCAGCTTTATGCATTTTAAGGCTCAGCACACAGTTTTTCAAAATTCAGCCTCAGAAAACCTTTCCTTGTGAGATGTCTCAGGCTTACCCCCATCTTGCTCCCAACTTCCAGTCCCCAAAACCGCTGCCCACTCCTGGACACTGCTCATGCAGAGGGAGGCCCCCAAGCTGTTACCAAACTCCTGCTTGTACAAAGTGCCCATTTCCAAAGCTGGAAAGATTCGTATTTAGAAAGGATATGCATCTTTCACTTCAGTGTGAGGTCTATACACTCCTTAAGGTAAAATTCAGAGTTGATGGATGTAAAGGAACCAGTGTAATTCTCTAAAATACAGTTCAGATCCTTTTAAAAGGGTATTGTTCATGAGAGGCATGTTTCGTAAATTAAAAAAAAAAAGCCCTACCATGGGAAACAAAATGCACTCTAATTTTTCCTTTCAAGATGTGCAACCCACACATTATCCCACTGTTCTTGTTTATGAGAAGTAAGAAGTCAGGGAGGATTGTTGTCCCAAAGACATCATGATCAAGATGATTTATTTTCTTTAAGGTGTGTGAAGCACACAAAGTAAAGCAACAGTCAAACTAGGTTTTCAAAATACTTTCCCTTTTACTAGTCTAAAGCCGTTTTGACAATCCAAATTCCACGACCTCCCTGGGAAGACTGTTCCAGTGCTCCATCACTCTCACTGGAAGGAAGTTTTTCCTCATATTTGAGTGGAGCCTGCTATGTTCCAGCTTTTACCTGTTGCCCCTCGTCCTGTCACTGGGAACCACTGAAAAGAGTCCGGCTCCATCCTCCTTCAACCCACCCTTTAGGTACTTGCAAACATAGATAAGGTCTCCTCTCAGCCTTCTCTTCTCCAGGCTAAAGACCCTCAGCTCCTTGAGCCTTTCCTCGTAAGGGAGGTGCTCCAATCCCTTAATCATCTTTGTTGCCCTGAGAGTACACTGGACTCTCTCCAGTAGTTACCAGTATCTCTTGACCTGGGGAGCCTAGAACTGGATGCAGTATTCCAGTTGTGGCTTCACCAGTGCAGAACAGAGGGGGAGAATGACCTTACTGGACCTACTGGCCATACTCTTCCCTATGCAGCCCAGGATTCAATTGGCCCTCTTGGCAGCAAGGGCACATTGCTGGCTCATGGAAACTGTGCTGTCCACTAGGACTCCCAGGTCCTTCTCCTCAGAAATGTTTTCCAAGAGATTCACCCTTAACCTATATCGGTGCCTGGGATTCTTCCTCCGCAGCTGCAGGACCCTACATTCGCCCTTGTTGAACCTCATTAGGTTTTTCTCTGCCCAGCTCACGTTGGGTGGTGGCACAGCCCTCTGCAGTGTCAGCCAGCCTTCCCAGTTTGGTATCATTAGTGAACTTGCTGAGGATACACTCTGTCCCCTCATCCAGGTCATTGATTTTGCTGTTTATTCTTATTATTATCTTACTGTTATTATGGCTGATTGTTTTTGTCTTACCACTCTAGGACCTTTAAAAGGGAAAAAGTCTTAAAATTCCTCTCTTTCAACTCAAACCAAAGAAATGATGTTTCTACAGCTTCTTAGCAAGAACACATGCCCCGTGAACATTTCAAAATAAAATCATGTGAGTCCTTGCTAGAGGAAAAGAGAGCATGGCAGCGGAGCCATCTGACTGCACAGCTGTGGCCCCAAGTTCAGGAATGTGCAAGCACACGGGCTCAGGAACAACAGACACATTCAGAGGTGCAGCGTCGGATGCAGAGAGGGCTGGGGAGGAGGCCGTGACAGAAGATGACTGCAGGAAGCGTATGGGATAACCTCCTTAGCAGGAACAACATGAAGCAATAAATACCTTTGTTCTTTTAACTAATACTGAAGCAAAGCTGAAACTGAGATTTTTTTGAGAAGCGAAGCTGTCACGGTGTCCTGGTTCCAACAGGGATACAGTTAATTTTCACAAGGAGCTGGGACAGGACACAGTCAAAACGGCTGACCCAAACTAGCCAAAAGGGTATTCAAATCTGTGTGACCTGGTGCTCAGTGTGTAGCTGGGGGAACTGGCTGGAGCAGGCTTGAGCTTTTTCCAGTTCTGCTCGGGGCGGGGG
>VZTM01038496.1:37018-105182 GCA_013400555.1 Jacana jacana | reverse complement strand
GGCGGGGGGGGTGGGGTGGAGGAGAGGATAGGGGAGGATAAGGGAGGATAGGGGAAGGGGAAGGCGTGAAAATAAGACCTGTGAGGTTGAACTGGGAGGGGAGGAGGAGAAAATAAACCTGTCAAGCAGGTGAGAAGGAAACATGAATTGAGGGCAAACAGGCTGGGATGTAAAACTAAGGGACAAGAGGGTGACTGGCTGGGCTGAACAGCAAAAGGACCAGGGAAAATAGTTTGATATGAACACGGATAGAACTTTGTCACATACATGCAGCCAAATTATTAGACCCCTGAACTTGTTCCTCCTTGTTGCTACAGGCAGATGGAAGGACCGTAAGGCTGTCTGAGACCAATCACCCATCCTCATTTAGTACCAGAGATGCTGAGAGGGGCTGCAGCTGCAGGAGGGAAGATCAGACACCAGCATAGCTGAAGGTGTCTGACAAGGCTTGAAGCCTGTTCATGGTACAAAAGCAAATCAAATATAACCAGTGCTCGTACACTTCAGCCACTTCTGTACTGCTTCCCCTTCCCCACTACACACACCCTACTGATAAGCAGACAGACACAAAAACACAGTTTCTATCAGGAATAGCTTTCAAACTGAAAAGCCAAGTTTGCTCCATGCTTATATTTGCCTGTATGTGAGAGACAGAAGATTATGGTCAAAAGAAACATCAGAATCTGTGCTCAGCTTATTGCTGTTCAACTCAAATTAGTTCCAATACAGTATTTTACCTGGACACTATTAGGAAAATTATTTCTAATGATTACAGATCAGCAGGAATTCTAGTCAATTCACGGCTGGCTTCACCAATTAAAACAAAGCATGAGGGGGAAGGAAAAACACTGGTTTAGGCTCTGATTCAGCAAAGTATTTCAGCACAAGTTTCAGCCTTAATTTATTTTCATTGTGCTGAAATACTTTGCTAAAATGAAGCCTTAAAGACCTGTTATTTTTCCACTTCTATTTTAATCAGGTCAGCTTACAAGTACACACAGAAGACATGATAGTCCCTTTGAACCGTGGGTACCCTGACTGCTGTGGAAAAGAGCGCTATCCGCGTGGCTGTAAAGTCAGCCTTTCCCATCAGCAAGGCATGTTTCAGCTTCTGAAATTTGAATAATTTTTTACTTTTCTAGAAGCCCTTCAGGGGTAAATCAAACTACAGAGAATTCTTCAAGCCTTTATAAGGTGGTTTGGAAGAGACTGTACTTTTTAAAGCGACTAAATAATTTTATTTTCATTTTAATAAATGAATAATATATCTATTAACTTTTACTAGTGTAATTTATTTTTTAATTAAATAAATAGATTTCATCCTCCTGGATTGAGAACTCCCTGTGGCAGAATCTTTCTGCAAAGAGCCCACCTCCATGTAAGGGTACACAGGGAGGAGGGCTCCCCTGCCTCTGCCAGGCACCTCTCCTCAGTTGACCTTCAGGTAAATCTGTGAAAATCTAGGCAGCTACAGGAAGTTTAGGATGAAGTGGCTGCATACATGATTCAAAAGAGGGTTCAGAATTTTCTGAATTTCTTGTTACTAAATCTGACCTTTCATGAAAGTGTTGGGCACATATTACATAGAAAATTGAGTGAGCTTATGCTGTAAAAGCCAGAGTAATAATTTGCATTATGATTTATTTTTTAAATCAGCACCTCAGAAGTAAACTAAGAGTCACAACATGATGTCTTTAGTAGTTGGACTAAAGTTTGCAGCTAATACTGTACTAATAGCTGACATCTTTCTTTTCAGGAAGTATGGACAAAACTGTGGATGCATATTTTAAATTATCTTTTCTCTTGATGTCAGGGTAGACCCACCAACAGAAAGCTCTGCTCCTAATGTTGAACTAAAATAGGGAATTCCCTAATGTAAATGCAATCAGAACAGAGGGGAACAGATATCCTTCATGTGAGCATCAAGGTGAGCCAAGTTCATTCAGGTCTGTCATGATTTCGGTTGGGATAGGGTTGACTTTCTTATTAGCAGGTGGCATAGTGCTATGTTTTGGATTTGGGATGAGAATGGTGTTGATGGCACACTGGTGTTTTGGTTGTTGCTAAGCAGTCACACGCTCCCAGCCAGTGAGCAGGTTGGGAGTGCAAAAAAAGCTGGAATGAGACAGGGCCAGGAGAGCTGACCCCAACTGACCAAATGGCTATTCCATACCATGTGACATCATGCTCAATATATAAAGCTGGGGGAAGAAGGAGGAAGAGGGAGATGTTCAGAGTTATGGCATTTGTCATCCCAAGTAATCATTACGCATTATGGAGCCCAGCTTTCCTGGAGATGGCTGAATGCCTGCCTGCCAATGGGAAGCAGTGAATGAATTCCTTGTTTTGGTTTGCTTGTGTGTGCCACTTTTGCTTTTCTTATTAAACCACCTTTATCTCAACCCATGAGTCTTCTCACTTTTACTCTTCTGATTCTCTCCCCGACCGCACCACGAGGGGAGTGAGTGAGCGGCTGTGTGGTGCTTGGTTGCCACCTGGGGTTAAACCACATCAGGGCCAACTCAAATGCAACAGCCAGTTCTGAACGTTTCATAACTTAATCATTGCACATACTACAGCAAATGCTGCTACTGTCAATCTCTGCAACTGAGTAAAGAGCTCTCTAAAGCACAAATGAGACATCTCCCCTGACCGTTATGGACTGTAACACATATTACCCAGTTGTAGCAGTGAGCTAACAACCCAGTCCAGAAGCAGGTAGAAGTCCCTCACTCCACACAGGAGCTTGACAAAGGAAAAATATTACTCAAGAGATGAACGTTTCCCAGGGTGGGTATCTGGATTAAGCAAACCAGGAGCACAGCTATTCACTGTGCCCATCAACGTCCAGGGTCCATTCACTGCTTCCTCACCTCCCAAGACAGGCTTCCCCCACATGGCAGCAGTGGCACAAAAGTGGCACAAAAGCGAGAACCTAATCATGCGTTTGCCACAGGTGAAAGGCGGAGTCAAGTAATGGTGGCTCCCCGAATTTGAATGCTGACACGTTTGCTGCAAGTGACCTCTGTGATATCTCACGGAGTGCAAACAAGACCTCAGCAATAACACTGGCAAGAGAGAGGGGCACAGACTGAGGAGGAAATGCATACTTTCCACATCACATCAGCCCAATTATCAGTTACCATCCTTTGCAGAATCTTTTTAACTATGCTCATAACTCAAAGAGCACAGCTACTTAACCCTCACATCCCTCAAATGGTGTTTTTTTCCTCCCACAAAAAAAAGCCAAACCCAAACCTTGTTTTGGCAGAAATGAGTCACAGTTCAGGTTTTATCTGGTGCTTTCTACAGTGCAGTGTGAGAAAAGCCAAGTTTGTAAAGTTCTCATAGAGGAGTCGATATGGCCTCACCTGTCTGGTGAAAGCACTGCTGCAGTTCCCTGTCAACTGGGCACCAGTGGTGCAATTAATTTTGGCACAGACTCCAGGGACTACTGAAGATGAGTTACGCAGATCTCAGGCACCTATTTCTCTGTGCTACTGATGATTCCAGATAGGAGATTTTTTAATGATAAACACAGTGGTTGAAACCCAGTTTCTGGTCTAGTTTTCTCTTACTTTAATTAATGGAGCCATGGTTAGCCACACTGCCATGTCAACAAGTAAAATTCATGGATAAGACTTTCCCAAAGGTTTGCATCATTGTTTGTGTCCCATTTCTGGTCCCTCCTTATCATATTTTGCGTAAAACTGGGTAGGCAACACCTTCATCCATAAGCTCTGCTCTGACCACATCCCCTTTAGCTTAAGCTTGCAACATCCTCTCCTGTCTTGTACTATCTTATCTTACCAGGATGGTTGCATCAGCAGCTTCACTGCTATTACCTGAACATGTCCCCACACCACCAGGCAACGTGGAGCAGAAAGGCTGAGGGTCTGTCATGGTGCTTGCCTATCTTTTCATTGCTCCCCCATGAAAGTTCATTCAGAAGCTCATGGACAGAAAAGCTTTTCTGTCACCACGACAGTCCCACCATACCAGAACAGAGAATGTCACATAACTTCAGGCAATATTTTAATGCACTGTGCTAAGAAACATGCTAAGAGCAAGGAACTTAAATTTTAGTACTTTCTAAAATGACAACAAAGAGACCACGGATTTACCTGTGGTGCTCCTGGCAGCCCACATTGTTATGCAGGAGGGCTGCCAGCAACCTACACCCAACTGCAATTTATGGCCAATGGCTTAAGGCAAGAGCAGGTATGTTAGGATGCTGTAGTGCAGCTGCAGCCAGGAGGTGACAGCAGGAACAACCAGCACTCGGTAGCTGTCTGCCCTGATGGGATGATGTCTCCTACCTAAATAGAGATGGACCGAAATATGACTATTTTAAAACCGCTGTTAAAGTAATTCATAATGTTGTTTTATAATTACACAGCTCATTAGGGGACATTCCCAAAGAGGAAATAAGGACAGGGCTCATTTTGACTGTAAAGAAAGATTTCTTTTTGTGTTTTCATCCAGACACTGGAAGACAGATATTGTAAGAAAATCTCCAAAAGTTATCATACCTTTACACAAATTAGTGAATTATTTTACTTCATTAAGAGCTGAATTTTCAGAATTCAGCTCCCACCTTCCTGGAACATCTGAGTGACAGTCTGAGGTCCCACAGATAACTTGCAAAGCACAGTTCTGGCTTATGACACAGATCAAGGCTGCATCACATGGAGCCGAGAGCTGCAGACCAGAGAATGCACTGTCAGGATATCTCTCTCTCTTTGAAAATAGCTTCGAAGAACTTAATTTAAAAGAAAGCAGAGAAAAGTTAACTGAAGCTGAATGTGGTTCAGCCATAATATTTTGCTCCCATAAACTTGTACATAACAGAAGTACATGAAAGCCCCTGGAGACAGAGACATGCAAAATGCCCTTCAGAATAAGGATTTGGCTTTTCAAGCAACTGGTGTTCAACCACACTGTCCGCAAAGCTCAAGCAAAGGGGATTTTTTGGCAAAAAGCCATTGCTTTGACACATCAGCCACCTGTTCAAGCTTTGTCAGGTGGTTACAAGAAAACACCCCAGCATTTGAAAGTGGAAAATTATCCTTAGTGCCCACAGACTTATCCAGTACCTTCCTGCAGGACAGTTTCTTAGCATAAGTCCCTATCAAAATGGGTTCTGGACCAGGTTATCCAGAGGAGTGTTAACTACTTGTTCTTTCCACACCGGGACTTTCGCTCCCACCAGTTCTGTTAATGTTCACACTGGCGGTTTCACATTCTCAGCCAACCATTGCACTATTAACAATGTGACAGCTGTAAAGTAGGATGAAAAATGTTTTTTAGGTAGTAACAAAGGAGGAGGAGAACAGCTCCAATCCCCCTAATCCTTCTCATTGAAAAGCTGAAAAGAGGGAATTTGTCTAAATCCCCTTACCGGGAGCTAAAGGCTGAGTTAGAAAAATGTTGCAAGTTAACTGCCATATGGTTATTCCGCCCATAAGCGATGCAGAAGAGAATTACCAAACAACATGGTCGTCTTCTTGTCCTATTCCCTTTCATGGAGAAAAGGAAAGGAGAGAGAATTTTGTTGCACAAATCATAAGGGGGAAAACGATGTTTTCCTACTGTACAGCATTGGCCAAAGCATAAAGTGACATGAATAAATACCACTGGACTGGAGGGCAGAAGGAAAGAAGGAAAAGGAAAATCATACAAGCTCTACCCTTCCTGTGATATGGCACATTAAACATGCCATCAAAGTTTCCTGCATATTAAAGGTGCCGTTATTAAATTGCTTTCTCTGTGACTGGAGAATCTTAAACAAGCCAGAGACTTAGAAAGTTCATTTTGTTCCTTAGGCTGTCTCTTCTGCCTGACACACATTTTCCAGCTTTCCACATATAGCTCCTCCGCTGGCACTGGTCATCACGCAATCTGAGTGTCAGAGAAATGTAATCGAAGTGGTACAAAACGTAAAATATCTCTTGAGAGGGGGGAATAAAGTGCAAAATTTCTTTCAAAAATCTTGAGAGACAGCTCTGCCAGTTAACTTAAACCGCCGACTTCACATCACGTTGAACACCTTATGTTACAGAAGGTATAACTTCTTTTTAAAGTATATGTGCTTCTACTGAGTGGTGCTTTATAGCGCAAGCAGTGTGAAATTAACTGAAGTCCCAGAAAAGGACAGCAATTTCAGAGTAGGTAATAGAGATTGAGACAGAATCTAGAGGATGGTTCTTTTACAAAAGACAAAGTGAGCTGCAAGCTGTTGTCCCTTTGGTAAAAGCAGGGATGATCTGCAGGTTCTTAATCAGTCCTCAGTGGGGGATGATCTGGCTTTCACTGGATGAAATGGAAACTCTCTGGTTATTTATATGAGAAATGGGTGTTTTTGTTGTAGAATAAATTCTGTCTACTAGGCATGATACATATTGGATAATTATACAAGGGCTCATTCCTTCCACTGCAGAAATTAGTAGAAGAAATTTTCTAGCTTATGTTCAGCATGTCAGACCAGACAAGCACAATAATCCTGACAGTAATAAGAAAGCAATTCAAGGTCTTTGTATAAAAAAATACCAGAAGAAATGTCAGCCATCCATATTTCTCCTGGGTTTAGACAGAAGATCTGGGAGCTATTACACATCCCACAAGTCCAGTAGCTTGCATCTCTAAATACCTCCTTCTTCAATGTAGAGCTGAGAACACAAAAAAAAGTTTTCCCTAAGACAAAAAAAAAAACCAAACCAGATATAGAGCTCAATATAGGGTTGTTCCAGATGTGACCAAGAGAAGACAGTTGTGTTTCATACAGCCTGTACTCAGAAATGGTACAGTTAGAGACCAGCAACAGTAAATTCTCCCTTACAACCTGGTTTCTGGCATGAGTTTTTCATCAAATTCTTCTCACCTTTTTTATAGAGGTTTTAGTGACAGCAGAGAGTAAAGGGAATCTTTATTATTGGCCAAAACTCACTGTCTGTTTACAGAGCACACTTTCTCTCTTTGTCCTAACACATGCATTTTCACCTTTTAAACTGCAGGTTGGCAGATTTTACAGGTGTTCGGATATGACAGACTACTACAGAAGGGAGCATTCCCAGGCAGCAAGTGACCCTGGTCAGGCTTGTCGTTGCCATGATTAGTTTGTAAGAATTATATCCTACTTTTGTTAATAAAAAATAAACAATAAGGAAGTAGGGGATGACCTTTCATTTCAGTGATCTGCCCAAAAGTTTAGTTACTCTTGCTTTTCTACTTAACCTTGCTGCAAGGCTGAGGAACAATAGTTTACTCGTACTACTAAACCCTTGCCACTTACCTTCTTTTTAAATGTGTGTCTTTTAACTCGAGCTACAAGATCATGCTATGATTTTATCTGCTAGATTAAAGGATCTCTGATACTGTTTCTCTGGGTAGACACTGAGAGACGGGGACCAGGCTGCCCCTTAACTGCTAACTGTGCTGCTTTCTAGCGTGGCCTCATGATTCCCAGAACAACAGACTCAAGTAGGAAGAAAAGTGCCAATGGTCCCCAAACAACCCAGGCATAACACAGGCAGCCCCAAGCTGTCTCTGTCCATGAGATTAGGGAAATGCCATTGTTTGCTCTGAAAGCCTTTGCCCTTGAACACAAGTACATTCTGCTCCCCTTTTGCTCCACAAAGTTAACAGAGAGATGCCTGCGGGATGACTTCCCCAAGTATTTACATATTTATGCTTCTGTCCTGTATTAGTCAGTGTTTCTGTCTGGAGCCCATAACCTTTGGTCAGGTCTAGGATTTGCCTGGATATTCTACAGTTGTGCTAGAAGACAAACTCCTCCTGGCTGTCCAAAATACTTTGGGGAGGGGTAGGGAGGTTTTTATCCTTAGCAAGATACATGTTTTTTATCCTTAGCAGGATAAAGTATTCCCACCTCATAGGTGCCTGTCTTCTGCTTGCACCAGATTTGACTTCATGGGGAAAGCGCTGCAGAGGAGAGTTTCAGGGGCCCTGCAGAACACCAGGTGAAGGACTGATGGTCTAAGTTGAGCCAGGGGATGTGTGCTGGCAGAAGAACAGAGAAACACAGAGGGGAAAAACTCTTCTTGGGAAGACAAAGTCACTTGTGGCTATCCCTAAGGGAGGAAGAGACCGATGTGCAGGAGATTTAGCTGCACTGAAGTTTGCTGTCGTCCAGCATTGCCTCAGGCTCATTCCCTCAGATCTCCCTTGCACATAGATAAAAATTGGTGGATTTATTCACAAATTTATAACACCTCATGAGATATCATAAATTCAGCTGGCTCACACCTAAGGATGGTGCATGACAGGCACTTTTCAGTGGCAACACCACGCTGAAGTATGCCCATCCCAATGCTCCTGGCTACCTCAGCCCCAGTACCCTGTTCCACCCCTCTCCCAGCACAGAAACTCCTGGTGTGACCTGGGCAAGGGACCCACCTGGTTTGGAGAAACTGCAAAATGAGTAATTCCTACTGCAGCTGAGCCACCACAGCCTCCTGGGTGAGGAAAGCATAACACAGGACGCAGGACAGGAGCAAACAAGGGGACCATGAGGGAGGGTTTCCTGAGCTGGCACTGCCACTTAGAGAAACACCTGGGCCACCTCCACCTTGGGGTACATTTCCAAGCTTGTCTAGATGATTTAGGAGCATAAAACACATTGCTGCCAACAGAGATTTTTTTAATTTGAGGCCCATGTTCCTGCTTCACTGAGAAGTAGCTGAAATACCTCATATAAAAACAAAAGTCACAACAATGAAAAGTTATTTTGTCTTTTACAAGAGCAGGGACTCTATAGAAGCCTTTCACATGCCCTAAAGCTTCAGAATGGCCACTGAAAGGAATATCTCAGATTTAGACTCATAGCAAAAGACAAGCCTCATCCAAACACACTAACTCCAGCTGGCGCTGGACTGGGCTCACATCTGAAATGGAAACAAAATTTGCTTAGAGTCCTTCACAACATACTAGAGTACAACAAGAGTGCTTTTTATTTATAAAAAAAAGGGATTATAACAAAGGGACACTGAGATGCCCAAGGCTTTCCTTTCCCCCTCTCCAAACATTCAGGGGAAAAGGCGAAAAGGCAAAGCCACTGTCCTCACAGGCATGGATACACCACCTCCTCAGCAAACTTGTTCACAAATTTGTTTCCACAGCATAAAACTAAAACAAGCAAAGAAATATTTTTCTTCCAATGTTTGCTTTCTGTTTATTTTCTGTTGCTACCTTTGGGTTTGCAGCAACACCAATGTTCCCCAAATCCCAGAACCCAATGATTTTGCATCTGCTGCTGAGCTTTTCAGACCCCAGAGGACTGCACTAGAGCAGCTCTCCCTTTGCAGATGGCAGTCATGGGATTGTGTCAGAGTTGGGGTGAACACGCAGAAGGCTGAGAACGTAAACAGAGGCTCCTAGCTGGTACAGGGATTGAAACTGGGATGGGACATACCATCTCAGTTGTTCCTTCAGCAGATTTTTAAGAAATTGGAGCTTTAAGTTACCTCGTTTATGAGTTGTTATTATTATTATTCAAAGTTTCTCTATTGTTATCTTTATTTCTCTGTTGTCTTCTGGACTGTTCATGGAAAGCAAAATACTGAAAGGTCACTGGCAGATTCAAAGTCATATTTGAAGATGAGCAAATAGCCACAGGAATTTATTCCTCCAATTTAAAGAAGGAAAACAACTTACTGGAAAAAAAAGTCCCAAACCTAGTTGCACATATCTAATCAAGGTAACCTGACAGTCCCATCAGTCAGAACTTCTACTGTTTCCTCATTGCTGGGCTACCATTTTCTGTGATGAAAAACTGCACCCTCTTCTGCGCAAAGATCAAGGGCTATAAATTTTTACATTCTGGTACTGTAAGAACCATAAATAACAATTTATTGAGTTAATCTCACTTCACTAGGCATGACTTTCCCAAACTTGTATAATGTGTGAAATCATTTATTGCTTGGAGACCTGTTAAAACAGGCAGCCACAAAAGCCCATTGCATCTCATTGTTTGAAGCCTAAGCCTCAACATCATTTATTTCTAAGCTATTTTTTGGGTACATGCAGAAATCAAACCCTTGTAAAATCTTTTTAATTTCCTGCTCTCTTTCTTTGGGCCCACAGAATGGACCTGTAGGATATTTCACTTCTTTTTTTTTTTCCACGTTACTGGTAAACTTCTTCAGTTTCAGCTGTGATGCCCATAAACAAAATTCACATCAGACAAGGCAAAAGTTCCAAGACAGACAGTTATTAGCTCGAAGCCAGAGTGTTTCATTTTAGACTTCATCCCCATTTAAACCATGAAAACCTCAGTAAGTATTGAATTTAAATCCACTGTCACTTTCTCCAGTCCTTTGTCAAAGGACTCATTATGAGTTTCTATTTTACAGTACCTCCTAGATCCCAGTGCTGAGAGGGGCCACTCTGTATCAAGTAGAGCTGTATGCAAGCACAGAGCAAGAAGAAGTCTGTCCTGGAGCACTCAGGACCCCAGACAGACCAGGTAAAAGATAAGAAAGAGGAGATATGTTTTCAGCATGTGTCACACAGCAGGTCAGAGGGTTCAGAAGGATTCACAAGTCTTAATCCACAGCCTTATCTACCACATCAGATTTTGTCATGCTCTTTTTAAAGAAAACAAAATGTATGTGTATAATAAAGGGTACATGCAAATATAAAAAGTAAATTAATATAAACCTTCTTGTAAGACAGGTTCTGGCCCTTCTTACAGGAGCATTCACAAAACATCACAATCCTCCTGGATCTATCTGAATCCTTTCCTCTCTCAAAGTACATGCTAATGGTCCCCAACTGAATGGCTGGTCTCACAAAAGAAACAACAGTTTGTTGGAGAACAGTTTTTGAAGGAGAGCACAATGTTTGGATAAAGGCACCTTTACCATTTCTGGTTCCTGTTGGTCCTGGTACCCTATATCTGTTTGCCAAAAGGGAGAGCAGAGCCTGTAAGCAGGACTCTGTTATCCTCTGCTCTAAGGTCCACAGGACTAGGCAGCTATCAGGAAAAATACGGATTATGTGCCCAGGTGGCCAACAAGGCAAATGGTATCCTGGCTTTTATTAGAAATAGTGTGACCAGCAGAAGTAGGGAGGTGATTGTCCCCCTGTACTCAGCACTGGGGAGGCCACACCTTGAGTCTTCTCTGCAGTTCTGGGCACCTCAGCACAAGAGAGATATCGAGGTGCTGGAGCGAGTACAGAGGAGGACAATGAAACTGGTGAGAGGCCTGGAGAATAAATCTTATGAGGAGCGATTGAGGGAGCTGGGACTGTTTAGTTTGAGGAAGAGGAGGCTGAGGGGAGACCTCATCACTCTCTACAACTGCTTGAAAGGACATTGTAGAGAGCTCGGTACTGGTCTCTTCTCATGGGCAGCTAGCGACAGAACAAGAGGGAATGGCTGCAAGCTGCAGCAGGGTAGGGTTACGCTTGACATTACGAAAAAATTCTTCACAGAAAGTGTGGTCAGTCAGTGGAATGGGCTGCCCAGGGAGGTGGTTGAGTCACCATCCCTGAATGTGTTTAAGGATTGATTAGATGTGGTGTTGAGGCAATATGGTGTAGGGGAGAACTTTGTAGAGTAGGGCTGATGATTGGACTCTGTGATCCCAAGGGTCTCTTCCAACCTAAATGATTCTATGATTCTATGAAAGGTAATTGCACAGATGGGCCTGGGCTGTTAGTTTCCAGTCAGGCTTGCAACGTGTATAAAACCTTGGTTACCCGATGAAGTCCTGGGTTACCATGAGCCCTCAGCATCAGTAACATAACCATTTTCTAAGCCAAGCTGCCTTAAGCCTGTCAAAGTAGGTTTAGTTGTTGCTTCTTTTCTCTGAACAGTGCCCAGAAGTGTTACATGACATTGGTAAGGACAGCTGTCCCAGAGAAACACTCCAGGGAACAGATGCTTTCTGTCCCAGCCCTCACGGCTGAGAGTGTCTCCTGCAGCAAGCCATTCCCACAATACGCTGCCCATGGTCAATGGATCAAGGCCTGGGGTACTTTGCCAAACCAGGATGACAACATCATAAAGGAGTAACTGGGAGCTCCAAAGAAGTTGTCAGCAGCACAACATAGCCCTCATTTTCTATGTTTCTGTGATTTTCCACTCAAGCCATTATGCTATTTTAAGGGATGCAGACCTGTGCCATTCTGAGTTACAGTCGGGTGCCACTAATACAGCTAAATGAACAGCAAAATAGAAACAGACAGAATGATGTAATTAAGCATGCTGTAGAAAAAGAGTCAGAAGGAATATGCCAACAGTATTTTCAAGGCAACCTGCCCCAATATTCATAGTGTGACTCGCATATCTACTAAAGTACTGCAGAAACCCTGGACTAGCTATACAATTCTCAACAGGAGTTTATGTGAAATTAAGTCATCCCAAATGATCATTCAAACTAAGGGTTACTGACAAGGGGAGGCATGAAATAAAATGTTCCTGTTTTTCTAGACAACAAAAAAGACTGCTAAGGAAGTAACTTTATAACCTGAGAAGGGTCTGCAGCTTTAAGGAATTCTCCCCTAAAGGTTGTAAAGCTTTTACTATGCAAAGTATTTTTGCTATTATATACACTGGCGGCCCCTAAGTGCAGCTATTATTTCTGGCGGTCATTCAGAGAAGGTCGGGGCTGATAAAGTGTTTAACAGAGTTTGTTTGGGTAGATCCATCTGTGTTTTTAACCACCCATACAGTCTTTTGTGTCCTTTTAAAAGATGCTGGATGTTTCCTAGTATAATAACTTATGGTATTAATTTTTATTTTCCATATTCTATTATTTATCATGCTACAGCAAAGAACATCTTCTTTACAATGTCCACACTTTTCTATATGATTTACACAAGCATCTAAGAAAGGGATGATTCTTTGCTGTAGGGCAAGTGTGAAGCATACACAGAGCTCCCATTTCCTTGGTAAAGTCCATGTGGGGTTGTGAGCTGTTGCTCCCACTCCTTACACCTCAGGGTGAGTTCACGCCTCGGAGGAGCCAAGGAGGGGAGAGTGCAATCAAAGAGCAGAGAAGTAAGAGGTACAATGAAAGGATATAGCAAGGACCCTAAGATGGAGCTTTGGAAAGGAAATGTTTTCAGGTCATGTGAGCACCAGGAAAAATATCCTAACTAGTTGGGATGGACCATAATAGCATTCTTAACACTCCCACTGAATGGGTTTGGTAGTGCAAAATTTGAAACTTAGCCCTACCCTATCGTAAATGCTCTGTACTGCATGGAGCAAACCAGGAGAATGCTCAGCACCCTATTTCTCTACCTGGCTCTGCGTGGCCACAAGGTGAAGCACCTCAGTGACAATCTTTGCTACTGTT
Organism: Jacana jacana; assembly: GCA_013400555.1. Taxonomy (NCBI): domain Eukaryota; kingdom Metazoa; phylum Chordata; class Aves; order Charadriiformes; family Jacanidae; genus Jacana; species Jacana jacana. The sequence continues at coordinate 91,857 of VZTM01038496.1, read as the reverse complement.
TATGAGTACTCTGTTCTAAAACTGGAAGTGAAATATTGCTAGGACTATATTGCTTCAAAATGCTGTGCAAATATTTGATGACTGTGAAGCAGGTGACTATTGGTATCAACATGTTACAGACAGGAAGTAAAGTAAGACGGAACAAGTGGCTTGTAGCTAGTGACCACAAGCGAACATGTGCCTCACCTGATGCAAATAATTTCCATTGATGTAAAAATTAAACATACAATGAGAGGATCCTCACATCTGACAACCATTCCAGATGTTTTATGAAGCTTTTTATAACCAGAGATAGTACTGCCCTGAATGTGTAGTTCAGGTCCCTTTGTCACTTACCTGAGCTTATCTGCTACAAAAATCACACGCCGCTCCAACAGGAGAGAAGCAAAGATCCTGATGATCTGACGAACACTGAGGCACTTGAAAAGGCATTCAAAGTCCACATGTTCCAGGCGTGAGTCCATGGGCCGCCGAAGCTCAATGACCTGAACATATCCAACAAACATCAGTCAGCATCACTGGTCAGGGCTGACAGCCTTGGTGGCACTGGGCACCCCAGCGCGGACCCTCCAGCAGCACTCTGTTCTTGTCTGTTGGCAGGACATGGAGAACGACACCCATTCTTCTTTTGTAAACTGAGGCTGGAGGCACAGCACTCCAGAGAAATGGTGTATTACACTATTCACTATCAAGTCACCCTTCTTCCCAGAATATGGTTATGTGTATTAAATCTGCTGTGATTTCCAAGGGAAGCATAATTCTGCCTTCTAAACGCTTTGTCAGAGATATAAAGCTTGGCTGAGTCAACAAGTAACACAAGTAATAAACTGGAAGCACTGGAGCCAGAAGCTTACAGGGTTAAAACAGCCATAAAGACAAGGTAATTTGGTTATAAACTTGGCTAGCAATTCAAAATCACATCTAGATAGAAGCCAGGGACTGAACTTGAAGGCTGGGCAAAATTTAAACCAAATTTACTTCATTTTCACTCTTCTGTGATGCATAATTCACAAGATAATGTTTAAAACCCTTTTTTTTTTGTCATAAAAATATATACATATATATACTTAACTGGGGAGTCAGGACAAGGTCTTAGATGGTGACTTGTGACATCCCTTTAAAGTCTAATTTTCATACTTCATCCATGACCTCAGGCCCTCTCCTTCCTTTTCTCAAATGCCTTTTGCTTGATTTCTTTATTATCTCTTCCTTTTATTCTGCAATTGACAGATGTGGAACTTGAAGGTGGAGAACAGAAAAAAGAAGAGGGAAAAATAACACACAGAAGAGAGTAACAGAGGGAGAAAAATATGAAGGGCAAGACAGCAAATGACAAACTACTGAGGAATTTGAGGAAACAGAAGGGAAAGGGGAAAATTTGGCCAACTTGAAGCTGTGTTGAAACCTCTGAAGACATATTAACAGGAACATATATACGTCTCCTTCTTTCCATATGTCCAAAAATCACCGTCACTTTCTTGCTTTAGACCACTTTTATGTTTTCATGCACAAGACACCACATTCCACGAGCATACTGTATTGTTAACTTGAGCAGCCCTTACAAAATCCCTCACAAACACACTGGTTTAAGGGTATGATCAGTAGCAAGACCACAGGATACTGGAAACAAATCCAGTCCATACCAGTTTAGTTGTAATACTGTTAGTGATCAGTAACACAGGACTGTAAAAAGAAAGTCGCTGTTGGAGCTACGATTTTTTTAAAGCCTGAAATACAGAAGCATTATGGTGCCAGAGTATTATATACCCATCACTCAGCTGTTGCCTCAAGCAGCAGTAAGAATCAAATACTGGAGTGATGGTGCACCATGAATACCTCCTCAGGAACAGCTGCCTGCCTACCCCTTTCTCATAGTCAGTAAAGGTGCCCGCTTCCATTCCCTAGGGTTGGGATTGCAGGCTCAAATCATATTCATGGGCCAAATTGTGTGGAGCTGGTTTTACTGCAAAACTTCCAACACTAAAATCTTGCTGTGGGGTAGGATGCAATGCAAGTTATGGCAGCTTTTACAAATGCCATGGATGTTTTCTGTTGCCTTGGTGGCAAAGCTTTCTGCTTCAGTCTGCTCATCACAAAGAAATATACTGTCTCCTTCCCAATTAATCATCATCTTTGTTTAGGCCAGAGAAGTCACAATGGAAGGAGAAGATTCTGTTCCTAATTAAGCCAGTGCATTCCATTTTAATAACGAGTTTGTACTAGCATAACAGAGAGCAAAGCTCAGCCAGAAGAGAGTTGTTTGTTTGTTTGGAATCATCTCAATGTTTTTCTCTGGGAGAGTTCAGAAGCTTGAGCAGAGGATAGAGAAGTTGCAGATCCATGGTTCCCACTTTCACATCAAAAAAGCATTATCAGATCTTGCCACTGTTATGCCAACCAGCCTTTTAATTTCCCTTTGCTTCTCTGGAAGAACATGCCTTGCAAGTCACTTGTACAAGGAAGGCCTTATATTTCATACCAAGTGCCATCATCACAGGCCCACTCCACTGAAGTCAGTGGCAATACAGTTGGAGAAAATACAAATCAATGTAAAAATACTAACAACACTGTAAAACTAACCCTCAGGAGTATGAAGTAAACCTAGAGGGGATTCCACTCCCCCCTACCCGATTTCACTAACCGGGCCAAGTTCTATTCCTATCTGCAGTAATGTATTTTGTCTATATGCTGCCCACTCAGAGAGTGGAGCTACTATATACTTACATAAGGACATGCAGAGAACAGAATTTGAAAAAACAAATGCCTAGCAAGTCTCAAGTTACAAAAGAACTTTTTAAGCAAGGCACCAATACTGCCATTTTCTAGTAAGGTCTGTGTTGTATAATGATAGGCTTCTAGCTACTTGAGTCAGTAATAAAAGGGAAGGAAATCTATATATGTGTGCACACATACACACAAAATCTTTCATATGACATGCTTTGCCAAATATAGACTATTTCTTTGAGGGCCAGTTGAAGGATATTTATTGCCAAAAAGAGCCATTTAAATGCTGCTGGTCACTCCTCTCACCAAGGCCAGGATCAGCAGGTCTGCAATAAAAACTTGCTGCTGAACTGTTTAAGTACAGACAGCACAGGAAACAGGCTTGCTTGTTATCCCTGTGATAGAGCCCAGCAACACGGTAGTTCTGATAATGACACCAGCCATGCATACTAGGGCATTTGTGTTGTTTGTGGCTTTTTTCTTAAACACAACTTATAAATAAATATAGAATAACAAGTATATAACAATAAATTGATTGACAATCATCAATGGGAACTAGCATTGGCGTATCAACACTGGTGCAGCTCCTGCATTGCTCATTTTGAGGGTTTACCACCTCACATGCCTTGCAGTATCCATGTCTCCTCTTGCTTTTCTTTTGCTGTTTGATATTGAGTGGTGAGGGGGGAGGCTTTGACTTTTAATGTTTGCACTTGGTTTTTACCTCGTTTCCAGCTCCAGGCAGAAAGGTTTTGACTTTGATTGTCTTTCCAGGTGCAGGAAAAGGAGATTCCATCAGACTCCTCATAAATGGATAAACCAAGGCAGCAGATATCCCCCTTCTCCTTTCAACCTCATCCAGGATCTGATCCATTAGTAACACATAAGAGAGAAAGAGACAGAACATGTCAGCACCACACACAATTTTGAAGCATCTTTTGATGCACATGTGCCACATCTTTTGATGCACACATGACAGATCTAAGTTTAATTCCCCTCTGTCATGCATTTCTTCACTACTGTTAAAGTTAAGGCAATCAATCACACTCTAAAAATGATACATTTTCCAGCTACAAAAAGGACCCTATTTGTGAATGCAGTTAATACAGAGACAGGGAAGAAATAATAAATCTGGAGAGGAGAAAGAAGACTCAGCATGGCAAATGGGATCTGTATTGTTGGGATTTTGCCTGAACAACAGGGTGAGGTGAAGGAGAGAAAGAACAAGGTGAAACCCATGACCAAAAGCCAGGTCAGCACCACATCTCAGTGGTCCATCTTGACATTCATATTAAGGAGGAGCACTTTCTTCTGCCCTGGGCATCTCTTCTGTTTCACCTGAAAGGATAGGAAAAAGCCAGGCCAGCAAGAAAAGCAATCTTGCCACGCTATGATACCAGAGCTCCTGGAAGGGTCCCAGCCCTGGCAGCAGCAGTCACGTTGCAGTCTGTGCTGAGCTGGAGCCAGCCATGAGCAGCCTCATGAAGCATGCCCAGCTGTTTACACTGGGTGCCTGTATTAAGGTCATTTTCTGTTTGACATGACACAGAGCAGGCAATCTAGTTTTGAAATAAGCAGATGGAACTTCTTACAGATAGAGAGGACTATTATTTTCATCTCTCTTTGGTCACATGGACCAACATAAATTAGATCACAGCTAAGTTTTCCCACATTAGACAGACCATATAGATGATAAACGTAAAGACAAGAAAGCAAGCTTCAAAGCAGTTAGTGGTTTGACCTGAAATGGTGATCTTTTAACCACCACTCAGGAGCAAAAGGCCATACAAGAGTTAGTGGGTCTGAGCCAGGCGTTTTCCCATGTTTCTCTTGGAAATGCTTTTCACTGAAACAGAACATTAAAAGATACTTAAGAACAAGCTGGTGACTTACAATGATAGCTAGTGACACCGATGCCAGCAGAGGCATACACTGGTGCATAGTTTTCCCTTCCTTCTTGCAACACAGTAAAGCAAGCTAACGAAAGCAAGCTTGCATTCCAGTCCATGAAAGTGGCAGATAACCATAAATGATGACATGAATTTCATTCTTGATGTAATTTGCAGCACAACAACTATACTCACCAAACAAACCAGCTGCCCAAATGGGAAGCAGTAATGAACCAAGGCTATGTTCTGGGTCCCTTACTGCTCCTGCACACTGAGAGCACACAATTGTAATGTGACCAACACCCATGTCCTTTTCTGCAGTCACTATGTGACACTTTATGTTGCCAGAGTTAGAGGTCATGTGTGTGTCATATCCCTGTCCCAACAACCTTCACAATACAAATAAAAAGGAGCATTTAAACAGAATGAAAGTGGAACAGAAATCTCAGGAGATAAAATGGTTTAAAACACCTGTTGAAACCATGAACTTTACTGGCTGGAAGTAAAGGTATCTGGTTCTCAAGTCTGTCTTAGCAGTAGGCATTATAGCAATGAGCATAAAAGCCTTTGAGGAAGAGGAAAATAATGCAAGCTATCAGAAACAGGATGATAAAAATTTGAAAACAGAGGAGTCCTTTTGCTTTTCTGACAAATGATATCCAAGGTTTAATATCTCATGGTCTTTCATCACTCACATTTTTCTGTGAAGACAACTGTTCCCTGTTTTGACTAATTTGGCAAGGTGCACCATCATGATCCTTTTCCTCTCTTTCACTGGATTTATCAATTAAGACAGCCCAGGTTCCTCTTTCCAGGCCAGAAAAAGAGACTGTCTGACTTTTCAAGAACTTCTGTCTCCACCCACGCCACATCTGTCTTCAAAACCAACAGGGATGCTAAGGCTCAAACCCTTCCTCCCTCATTTAACAGCTGTTTCATCCAAACCCTTTCTACATGCGATACTTGGAGCATGTGCTGAAGAGCTGTCCTAAATCCAGCCCGGGGCTGGAGTCAGCCAAACACCCTGCTCCGGCTCTGGCACTGGTATGGCCAGGAGGTAACCAGCCCTTTGTAGGACAATACCGCTGTGGCTAGACTCCAGTGCGAATGGGGTCCTTTTGTGGCCCAGCCCCTTCATGAGCCCAGTAGAAAAAAGGGCAGAAGTGTGTTAAGGCACATTCAGGGCCCAATATGCAATTGAGTGGGAGCCTTCCTTCAGGAACAGAGCAAGAATTTGAGGCCCATGTAGCCAAGACCTGCTTGCCACAATGCCTGGGAACAGCCCCTACTGAAGCCAGTGAAATTATAATCACCTGTCAACCTTGGGTTCACTTTGGCTGGATGATCAGATGGGGTTTTTTTCAAGTTACGGATTGAACCGGGAAAGCAGATTATTTGCAATTTTGGTGCAATGACCCTTCCTTGTCATTTTCCTTACCTTCCTTGTAATTGTCTTTTCTTTTTTTTTTTTTTTTTTTTTTTCCTCCCCTTCCCAAATTTTCCTTTGAAAATGAGTTCGCTATCAAAATTAGATAATAATATAAGAGCAAACAAAGAGCCTCATGACATCTCTCCATACCATGAACTTGGTGAGCTGTGCTCTCCTCCCAGAACAATGCATTCCATTTCGCTCACAGGTATCTGTTTAGATACATATTATGTCTAAGAGACCCTTGATTTCAGAGCGTTATGAAAGACATCAGAAGCAGAATTGCAATTAACAATTGCAACCCAATTGTTTTTCTTCTTCTTCTCACATGATTTTTGTTAAAGTTTTATCTAGAAAAGCTTGAAACCTGCTTTGAAGATAACACTACATAATAATTAGATTACATGAACAATATAAATGCCAGGATTTTTATTAACTTCAGTGATTTGCATGTTCTTTTCAATTTTATTCTATACAAATGCTTAAGAAAAATCTGTGTAAGTTCTGTGAGATTTCCCATGTCTGAAGGAAAATTCTCTGGCAAATTAAAACAACATTTCTATGAACACTGTATCAAAATTGGCAAAGGGGAAGGCAGCCATTTGACATGCAGTGTATTATTGTTCTCTACAGATCCCCAACAAATCCTATATGATACTCTGAGGTGCTCACTGGATTTTGCAGGATAGTCTCTTAGGAGGTCCTAAACTAGGAGCCAGAGTGATATTTCAAGTGTTCATCAATCAGAAATGTTAGTAATAGTTAATTTTAATAAGACTTTATCTCACAAAAGAAGAATGCTTGTGACTCTGGAGCTGACTGGCAGTTAACTGTTTCTGTGGCTATTCAATCTCTCAGTTGAGCTGCAACTCCCTGCTTATTGGCTTGAAACTCTTGTGTCAAGAAATGTTTTACCTAGGTAAACCACATCAGCATATGATGCAACTTTGGATTCAGTATGTGGAGGCCAATAAAAGATTATCCATACTTTCCTAGCCCCCTCGGATAAAAAACATGTCAATAGAGTTAAGCATATAGAATTCACTTATCGGATAATCTTTTTTCTTAACCTCATCATTCCACAGGGTATTGGAGTAAAAGTGGTCCTGGCCCATCATTCAAACTGTGGATGCCAAGAATTACAGCTCAGCACAGAAGAGCTTTAGAAAACAATGGAAAAAACTTCAGTCAGCCAGATCATACAGACACCCAGATGTTTTCTGAATCAAGTTCTGCCTCAGTCACAGAAGTAATAAAACATTCTTTGATGAACCCAATAATAGGGATGGAATATCCAAAACAGCAACTGTAAAATACAGTTATCTCCCATCGAGGGAAGAAATTCTTCTCGCCTGGTTCATAGCTATGGATGTGTCTCAGTAAACAATCAAATTAAAAAGCAATATTGAAAAAAAGTCTTCTTACCTTGGAAAATAAGTCAAAGCATCCCAGACGGCTGATGACACAATAAACTTCAGGTAGGCGTGGGCCTTTTCCACTTGGCTGATAACAGTTAAAAGGAGATTGAAATTACATATTAATTTGGAGTCACAAGGAAATACACTTTTCTCTCTGATCACACAGTTGGCCATCATGTGACATCTTTCACTATCCATTTCTCCAGCAAAATAGCTTATCTTGGAAAAGCATCATATTTCTTCCATAAGACAGGAAACTAAAAAGCATAAATAGCGCTTATCCACTTTGGAAATCACAGTGTAGGGGAGCTGGATTCCAATACCGCTCCAACTTGCAGCCGTAAAAGCACATTTAACTATGACTGTAACTCATGCCTGTGCTATCATTGTCCTCTGCTCCTGCTGCAGCGCAAGGAGGGGGGCCACCCTTGGGCCATGTGCTGGGGGATAAGAACTACAATGTGAGGTACATTATGATGGGGTCCCCACTCTACTCCATGATGTTCAAAGATAGCTCAACTTACAGAAAGCAAGCTCATGGACCTAATCAAAGGCAAGCTGCATGAACTAAATCATTAACTTCCTCAGAGTAATGTACTACTCTCTTAAATGACTTAAACAGAGGCATGTGTGAATCAATTATGCACATCGTATTCACCCTTCCCAAAAAAACCCATGTGAAGACCATTCTCTGAAACCACCCTGTTGAAGATATTTCCTAGAGAAGCAAATGGTTTAAATGGCACAACTAATATTCCCTCAGCATAATGGACTCTGCAGCCCTGCCTACACCACTGCAGGAAAAGGTCTGTCAGCACTGAGTGTGGATGAAGGTACAGTAAATAAGCTGGATTCAACTTATTGGAGTGAGTGTAGAGGAGGACAATGAAATTGGTGAAAGGCCTGGAGAATGAATCTCATGAAAAGTGATTGAGGGAGTTGGGATTGTTTAGTTTGAGGAAGAGGAGGCTGAGGGGAGACCTCATCACTCTCTACAACTGCTTGAAAGGACATTGTAGAGAGGTTGCTGCTGGTCTCTTCTCATGGGCAGCTAGCGATAGAACAAGAGGGAATGGCTGCAAGCTGCAGCAGGGTAGGGTTAGGCTGGACATTATGAAAAAATTCTTCACAGAAAGTGTGGTCAGTCACTGGAATCGGCTGCCCAGGGAGGTGGTGGAGTCACCACCCTTGACTGTGTTTAAGAGTAGATTAGATGTGGTGTTGAGGGATATGGTGTGGGAGAGAACTTTGTAGAGTTGGGCTGATGATTGGACTCTATGATCCCAAGGGTCTCTTCCAACCTAAATGATTCTTAGGCCAATGCTGAGCCCTTTAGAAAAACTATCCTTGCTGGCAAGGCCTTTGAGCAGAGAGCTGATCTGTCTGTGTTCTGCGTGTGTACAATGCACATAGACGGCAGTGATGGCAGCGACATCCATGCATAGCAGCTTCCCTATGTAATTTTAATAAGCTGCAAGACAGTATTCCAGTTTTGTGTAGTTGCAACTGATTTTCACTAAATCAGCAGGCACGCACTTCCTAGGGGATGTTTTTTTAACAGGACAGCTTGTTGACTTCAGGTGCAGTCACACGTAGTCTTGAGATACAACGCAATGAAGTTCTGGTGCTGTCTCATCCAGGAGAGACAACAGGTGCAGCCTCCTACTTCCTTGTGTCTCATGAAGCCAGCTGTGCTTGTACTGCATTGAGTTGAAAGTGGCTGTAAAAGAGTCACTTGGCATCACTTCGCCTCTTTACACAGCTGTACGTTATTAATATGCAGCAGTGAAAGAATAATTGCTAATAACCACTCTTTGATAAAGGTACTCAGTCACTGTTCCCATCAGCTTCTGCCCACTTGTACATTTAGCCAATGTGGCTGATCATCTGCTCTGTATCCACATAGGCGGCCAGTATATTTTTATCTTTGTATCATCATTAGACTATGCTGATACAGTGATTAACTTCCCCATGGTGTGCTTGACATTTACATGCCACACAAATATCAATCAAGAGAAACTGAGGGGTAGATGTGCTTTTTAAATCTGCATATTGCAATCTAGACTTGGACAGTCAGCAGGTGCCTGACTGTTATAATAAAGACCACAAAAAAATACCAAAGCTAAGTGAATACAGATGAGTCTATTTCTGGACCCAAACCTGCTCACTACACGTCACATCTCTGAAAAAGCAGAGCCCTTTTTTGTCCATATTAGGTATAAAACCCTTTCTAAAGGCACTGAGTGATTATATCAAGCATGTGGGATTTTGGTTAAAATCATTGTGTCAAATCTGCAGGAATGCTGAATCCATGCCAGGAGCCTTGGATTGCTCCCAACCAAGAGCTGTCTCACTCAGTGCCAGTAAAAACATCACATTCCTGGGTCATCTATAAGACCAGAAACAATAACTGCTTAGCGCTTACTCTAAGATTCTCCTTTACAAAATATCACTTCTTTCAAACATCTTAATGGCTACATGCTGCCGAGAGCTGGGTTTCTTCCCTCCTTGCCCTCACCATCCTTTTCTGTTATTTCAGAGACTTTTTCCTGCAAACAGCCCAGCCTCCCAGATGCATACAAATCATCTGTAAGGGGCAGCAAGCGAGAGACACAGGCAGAGTCAGTCAGAGGGACAGGACTTCTCAAATTTCTGATACTGGCAGCTCTTCACATAACCTCCCCTCTATGACATTAGTTTACACCTCAAAGTTGGATGTAAAACACCTGCTCATTGCGCTTTAATTTGCTTCTTTCCCAGAAAAACATTGTATGGGACGTGACACTCCTCCCTTCTCTGTCTGGACTCATCTCTTTTCACTAGGGGAGACTTGAGCACTGTGTCTAGCCAACAGTACTGGTTTAGCCTCCTCTCTTCCCAGAAAAGAGTGCTTCCAAATTACAGGATGTGCTCTACAAGGTAGCTACAAACTCTTGGAGTCCTCATGTCCTTCAAGGCTCACTCTTCCACAGAATGAATAGGTGCACTTCAGGGTAACTGCACGGCAAAGTCTTACAGCTGAGAGGCATCTGAGTGACCCTGCCTTGATGCACTGCACTCCTCCTGGAAGGAGGAGGAGGGATGAAGGGGATGATATTTGGGCTTTTATTTGTTTTCAATGTGTTTTCATGGAGCTCAGGATATTTTCAGCCTTAGTCCACTATCACAAATGAAAATGCTAATGAGTTGTGTTGATAACAAGACAGTTTCCCAATAGGATGAACATAAACTGACAAGAACTTGGCTATGAGATGGAGCTGAGATCTGCGTCTGGTCCACAAGTGGCTCAGGACTATTTTTATAGTGGGTTTAATCTGAAGTTTACTGACTAAAGCCCACTCCAAAATCTGCTTTGGCCAAAGAAACAGGAGGCTTTTGCTCCAAAAAATAAGCTTGCAATTTTTCTCTATCAAGCTGTACCTCCCTGCCCATGTGCTTGAAATCTAGGGGAGCCTTCAGAGACCTCCTTCCAGTATGGCATAGCACCAAGAGTCTTTCACACACTGCACACGCCTGTTTTCAAAGCAAGGTAGGCTGTCCCTGCAGTGTGCATACTCACCAGCCATTCAGACATATAACTCAGTAGTTTGGCTTTTTTACGATACTGAGGAAGCTGTAGGGTGTCAGGAAAGCTCCTGGTTTCACAGCCACAGAAATAACTGGGGAATACTAGTCCCAGCATGTTGGCATCAGAGGAACCAAAGCAGTGGCACAACATTTTTCCTCCTGCACTTCTCCCAGCTTCTCCTATCTACGTGAAGATAAACTGTGTGGCAGGGAAAGGCAGCAAAACCAGATTGATCTATCAAACAGCAAGAGACACATGCACCTTATTCCTACCTGCCATTTTGAAGAAGCAGGAATGCAGCAAGAATCAGACTCCAGAAGGGCTGTGCTTCCTTTCTCCCCAAAATGGGACAGGACACCTTGCCTGATGTCTTCTAAATAATTCCCCAGAGAGCATTATTAAGAAAACCAGAGGAAGCAGTAAGGGCTGCCCCAAGCCAGGTGAAAAAGAACCATCACAAATGCAAAGCTGCAGCTAAGTTCTCTGAAGAAAACGGCCTTTGCAAAGGACATGCATTAGCCCTGTATAAGCCTCTCATACCCTGGGCTCCATTTGAAACCACAACTGTAGATTTTTCAATTGCAATTTGCTGTAATTAAAGCAATGAACATATCACAGAGATAGTACATAAAATTATTTAACTCTAAATGAAAATGCAAACGCCATTTTCGCATATAGAGTGTGTAATGTCTAATCCTTTCTGCAGAAGAATGAGGACACTATTTTAATGTGACCAGGCTCTAAGACTGTCTTGATCTTGGAGCAATGAAACATGCTCCATGATGATCCAATCCAAAATTTGAACAAGGGGAAACATGGTATTTCCGAATAACCTCCCAGCACATTTCTCCTGCTCAGTTATATGAGAGCCACACACAAGGGTGAGTAGCTTGAATGGATGACAACATCAAGAAGACAGAGGAGATGCCTCCCATTAACACTTTTCTGCATATAGACAACACTTGGAAGTTTCAGAAAGAGAGAGACATATTGGCTTTTTCTTGGGAAGTCTGCTGCTTTGTTGTCAGCTTAATTTAAAGAATGAGAATCCTGCTGATACAGAGACTGGTTTGCAGAGTAGGTTTGTAGAAATCAGGTTATTGTGTCAGATCAGATCACCACTCTCTTAAGCCTAATACAATCACATCCTCGTGGCACACAAGCCCCAGCCTCACCAGCAAACCAACATATCCAGTAACAGTGATGTTCTTTAATGGTATTAGGAATCAGAACAACGTTTAGAGTCTAAAATGAATACATCACTCACAAGCCAGCTTATGCGGCAGCTCCCGATTCCTTGTTAGGGACAATCCAAATTCAGACCATGAGAAAACTGTGGGTGTTTCAAATTCAAAAGCATGTCTTAAAAGTCTTCTTGTTGTAAGTGAAACATGAACTTTTAATGCCAGAGCACCCAATGTACACAGGGCTCTCAGCAGTGCTCTGGGAGGGCAGGATGGAAAGAAGAGGACAAAGGGAAGAAAAGGTTTTCCAGAGAGCTTTTTTCAGTTCCATAAACATTAATCTACATCCTACAAAAGTTGCTTTCATACTGTAACAAATTCTCCTCTCCTGCCCCAGCAAATGTAGGATGAACTAGTCCCACCTAATAACTGTTTTTCATGTTTTAATGTACATGCTTCATGTTCAGGCATCTGCTACTCCACTGACTCCTGGGGCTGGCTCATCTTAGCCTAGAAAAGTGCTGGAGGAGCATTTTTAATTGAAAGGGAAGAGAGGTAGGATAGGGTGAAGCAGACCCTACAGGTTTTCTTCTTATTTCTGCAAGTCCAAAGTTACCAACCAAGAAATCCTGACATTGTCAGGCTTTCTGCTCTCAGAACTGGGTCTGCTCAGATGTCTGCCCAATAGGATAAAAATGTGTGTCTTCTACTGCTCCCATGAACCAGCTGCCAGTTGTGGCAATGAACTGCAGGATAGTGTTTTGAGGATGCAGTACCTTATATTCTAGTATTACCCGACTAGATAGAACTAGTACCCCTCAACATTCGCAGTAACTCCCATGGCAGTAACACCAAGATGCTTGTGAAGATCCCATAAAACAGCAGCTTACATGCCATGACTGTCTCTGGGGACAGAGGCTGGCACAGCTGTGGATCCAGCCAGAAGACCACTGACAGCCCAGGCTGCTGAAGAGCTGCACTGGATTCAAGAATCTCCCAACGGATACAGGCCTGGATGCCTCTGGCTGTCTACACCTTTTTTTCTGGGCTGCAGAGACCATTCATGGCCTCCCAGTAAGGAAGGTTTTGCAGATTTTCCAGTACTGGTTGGTCATGCAGCTTGGAGCTCTGCCAGCAGAAACCCACTGAGAAGGTCCTTGCTTTCACCACTGCAATCCTTGTATATCCACTGTGCTCTTACTGGCCAAAGCCTATGGGGTTAAACAGATAGAGACTGGCTAAGACTTCAGTCACATCCTTTAGAAAGCAATTTTTTAAAATATTTTGAATCAAGGCATTTAGTAAAATGAAATTATATATTAAACCAAATTAAAAATCTGTATTTTACAAGGTACAGATTCATGTTACAGCAGCTTCATCCACTGTGTGGCCCTGCTGTTCCTGTGCTCCTGCTCTCCCTTCTGCCCCTACCCAGGTTTCTGCACCTAAGCACCAGGGGCGTTGCAATGCCCACTGGAGATGGCCGTGACTGCTGGGTGAGACCAAGTCACTAGCAAGAACTGCTCAAATCATCTTTGATGCTGGTATGTGTGTTATTGCAGAGCCACCTCCCAAGAACAGCTCTAGAAAAGAGCTAGCAAGTTGATGGGTTAATTATCATGGAGAAGAAAACTAAAATAATCTGAGTTATTAAAGAAAAATGTCTTCTTTGCAGTAAAATGGCATAGCAGTGGGAACTAATATCTCTACTGAGATACTACTACATTATCTATATCGGCCCATTTCCTTTCATATGAAGATGCATACTTCTCACATCCAGTCTCCAGGAAAGCTGTTACATGGTTGCCTTGGAGGTATCCAGATGTAACTGGAAAACTTCATGCTATCTATGGAAGCACAGATTGTTTGCTGCAGTACAATAGGTTACATTCCATTCTAATCCTGCTCCAAAATGAAACAAAACAATATAAATATGTTTAAGAGGGATACTGTACAGGATTTGTAGTACAAACAGAACATAATTGTCACTGTATCCTTTGAGGTAGTTTTGGCAGGGTGTTAGCACGTTCACCCCAGAAAAAAAGGGTCTGGAGGAATCTGCAATCTGAAGGCAGAAAAGAAAAAGTGGAACAGTTTGTTCATATCACAACATGCCAAAGGAGAACAAGGCTGACAGAAAGCAATTGTTTCGTGAACAAAGGAATCGTAACACCAACCTCAGCAGAAGACACAGATGGCCATCCTCACAGGATCAGACTGGTTGGCCCATACAGCCACCAAGCCTGCTGCCCCAGACTGCCAAATGCTCTAGGTGTGAGACATCTCTTGCTGAGAACTACAAAAGCATCCCTTACCAGGACATAAGGAACTAGGTTTTGTTATTTTTCCCCAAATATACCTTATTATCCTTTTACATACATAAATAAGTAATTGAATTATACTACTGCCCTACATCTTGTTAGGCTTATTTACACCAGCAAGGATACCTTCTAGGTGCTCCACTTGTTTATCTCTAAATCACCCCCTGACCAGCCCTAGATTTACTGCAACAGAAGCCTTCATTGACATTTTCTTTCCACATATAAACCTTGTTGTAGCCCACAATTACACACTGTGTTATACAGAGTAAGCAAGTCTCTGTGATGCTACCTATGGCAAATACCGCCCACAGAACTGATAAACAAGTTTTTTGTTATGTTAGTTTAAATGAAACTTCTTACAAATAGAGGAACCACACACAGCAATACCTCCCAGACAGAGCAGCTGCTGTCTGCATGACAAGGAGCTTTGCCATAGACAAAAAGCAGGGTAAGAGCAGGGTCAGGTACAGACAGCGTGCAGGATGGAGGGTGCTGTTCTAACGACAGCAAGTTGCTCTGTCTGCTGGAAGCCACTGAAAGCTACTGGAGGCAGATGCTCCCTGCCTGGAAAGATGGGAATTCATGCCAGAGATGGAAGAAAGGGGAAAATGCCAGCGTCTCCTTTGCTTAGACCATCCTTAGTAGACAGGAACTACCTATTTACAAGTTTGCAATGCTGCTGCAGATGTTCATTTTGCAGAGTATTAAAGTCTCCTGTAGCATCCAACATCTATATAAGCTCTCCAACCAAGCGTAGGCGACTGCCACATACGTGAAAAGCCAGGGCTCCCCACCTAGTCACTTGCAACCAGCTCCAAACCTATCCGAGAGGTGATGGAGTATAGGCTAGTGCAGGAACAACCAACTGTCTCACACTTTGCTGCCATCCATGCAGGTCTGCAGGAGGGATAGCAAAATCCTTGTTTGCACTGCATTTCACCTGCCATAATACCCTTTGCAAGCCTTTGTGCACTTTCTTCCCCCTGCTCCCCCCCACACACACACTGCCATGCTCTCAATTTACCAGGTAACTGGTGATTTTCCAGGTGATGAGACAAACCTTTCTGGTAGGCTGAGTCAGGTGCTTGCACCACCAATTGACCACCCCTGGTCATAAGGACTGAAAAGGAGCCTGAGAACCTCCACTTCCTGGTACTGGCATCAGCTTATTGCATGGTCCTGAGCAAATGGTGATGGTTGTGTGCTTTCCACCATTGTTGCACTCCTACTCGACAGGGTGGCTTATTTATCTACATCTCAGCCCTGATGCAGACTGACTAGGCAGTGCTGGCAGAGGACTTTGGAGATGTAAGCAGCTGTCCAAAAGATAAACGCTACTCACAAATGTTTAGAAATACCACATTTGCCTTTGCATGCAGTGTTGTAGTATTCCTAAGCACGTAATATAAAGAATTTTAAAAGTGCTCACACAAGAAACTTTCTACATTCTTACGAACTTCCTACAAGACTTGGGTTCTTTTGATTGAGACAGACATTACAAATTTTTATTTTACTTGAACTCCTTATACTTCTAAAGTTCAGAGAGAGTAACTATTTTCTCTTAAAGCCATGAGACACACCCTCAAGGTTCAGACTGTAGTTTTGAGAGACTGTTTAACAGAATTCTCCATTTAGAAGAGAAGGTGATGTACTTACCAACAGCCTCCTGCAGTAACCAAACCGCCGGCTCCCATCTTCCCCAGTCAGCATGAAAGAGAAGGTCTCACTAGAAGAAGATTAATTGCCCAAATCTTACTATCAGAACTACAGCATAGCGACAAGGTAGATCATTTAGATCATTTAGAAAAGGATATTGCCTTATTCAGTGAGAGATTCTACCCACTGGAGGATCTTCTCTCCTTCTGCCCATCATCTGGAAATACTTTGTGGACAAATTCCATCAAGAATAGAGCAAAAATATCTACCCAGCTGTAGACAACTATCTTATTACAGGAAGAGATGGGTGCTGAATTTCAGTGACATGGCACTCCCTTTGTACTGCAGAAGGAACACAATAATCAGATTTTGAGGGCAGTATTTAAATGCTGTATCATCCTGACCTCCCATCTCTGGACCATGCTTTTTTTCTTAAAGGGAGAACCTTAGATATTCTCTAAGAGTACAGGAATAATTTTCTAATCTGAAAACAACACAGATTTCAAAAATCCATCTTATTTTATATCCCTGTCTAGGATAAGTACCATTTGTGACAGAGAAGTAAAACAACAGTTTAAAGCTATAATTATGGCAGCGCAGGTAAAGGGATGGATTTTTTGCTTGGACTGAGAAACATTCCTGACTGCTTTGCAAGTTTTAAATGGCATTATATAAAACACTTATTCTTTGTGCTAGAATGTCAGGGTTTATATACTTATAGCTGTATATGGGAGGCATATCTTGTTTCACAAACGTGGGCTCATGAAAAGTTCTGTCTAGGAGAGCAGCAGCAGAAGAGGTTAAATGCTGTGTGGGCAGGACAGTGCTTCTCATAGCAGTGGTGCCCACACAGGTGTCTGTTTCTGCTTCAGTGTTTTCAATAAGTCACTGTTCAGGTGTATCCGTATACTGAATAAAACAGCAAAGCAACACAGAGTATAACATGTCACACACAAGCCAATAAAAAGTTCCATATATATTTATACTTGGCTGTAGTAATAACTGCAGGTGAATGCTAGTTCCCTGCCATTGAAAGTCTCTCTAGACACATTCTGAACAGATCTTACTTCATTTACACATCTCAGATCATGTATCTGTATGTATAAAAAATGTGTGGTTTTATACATACATATATACGTATGTACGTATAAAAAGAAACCTCATAATCTAGGGGAATGCAGGGAGACCCCACCTGGAGTACTGCATCCAGCTTTGGAGTCCTCACTTGGTCCAGAGGAGGACCACAGAAATCAGAGGGATGGAACACATCCTCTGTGAGGGTAGGCTGAGAGAGTTGGGCTTGGTTGTTTAGGCTGAAGAAGAGAAGACTGAGGAGACCTTACTGTGGCCTTCCAGTGCTTCTAAGGGGACTTCTAAGAAAGATGGAGACAGACTTTTTAGTGGCTTGTAGCAGTAGGACAACGGGTTGAAGATGCCCCGTCCCTGGAAACATTCAAGGTCAGGATGGACAGGGCTTTGAGCATCCTGGACTTGTTGAAGCTGTCCCTGCTCATTGCAGGGGGTTGGACCAAATGACCTTGAAAGATTCTTTCCATTCCAAACCATTCTATCATTCTATCCCTCCTGTCCATTCTACTACTTCTACACCTTCAGATCAACAAGTTTTGATATATCAAGGCGGGGAAGGGGGGAAGATATATTTTTTTGAGGTTTCTTTCAAATGATAAAGAAAGTGCAGGCCTGGCTCTCCCTTCTCTTGTCCTTCTCCTGTACTCATTCATCTGCAAGGGAAGGAAGGACAGAGGTCCTCTGCTAGCATAGAGTTCAACTCAAAAAAGGTTCTCAGAACAGCATTGCTTTAAGCTAGATGAAGAGGTGTCCTACTATGTTAGATCAGCATTTTGGGGTAAATGACTAGCGCAGGTGGTGGGTAGGGCCCTGTCTTCTTTAAGATTTATTTTAAATACATCCATTTTTGCTTTTTGTTTTAGAACTAAGAACCTTCAAACCTTTTCTCCTCAGCCACACAGACTTGTGAGGCAGGCAGAATTGGGAAGAAAAATAATACAGAACTTAAAAAACCACAAAACAATTAAATACAGCTGCTTGAGCCTGAAGCTGCCAAGATTCAAACTGCTACTTCCTTAATTGGGCATCAGCGAGGCTGTGGCTGCTCTAAATGCACTTCCTCAGCACCCTGCAGCAGAGGAGCACCGCAGGGTTTACCTGTTGTAGTCAGAGACAGGGAGCCAGTCCTTGGCATCAGGAAAGCAGAACTGAGGGATAGCTTTGAGGCGCTCCTCCGCTTCACGCATTTGCTTTGTTGGTCTTTCTAGCTGTAGGGGAGAACATTAAGGTTCAGTCAGTTCCTGTTAATACCAGCTTCACAGCACCTCTCAGGAGGGGGAGTTACTAATGAACTCTGAAGAGCAAGGATCCATCAACTTGCGCTTTGTTTGCGCTTGGCAGAGTGAGGCATGACCCCGGGACAGTCCTACAGATGCTAGTACAATAGAAATAATCACTGCTAGGTGATTTTTAAATTTTATTCAAATTGCCCAAAAGCCCCTTGTTGCGGAATGGCCACTTAAAACATAGTCCTAACTCAAATTCCTTTCTGCTCCAAAAGCGCAAGAGAAATGCCATACATCAGCAAAAGTCTTTCCATTGACTTCAGTGAGTTCTGGAACAAATCCTAATATAGCCAAAATGAGTTAAAAGTGAAATATTTAGAAACTGAATTTAAACACAGTCTTTAAAGTACCTATGATCAAGCCAAACTCTCCAGCACTGGAAAAGATAAATTTGTAAACACGGAAAGCTTTTAGCCACCTTCTCTATGCCCTTCACTTTGTAACAGATTGCTTTGGAACAATTCTGAAAACCGAACTACTAACTCCATTTAAAAAATGTATTTCTATTAATCTTCCCATTTATTCAGTGTATTGATCTTAACATGAACTGTACATAAGAATTTTTATTTTACCTTAGGAAACTGATATGTCACTTCTGGGAGGTAAGTGTTTTTAGAGGGCTTCTTTTTCAGTGACACTACCACAAAATACTCAAACAACTCCCGTTCCTGCCATTCAATCAGCTCCAGTTCCAGGGTTCGATAACTTGGAGCCCTCTTCAGCATTGACTGGATGTGTACTAGACGCTGGGTATGAGCTAGCATTTAAACAACAACATCAAAAAAAAAAAAAAGAGAGAGAGATGGTTACCTGGGACAGTAATGTGTATGTGTAAACCACAGCCATTCACACAAAGGACTCAATTTGCCAGCCTATTATTCCAAACATGCTCTCCTTTCAAAAGCAAACCTTCCTACTGTAGTCTTACTAATTGCACCCATAAATCAAAACTCTTTCCAAGTACTGAAGTGATGCAATACTAAGTCACTGAAATAATTTCCAGTTCATAACTGTTACCCTGCCGAAGGTCTGTATTTTCTTTGCGCATAAGACTAGATTATAAACTGTTGTGTGGGTGTGCAGGTGCACTCAGGCCTCCAGGGTGACACATCTCAGGACTAAATTGAACCTGCTTTACATTGATGAAAAACAGTTCTGTGACCTGTTCCTACATAGCACAGCTTTATGCCAAGAGCCACTGAAGGTGTATTTTCTCTTTCCCTACAGTACCAGCATAGTCCATACAAGCCATGGAACTGTTTTCAGGGACAGGGAAGGACAGGAAAGATGTGTAAATTCCCTCCTGTGGGATGCTTTGTTTGAGACAATTCAATTGAGACGCAATCCTAGATTCAGGATCACATCCAGTCCTGATTCAAGGATAGGTCTTGATCCAGTAATTTGCTGCCAGATATCTATGGTAAACTAGTCAATAACATTGCTCGGGTAGGCCAGTAAGTGAAAACAGATAAGGAAAACCAACTTCCTTCACACTCTTCCCCACCTCTTCACACCAGGATTTCTGTGCCATGGCAAATGGATTATTAGCAGCACATGTCAGTCCCTTAAGGCTCTATTCACTGATGCTGCTCACAATATGGAAAAGGCAGACTGTCCTTTGGGTATGGAAATAAGATGTCACAGCAGTAATTAATTGACAGAGAGAAAGGGAAGCCCCTTGATGACCAGCCATCATACAACTGATTCAAGAACACAAAAATAAAAACTTATTTTGATAAAGCACTTGATCCTGATGTGACTGCACAGCTAGGGAAGCTAAATCCCAAGAAATAATCTACCTTGTACTGCCTTGAGATAGTCTGAACCATCAGCCAGTGCTTCATATTTGCAAGAGTTGAAGCCAAAGAGTTCACCCCACCACAACAGATGAGGATCCAACAGATCCTCCAATGCTACACATGACAACTGGATCTTTGGCTCAGGATGCCCTGAGAGCATCAATGTAAACATAAGGTCATCCAGGAGCAGTCAGTTAGGGGGCTGTCAGAATGAAGACCCTCCATTCCACAACAATGCAGGGAAAAGCTTCCTGGTTTCCAGTGAAATAATATCCTCCAAATAACAAGAGAGAGGCCAAGTCCCATCTGTTTTCTCCCATGGGCCATGAGCAAAAGCATATATTTTTTGACATAGAGAGAAAAGGAACTCAAAGCACTTTTGGGCTGGTACCTATTTACAATGGAGGAATGAATCTTTTTCTACACATCACTGTACAATGTTGCATACAGCTTGTGTTGGGTGGTCTTACCACCAACCATTTTTAACAAATCTTTTCCCCTAAGACAATTTTTTCCAGCAAGGTTTTCTGCATGAACAGTAAGCAGGTGACATCTGTAGCAGACGGACACAAATGCTTGTCCCTTATCTTATAACCACAGTTCCATATTCTTGGGTTTTTGTCCCCACGCTTCCTAACAACATGATAGATTTTTAGTAATAAAATCTGCTGTTGCTGCCTTCAGCTCTTTTTTTTTTTTTCATAGTTCTCTCTGTGTATCTGTACTCAAGAAAATGAGGGACTAATTTACTGGCCTGGCTCAAGCAGAGTTTGTGCAGGTGCTGCACACTGATAAAGGAATTTCTACAATTTGGAGACTGCAGACCTATAAAAGAGTATAAGAACCGCTATGCTGGATCAGACCCAGAATCTTGCCTCCAGCAGCAGCTAGCACTAAACACTTAAAACAGTGTATGAATAAGAAGAGAACATATTTATCCAATCTCATCGCTCTAAGTTTGCACCCAGTAGTCAGTCTGGAAAACATCAGCATCTATGAAGTGGCTGACAAAGCAATTCTATCAAAGGTCCTGTTCTTCATTATATCACACAGTTGCCAAATCCTTGTTAGATCCTCACAGCTCATTTTGTCCTTGCTTTCCACATTCATGCTCCTGTGTTGGAAACTTTGTGAGCTCTGCAGTAATGGACTCGGCATAGTTCAGGAAGGAAAATATAGGCCATGGACAGAAATAACATGCAGTAGCAGAAGAATGTACATCGATAAGGTCTGTGACAGTGGCTGATGAAGCTAATGAAGGCTGATCCCTTACCTTTAAACCTGTCATCTGAGTCACTCTCGCTCTCACTGTTCTCATCTGCAGAGGAAGCAAAGGGGTCAGTTAATGCAAAAACAAAGCAAACATAAACTTGGTTTACTGTGGCAAAGCTGGGAAAAATCATATCTCACACTGAGCCTTGTGATCCATGCATGCTCTTTCCTCAGTTTTAAAACATCTTGAAATAAACAGTTTGAACAACTGCTTAGATTGTATTTTCCTTGGATTAAATTTCATTTTTCCCTGAGAATAAGAGCTCAATTTTGATTGAAGTGCAAAATTCTCCACCATGGCAAGTGGTTGCATTGAACTTCCAACTATGCTAAGCTATAGAGATGGATGTGTAATTTGGAAAACAGATTGTAAGCCTTCTACTAGCTTTTCAGATTGTAATTTTTTGGAAAAAAGTTATGCAACGCTTGAAGTCAAAATAAGCTTCATGAGCTTTGTCTGTCTGGGCAATATTTTCAGTCACCAGAACTCACCAAACGGAGTGACAGTAAGATGTAAAAGGAACCTTATAACAAGATGTATTTCTGACACATACTCACATTGAAGTTCTATCGTACTCCTACTACAGACATAGCCTGAATCTCTTTTTGGCCCTTGCTTTTTCAGAGGCACAGTGTGAGTTATATTCACATGCCAGGAAAAAGCATGAATGAATTACAAGGTCAAAACCGTGAATTTTGGACTAAACTTACAGATGCAAATTACTCAAAAAGTGAAATAAAGAAGAAGCTGGATAAGTCTATCTGATCATGGGATTAGTGGAATAGAAAATGCCAAGACTCTCGTTTACTTTTAGCTCATCCCCATTTTCTCCTCTTGCAGACACAAAGTTATCATTCTGTAGATGAAAGTTCTAAACAAAGTATAGCCCAGGGTAGATGTGGAGGAAAGAAGGGAATCTGTTAATCCTGTAACATTCAAATGGATTTACTGAACCGTGAAGCTTGTGTCATACCTCGTAGAGATGCTGTCTCAATATTGGACATAGAAAGCTTCTTCAATCGTTTTTTCCCTCTTTTTGCACTGTAGATGGAATTGATTCTTTGGACAAGCTGGAAAACAAGAAAATGTGGAATCAGTAAGATTCTGTCAGGAGACTTTTAACCAATCTATCCAAGTAAAGAATTAGTCCATTGACGATAGGCCAGCTGAACCCCTGAAAGCCTTTACTATTTCCAAATGCATTTCTTCTCTCTTTTATTTTGAATCCCATTTGTTTGAAATCTATTTTGAATCTCACTCCTTTATCTACGGATATATTTTAAAAAACATTTAAATAACTCAGAAACCTAAATCCCATTTTCAAAAATCCTGTAGATGCTTGCAATAAAAGCACAATGAACCCAAGGATTCAAAAGTAGCTGTTACCCCATGCCACCTCATTCCTTTTTCTCTCTATGCTATCATTTCTCTCTTCACTTTCATTGCCTAAGTAAGAGTGATCCATTTGCCATATCCAACTTTGCCAAACTCTCATGGACCTTAAGATCTGGTACTTATTTTGAATATGAAAGTAACATTTGTGTCAGCACTTCTCTGAATTATGTTTTTATTGTGTTCAAATAAGCACACAGAAGCAGATGGCTCTAACTTTTTAAAGCCTTTTCAGGTACAGAGCAAACCAGCTGCTTTGGAGCTTATAACACATCAGCTGAGGATCTGGCTCATACGGGCCTCCCTCCCTCTTCCAACTTGTGCTGTTGGAACACCTTACTCCAGAGGTGCTGTATCTACTTTCTTCAATCTTATCTACAGAAGTATTTTAAAGTTAGCTACTAGCGCTGGCTTTAGCTGGCTTTCACCAGCACTAGCCAGAATTTTAACTCCTGGTAATCAAGTTTATTACTTCCCTCAGGAGGACCACTGCAGATAACTGTCTATCCAAAAAAATCTAAGATGATGGAAAATATTAATGAGATGACTCATGTTTAGTGCCTTCAACAAGATATTTGGTTTACTAAGAATTCCCAATTAAACAGAATATTATAACTTCTGGAGAGTCATAAATATGTAGCAATCAATCTTCATAATGTGTCATATGAGTTAAGAATAAATCTCATTCTCTAACAGTTTTACTGATAGAACTCTAATAAAATTTGCAAAAGCTGTTTTACCTCAGCTTGAAGATAGAAATAAACTCAGGGAGATAAACTGATTCACCATAGATACACTAAAAAGTCATAACAGAGCATAGACTGGAACAAAAACTCAAGCAACGTCTCAACAGAGGAAGGGGGTCTGGCCCAGAACAGACAGCTTGAAGTGTTAAAATCCATGCTTGTTCTCCAACTTGAAGCAGTATTAGGGATTTTGCCTCTACATGCTGACTGAGCCATGTGCGATCCCACCAGCAAGGCTCAGCTGGAACTTCTCTGCTTGTGCCCACATGCCTGACTCTGCCTGCTGGGAATCTCCACAGCACCACCACAGAGGCAGCAGGATGAAACCCTGCCCAGCTTGACCGTGTGTGCTGGCCCAGAAACTCCTGCACATAAGTACTCTTGAACAAGGCATCGGGAACCAGGAGTGAGCCCCTTCTGGGATGTTGCCCTCCCTCCACTGTGCTGCTCAGCTGCTTCAGTCCCTTCACCAGGGATAAAGTACCTGCAAATTGGTGAAGAAAGCCCAGATGTTTAAAGCATTTGGATATTGCTTCACAAAGCATCGGGGGGGTGGTACAGGAAAGGAGTTTCTCAGAGTTGAGATTCTCCCTCTAATAATTGACATTTTCTCAACAAAACCCTGAGATTCTCCAGTAACATGATTCTAGGAGCCAAAGTGGTCAAATCCAAGAATGATCATGAACATTTATATGCTGAAAACATAATTCTGTATAATATCTGTGCCTTAAATCTGGGGTGGGGGGAAAGAGAGCTTAGTATAAAACAGCGGTCAAAGCGTTCTACTCAAAACCAAGTAGTAAGCAATTTTTGTAAGTTACTCTGTAGCTTCCTTCACACATGCATGCTTAATTTGTGCCATTAAATAGTATATACCAAGGAAGTAAAAATATAGTAAATATTAAGGACATAGGGTTAATTTCCTCCTTTTTCTTTGTTTCTAGCTTAGAGGGAATTTCAGACTAATTGACAGGAACATAAAAATCTCCCTGTACTCACAGTATTTATAGCCACATACTTTGAAATATGCTTTCTAATAAGACCAGGCAAGAGCTGAACATATAGTAAAAATCAACTTTGTTCACAAGCCAAAAATAAATATATTGGCTGTTCTCCCCACCCCTGTTGCTATTGTACTAGAAAAGGTTTGTTGTTGTTGTTTGGTGGCTTGTGGTTTTTTCACATCACATTTTGAATTGGAAAACCCCTTGACAATTGGAAATTTAATTTTTACTTCAAATCTATCACAACAACAGGGTTATCAGGATGGGGTAGGTTGTGAGTAAATGAAGGAAAACATATTAGACCTATAATAGTTATTTTTCTAAGATCAGTAAACAAATGAGGAGGGGAAAAAAACACTTCAAACACTGCAGCATGTTATATATAATAATGACATGGCCATCACCCATTCAAAATCATAAAGTATATAATAACACTCTGACCCACAAAGCTTGAAGAAAAGTGTGGAAAACAGAACTGGCTTAAAATCAAATCTGTGCAAAGAAGGCAATTGGATGTTTGCTACTCTTAGACCGGGACAGTTACCCACTTCTAGGGAAGTGATTTTCGCAGAACAGCTTTATGTAAAAATAGAATAGGTCTTGGCTCCTGAGAGTTACTGCTTCTGTTAAAATGTCAGTTTTCCTTTAGGATACAAAAATAGCTTTCAGTGATGGCTAAAGGCTGGATAGGACTTTGCAAGCTCTTGCAGACAGGTGACCTATCCTCAGTATAAGACTGATCACCCTGCCAGTACCTTTGGGATCCTCCTGGCCCGCCGTGTAGACAGCAGCTCACTTGTGGTACTCAGGCTGTCTTCATTGAGACTGGAAGGGGAGGATGGAATGCCAAGATGAGCCAGCAGCAGCATGTCATCGTGGCTGTGCCGCTTGGGCAGCCGTGGTAAGCGGTGGCTCTTCCTTTCTGACCAATTCCCAATGCGCAGAGACTGGCTGCTGGGCTTCGAAGGTAGCTGCAGGAACAAGAACAGCTTGAGCTCTTCCCCTCCTCAGCAACTCTTAGTGCAAAAGCAGCTCTTTGTGAATGAATGATAGCTGCAAAAGGACATCAGGCCAGGTGAGCCACTGCTCTGCAGGGTATGAGTGAAGGGGAGGTTTAAGGTCAAAACGAAGAGACAGGGATCAATACCTAAGACTTTAAAGTTCAAAGAAAACAATAGGACTTTGGTGCATTTCCACACACCTCCATCACATCAACTCTAAGAGCCTTGAAACCTAATTTAAAGGCTTGACTGACATAAGAACACTGAGCCAATGGGCCTGATCCATCTCTTTCACTTGCAGAGGATTAAGCACAAAGTAACAGCTGTCTTTAAAAAACTGGGGCTCTTTTGGAGCAGTCCTTCGAGTAGCTCTGCCCGTCTCTTCAGGAAGGTTACTCAACAGGATGGTTAGGATGGGTCCCTGCCTTCTTCTCCCAAACACAAATGCTGTAAGAATCTTAACCAGCACGTCTAGAAAAAAGTACTATTGTGTCAGACAGCTGTCAACTGGCATTTGCTAATAGTCTATTAGAATCATAGAATCATTTAGGTTGGAAGAGACCCTTGGGATCATCAAGTCCAACCATCATCCCTACACCATATCCCTCAACACCACATCTAATCTACTCTTAAACACAGTCAGGGATGGTGACTCCACCACCTCCCTGGGCAGCTGATTCCACCGATTGACCACTCTTTCTGTGAAAAACATTTTCCTAACGTCCAGCCTAACCCTACCCTGCTGCAGCTTTCAGCCATTCCCTCTTGTTCTGTCGCTAATTGCCCATGAGAAGAGTCCAGCACCAACCTCTCTCCAATGCCCTTTCAAGCAGTTGTAGAGAGTGATGAGGTCTCCCCTCAGCCTCCTCTTCCTCAAACTAAACAATCCCAAGTAGCATTAGTAGTACATGAGCTAAAAACCTCCAGTAATAAATGTCCCATTTGTTCTACTTGGAGGGCTTACCTATTACAGTGCCATACTATCTGGGATTGAGTATAGGTGCTTCTGTATACGTGGGTTTTGCAGCACAAATGCAATGCCATCAATAAAACATTATTTTTATATCTGGTGACTTCAAAAACTGAAAGCAACAAATGGGAAAAGAGAAGACACAGTGGGATTCAAAATCACCACAAACCAGTGTTTCTGGGGTCTCTGCTTACCACAGGTTAGCGTGCCAGGAAAATCTGCAGCAGCCTATACTTTAATGAAATGAATTCTTTTTGGAGAAGATTGTTGAAAGCTTGCTGACCTTCTGATCTCTTCCATCTTGTTTATCATCATCCATGACTGAAAAGTCATGTTGCTAATCCAGCTATGCTGCTATGCTGGAAAAAACGGGTGATAAATCGTTGCCAAAGATGCCATTCTTCAGGAAATTGGGACTTTTCTATTTCTGGTCATTGGAGAATTACCCAGGCCCATACTTGACCTGTTCTTAGTATCTTTTGGGTTTATATATCAGCATACTGACAGTGCAACTATGGCTGGACTAACTCCTGGAAGGAAACTTCTGGCAATGTTTCAAAAAGAAGCTGCCAGAATAAAGATAGCCCCATTGCAAAGGTACCAGAGAGTACTTGTTTACTAAGCAACTTTACAGATGTTGTTTTAGTCTGTATATTCTTTAGTCACCCTGCGTAAAACAGAGAACGGACAGTATCTTACTATGGACCTATACAGTTCCTACCCTAATGGAACACCCTGTTGAATCCTCTAGATGCTACACAATTCCTTCTAACACATACAAAGCCCTAAATAACTGTTATGCACAGTATGTTTCTCACTACGAGGTTATCTCTCTGGCTGTAGTTTCTGTTTCTCCTTACTCTGCCTGATTACTACTTTTCACTTGTTCCCTTTTCAGTAGCTTTACTGAAAACACTCCTGTATTACAAATGATGTGGTAGGTGCATACTAAGATTCCTGGTGATATGTCTGTCTCTTGGACTCTCACATTCACATAAACAGAAAAGAAGTGAAAGAAAAATATCCAGTTTTAGTTTAGGTCTCTTTACAAGACAAAAATGTAAATTGTCATGGTCTTTTGTTCAACAGCAAATTTTCTACTGATTTGGTGCAAAACAAACTTCATTTAAGGTGTATTCTGAATCTCAAAATTAAGTATGTGACGAATTCTGTATTTTTCCTTATGAGCACAACAATCCCATAAACAAAAGAACCTGGCATTTCATAACATTTACAAAAACAGACTGCTTTGAAAACTTTACCACAAAAGGGAAAGCCTACAGAGTTCCTGGTCTTTTACTTTATGCTGTAAGCACAATTTATACAGCCTTGCTAAATGCAGACAATCAGACTTTTCTGGTTATTTTATTATTAATTTATTGGGGAAACATACCTGGCCTTCTCCATTTCACAAAAAAAAACATGCCACACTACATACTTCACATTAGCAAAGTCACAATAGGCCTCACATAACAATATATGGGCAAGACAAGGCAGCTGACTTTTGCCCTCCTGTCCCTACCAAAAGCCCGGCAGCATAGAGGCTATTCATGTGCAGCCATACAAACATTTTAGGGCCAAATTCAGCTCACAAATAACCAGGGGAAGGATTCTTCTAATACTTATCAAGCTGCAGCCAGCACAAACAGCCATCAGCTTCTGCAGGGCAGTGCTGAGGAGCTGAGCTAAAGGTGCTGAGAGCATTCCCAGCATGTCATGTCACTCCTTTTCCAGATACCCTCTATCATTCCATACGGCTGCTCTTCCTCCTGTGCCATGACTGGGTTTCTTGCAAAAGTTTTAAATAAGCTTCAAGCACAGAAAGAGCCGGGCCGTCACGCCGTTACCTGGGGAGGTGATGTGTATTTCCTGTCCTGCGGCGTCCACATCCTGTGCAAAGAATCTAGGGAATTCTCTGAGAGCTGATGGGATTTTCGCCCCGCGTGACGGCCTTTCAGCTCCACATCCTCGTACGGGTTTTCCTTGGGTGACTCGCCTTCACGTTTTCAGTTGGCGTTTTTGTTGTTGTTGGGTTGTTGGTTTTTTTTGAAGAAAAGAAAAACAGACAGGAATGTAAAGTTAAAAAAAATAAAAATCATGTGAACCAAGTGAAAGGCTTTTAGAGAAGCTGCTCAGCTTTCAGCATGACTCATCCCTCGAGCTGCAGCTGGAAGTATTTGGAGGAGAACTTGGCTATGAAGTCGATAAGTTTCTTTGGGGTTTTTGTTACTGCTTTTTTTGGGTTTTTTTAATAATAAAATGCAAAGATTTCATAAGATGTGCTTCTGAGCATCCGCAGCTGTGGAAAAATTACCGATATATAAAACCTAAGGCACATAACTACTTTAAAGTGTATCAGTAGATTTTATAACTCTGTAGCAGCCACTAACAGGGTGAAATAAATAGCAATAAATAGTTGTTCTTAACATACAACCCTTACACACAATAAGACAATTTCTACTTGATTCACTTTTCTCTTTGCCTGAGAGAAGGTAAAGAAAGAATAAGCACTTCAGATCAGCAGTGCCAAGAGAGACGGTTGGAAAATGTAAAAGATGAGGGAAGAATTTCTGCTCCAACCATACTGCATCTTCAAAGTGTTCTTTAAAACACATACTGCCTCCTAATTAAGCAGCTATTCATTGCAATTTATTTAAAATTTATATCTCCCACAAGGAAACTCATCTCGTATAGAGGCTTGAAGAGTTAATCAGTAAATATGATATAAATAAAAAATACATAAAAAAGCAGCCTGCTCTCTTTGAATTATTAGCATTTGAAAACCAGAGCAAAAAATTTATAGTCTAGATTTAAGTGAGAAGCAATACCATTCAGCAGCCTAAGGACCAGTGGAATGACCTATTGTCTTCTCAAAACTTCAGAATTGACTAAACTTCTCACTGAACAAAGAAGCATGAAGATGAATGAGTGCCATCAGCAAAATGAACATTCTGGATCTATTTATTCAAACAGTTCATAATCAGCATTTGGGTTAGAACTTCAGTTTTTTCAAACACAGGGTCTTTCCAGTTTTCCAACCATCTCACACAGAAAATCATCCCCCCAAAAAGTGATCTATTCAAATTTAAGACTTGAATTGGCATCAACTTGAAACATGCTGGAAGTTCCAAACTTTCAAACCAACTTGCTTTTTCTTTTATATCTAAAGATGACTATAAAATTCATGGGTTTAGTACAATATATAATGCAATGCAAGCTATTAAATATAAGAAATTCAGATTGTACTACATTATCAATTAAGAACTGAAAACAGAAAGCTATAGCATGGTTTAATACTCATAGTGTTACAGAAAATAGTCACTGCTTTTACAGAGATAACACTTGAGGCATAGGTATTTTCAATGAGAGCAAGGCCTGGATTCACACCCAGCTCATTTGACTACCATTTTTTTTTGTTCTAGGCAGAATATTACATTTCCTCATTTTACATAAGAAAACAAAAGTATTTTGTACACTCTACTTTATTGTTAAGTTAAGCCTGGAAGCATGAGACTGCTTGATTCATCGATTTTACCAGTAAGAGTACCTGCTTAGCAAGTTCTCCATTTCACAATACAAGTAAAAATTTTTGCTTCAAAAAAAGTTTTGCTTCAGTAGTGTATCATACTAAGATTTCTAGTCAAATATAAGCAGAGAGTGAACATTTTAGCTTTGTTTTAATTAGAAGCCTGAATAACTGCTGCTCTTGAAGAATGTTTGAATTGGCAATCACAGCTTATTATTTCATCCAGAGGGAATCTGATTCTAGCAGCTGCACTATCATCATAGGCAATCCACACGCTGCATGGAGAG
Source organism: Jacana jacana (assembly GCA_013400555.1). Taxonomy (NCBI): domain Eukaryota; kingdom Metazoa; phylum Chordata; class Aves; order Charadriiformes; family Jacanidae; genus Jacana; species Jacana jacana. Next base: position 61,295 of record VZTM01038496.1, on the reverse strand, counting down.
AACACGTTTGGGTGCATGAGGTACTTGAAAGAAAGTCTTTTTCATTAATGCAATGAACAGGATAAAACCTAAGCAACAAATATTCCTACAAAAATGTCAAGCAACAAATGTTTTGGGAGGAGTATGGAATTGATTTGTTCCTTCTGCAGGAAGAAAAATAAATAGATATTGCACACTAATTCTGTTACTTGTAAACTCTACAACTCCAGATATGATAATCATAACAACAATAAATGGTCCACTTTGCAAAATGCTGATGCTTACTCACAGCTAATTGCACTGTACTAGCATAATAAAATTCCTTGTAAATCCATGTCAAGTATAGGTCAAGCAAGCATTTTAGAATGGATTCACAGATTTCAAAATACCCGGATACATTAGATAGTGCTTAAACATATGCTTCCTTGTGAAAACAAATGTTATTATATGTCTGCATAGCATCCAAACTCCTGAGAAGAAAGAAGCCCATCAGCTGAATAGAAACCTTTTTTAAACTGTAAAACATTGAAAAGTTTTAGGGTGAGTCTCTTTCCAAGATACAATGTAAAACAGAATTGCTTGAACCCAGTTAAACTCAGCATTACTAATGTTGACCTAAAATATTAAGTACAGAAACAGGCCCGGAGAAGTCTTGGATGAGAGGAGAGGGAGGAGCGAGGAACCATGAGCAGAGGCTGCTTTTCTGACTCAGATTCTCTACCAAAAGAAAGCTCGGGCCAAATTCCTCTTCAGTGTAATGTGGAGGTCAGTGGAGACACCACAGGGGTTTTAACTCTTTCCTTAGAGCTGTGAGAGTTTCTTCAGATGACTGGCTTGCTGTTCAAGAGCACTTGTTTCTTTATTTTTCCCATTTGCTTAAGAATCCAATTGTTTCAGGGTGGTCTTTTTTTTGAAATTATATCTTGAAAAAAAAATATGCCTCAACTATTCTCTTTTTTGTGTGTTTCGTTTTGTTTTGGTTTGTTTGTTTGTTTGTTTTTAAAGAATAAACTTCCTTAGCAACTCTCTGATAGCCTGAGCAATTCAAGATAACCCAGTTTCGCTGATTTGGCATTTCAACACAGTATTTTGTCCAGCCAGTGAATCAAAAGAGAAAATTTGTCTAGGTGTTCAGTAATTTTCAAACCTTAGACAACCACCATGGTTTTAGTATGTACGCTCTGCCTGGTGGATGAGCCGTAAACCAGATACACAAAAAGAGCCCCAGGCAGCCCAGACAGACTGGTTTCTGGGTGCCAAGTGTAGGAAAATAAGTGACAAGAGACCCAAGATGGCAGACAAGCTAAAAAGATGTATGAGCTGCCTTAGAGCAGCATTGAACCCTGTCACTGCACCATGACTCCCTTCAATGGAACAAAGACCTGGGAACTGATGGCAACCAGCAGATGTAGGTCCCGCACTGGAGGGAAGCTCTGGGGAAAGGCTGCAGGGGAGGCTGCAGCACAAAACTGAGGAAAGCTTTCATATAGCTGGACTGGGTCAGAGATTTGCAGCTTTGATCTCTGTGTTTCTCCTCAACACCATGATTTCTCTAGTCCCAAAACCCAGGCAAGGGATGTTCACAGTCTGCAGGCTGTAGTCCTTTTGCATTCATGTGGATTTGATGCAAAAGGAAAACACATTGTAACAAAAGAGCAAGGAAATATTCTCATTCCTTCCATATGGATGTCTCTATTGGAAGCCAAAAGGAGAAACATTATGCAATATAGAGAACAGGCTTGTCTCAATGAGGCTGCAACAGACAACAGCAGTCTATCACTAGCTTCAAAGGAAACTGAATCAAACCACGAGAATGCACGTGGTCACACAAAATAGCAAGGCTTTGGCAAATACTGTCTCTAATCACCATCCCTGCTTCCAGATCAGTTCCCTTTATATGAATTTTTTAAAGTTTCCCATTCTCTTGAATTCTACGTACCGAACTGCTGAGTTAACACAGGACATTTATCTACACGACGTTTATCTTCAGAAAACCTCACAGGCAATTTAATGATTGGTCCACAGAGGAAAGGAAAAAAAAAAAAACACCCAAAAATATAAAATAACAAGTGATCTTTAGAAAAGTCCTGAGGAATGTGGTGCCTTGACCTTAAGCATCAATAAGTGTCGTCCAGTGACTGCAATTCCTCACTCCGCGATACTCTGCAAGTCAGCCCCACTGAGTCCAGAGGCAGCACACAATGTTCTGCTGCTCAGCCTTTCACACGTGGCAAATGGGAAGCAGAGGCAGACTCAGCAAGGCTGTCTCACACTGAGAAAGGAGTGAAAAGTAAGACTGAGGGGAAAAAAAAAATAAATGCAGGCAGACGCTTCTCTATAAATGGCAGAAAGCAGGGAAAGGCATCATTTATTTCTAGATGGGAGAAATAATTATCAGAGGAATGAAATGATTCCCTGAGTGCCGATTATAACTCCTGCCCTTCACACTGCTAGAAAGTGAGAAGAATCAAACAGCAGGTATACAGTAAGGGAAAGGGCTCAACTTCTGTTAACTTGCGTCCTAAAATAGGAGCCAATGCCCATAGTGGAGTTAAGGTCTCCAGAGGGTGATGCTGAATACCCAAGTGAAGAGCCTAATACCTTCCTTGGTGGCCACACAGAAAGCCCAGGCCCCTGAGATGTACAGCTGAGTTAGGCAGAATTAGCACCTCACAAATGACAAAGGTTGTATTTCCTGCAAAATGCAGCATGTGGACAAAATATAGGGCAATTAATGTATTTTAAATTATAATGAACTGGGAGATAAAAATTCAGCTACCATCCCAGGAGATACTTGGAAAAAAGCAGCATGTACCTCCAGAAGCAAGGAACTGGAAACACAGGCAATAAATAGGCAGGAAAAGATGCCCCAGATAGGCAGAATGAGTACTGAATAACAGACAAGTACCCAAGTAAGCAGTGTATAAGAACCCGTGATGCTTGTGGCACACATCCTCCCCTAAACCTTTTGCAGTGTTTCTGTAACAACAGACAGAAAGGGCAATTATCAACTCTTTTCCACACATAATCCCTCTGGTGGCACCTACAGGTTCTTGAACTACCTTTTTTTTGCCCTTCTGCCCATGGCCTCTGGTTAGCTGTAGATCCAGCCCAATTCATCCAGCTCACGCACATTAATGCACACAAGCCCTTGCAGAAGAATAAGATAAAATACCACTTGGCAAGGAGGAAGCAAGCAGAGAAGGGTGGATGCGGAATTCTGCTTTTGCTGCTGTTGAAGAGGAAGCAATGGGAATGAACCTCTGAGTGCAAGCACTGCATGAGGGAACAACACAGGATTCATGTGCTGTGCAGACTTGCATCTCCCCAGAATCTATGGGCGCTTAAGTCCAAAGAACTGCTCAATGGTGAGAACCCAGGTGTATTCTGCGTATGCGTTGCCTATTTTATTCATAGAATTGTACAAACACGAATTCATACTGCCAGTGCTGGAGGAAAACTCAGCCACTGGGATGTTTACGAGCATGTTCAGATCAAATGGATAAAAACCACAAAATCTCCACACTCTCATAAAGTATCTGAGCTTAGATCTTTAGTACATAGATGAGCTCTTTCAACATCAGAGAAGCTGACATTGTGCATCGCAGCTGAGGAATTTACCCCAGGAATCTGCAGAAAGGGGAACTATTTCAATATTAAATTACAACTAAGACACATTATAGTTGCTTTGAAAAGCCATTTCTGACCAATACTGAGTTGCAGACCATTACTTGCTTATAATCTTACCATCCAGTGTATCAGCTCGGTACCGCATTATCAGAAAAGCAGCAGAGTATCTGCAACAGGCAGAGTGACAAGTCCAAAGTGCTACGGGTCTTTTGAGCACTGGCCCATGGAATTTGGAGGCAACAGCCTGTGCTTCCTGAACTTTTCCAGTTTTGCTTTGCCTTGCAATAAGCAGAAGAAACAACGCAGACACTTTCAGCTCCCTGCTCTCTCTGCAGGGACTGCAGGAGCTTAGAGCTATAATTATAACAAAGCATTCAATGGAGAAGAGTAAGTATGGCTGGTAAACTAATAAGAAATTTCACCCGCCAAACTCATCCATTTAATGCTCACTTCAAAATCGTGCGTGAAAACATCTGACAAGCAACAGTTAGCACAGCACAGCATCAGCACTTCAGAGAAGTTTAACCCTTCTGACTTCAACACAGTCTCTGTGAATTTGAACTATGATTTGGGAGAGAACCCTCATGGTCATTTTACTCTCTGTTTTAGTAACTGGCAAGATTGACTGAAAAAAAAAAAGGTGGTAATAGCTGACACAACTGTCCAAAGAAGCTGTAGTGGACGGTATAGCTGTGAGACCCCACAAAGAAAAATGGGGATCTAAATAAAGCATTAATTAAAAAATTAATTAATTAAAAATAACCAAAATCCATGTATCCCAATGTAGCAACAAAGCAGCAACCTGATCATGAATAGGATAAGATAGCTAGAGTATTTGGCCTTTCTTTGACAGACCCATATGGATACTGTTTGATTTAATGTGCTCTGGCTGCCATTACCCTACACTGTCTATTATTAAAACTGCCACAACTACACTGTCCAAAAACTCACATGCCTTTTAGACTGTGAGAGGCAGACTAGGGGTGTGGAAGAAGACAGGGACACACATTTCCCTGATCACTGCTTGCAATATCATTTTGTTAATCATATCAATCCTAGCTCTCTTTGACTAATAACTATCCAAAGATCCCAGTAAAGGTCTATCTGAAAACCCACAATGTTTTCAGAGACGGAACTAGCACAGCACAGCTAGCAGAGGTGCAATCTCTTCAAGCTTGCTTCAGCTTCACAGCAGCCCAGCAATTCAATTCCAGTTTCTCCTACTACAACCCTTTTGATGTGAGATGATAATATGACAGTAAATAATGCAATGCAAAAGAATGACAGGCAATGGAATCACAGAATCATAGAATCATTTGGTTGGAAGAGACCCTTGGGATCATCGAGTCCAACCAACTGCCCTGCTCTACAAAGTTCTCCCCTACACCATGTCTCTCAACACTACATCCAATCTACTCTTAAACACAGTCAAGGGTGGTGAATCTACCACCTCCCTGGGCAGCCCATTCCAGTGACTGACCACTCTTTCTGTGAAGAATTCTTTCCTAATGTCAAGCCTAACCCTACCCTGCTGCAGCTTGCAGCCATTCCCTCTTGTTCTATCGCTAGCTGCCCATGAGAAGAGACCAGCACCAACCTCTCTACAGTTCCCCCGTCAAGCAGTTGTAGAGAGTGATTAGGTCTCCCCTCAGCCTCCTCTTTCACAAACTAAACAGTCCCAGCTCCCTCAGTCATTCCTCATAAGATTTATTCTCCAGGCCTTTCACTAGTTTCGTAGCCCTCCTCGGTACTCGCTCCAGCACCTCGATATCTCTCTTGTGCTGAGGTGCCCAGAACTGGACATGGTACTCAAGGTGTGGCCTCCCCAGTTCTGAGTACAGGGGGACAATCACCTCCCTACCTCTGCTGGTCACACCATGCCATTGGCCTTCTTGGCCACCTGGGCACACTGCTTGCTCATATTTAGCCACTTGTTGACCAGCACCCCCAGGTCCTTTTCTGCCAGGCAATAACGTGGCATGTAATGATGGGATTTTACTGGAAAGATCAGCTCGCTGTCTTTCTAACCTTTTTCCACATTTACTGGAAGAACTTTGCAAATGTTCTAATTTGAAAGCAATGTCAAGCTGGAATATCTTCCAACTGGACCTCAGTCATCATTTCTACAGCTCTTGGCACACACAGTGGAGGATTCAGTAAAACAGCTAAATCATCCCATTTGTTACACGACATGCACTATGTCCAATTTACATCTGAATTCCAAAAAACTAATCAGTTTAGGAGAGACAAGGTTCCTTACCAGGGGGGATAAAGGGCGTGACACGCTATTCTGGAGTCCACAGGGAAGGTTAAGTTACTGACATTCTCTCCACACTCAAGAACTTGTGTGTAGGTCCACACCTGCCTATTTCAACTGCTCAGGCACCCACATGGGTTAGGCTGCCCTGACACTCTGCTTAGTAATGCTGATTTGAGACATATTTTTCCATCTCCTCTCTTATGAGTTCTGATATATTGGGAAATAGCTGAGAGACCAAGATTCATCTATTTTCATCTCTCTGGAAAAAACTTGCTCTCGCTAATTTCAAGGAGAGATGGCTACAGCAAAAAAAGGACATTTTGCTCCCTGAGTGATACCTGAAACCTGTATACAAGCCTTATGTGGCTATGATTTTACCAAATTAAAGAGCATTTCCTCAGCCCGTGTTTGATGGACTCCATCTTCCATAGCATATCCTAAAATGACAAGTGAAAAAAATACCTGCATTTAATGAACAAAGGAGACTGATGCCGCTGACTACACCAACTGCAAGGTTAAAGGAGAGGCATATGGCCAGTGATCTACACAGCACTGGGACCTGCCATCATGCAGCTCTAACAAGTTTTGGCACGGCACCTAACTTCTGGCATAGACCAGGCCTGGCTATATCTAACTGGAATGCATATAGCTGGTGTCCCCATACAAACACAAATGATAGCATACCTGGTTTCACTAGATTTTCTCAAGTTAAACTTACTATTGTGCCTTTAACTTTGTCTTTGCTTTACTCATTCAGCTTTTTTGGGTGATGATAACAAGTGCTATATTCTAGATGTCAGGAGAAAAATGCCTCAGAGACATCAGAGGTTAAATTACAATATTCAAATATCTCAACTGCATTTAGGGGAACAGACTGGAAAACTGAAACAGTATGGTACATATGACAGGAAATACTGTTGTCCACAAACACAGTAGAAGCAACTGTCTCAGACATCTCTTAATACTATGATAGTTTCTTGAATGTGCACAAAGCCAAGCACGGTTTCCCCAAATGGATTCATAAAGCCACATCAATTTTGGTCTGATTAAAGACTCATTCAAAACCACAAGAAGCAAAACAATGTTAAGTTTACTATGACTGCCACATTCCTGCGAGTGCTAGTACAGAAGATGAATGAAGTCCACATGGTTCCTTGCACATGGAATACAGCTCTGATTAATATTAGGAATGTGCACCCCTTTATACCACTGCATCTTGATTAATGCAGAATGGATCATTATGTTCCAATCCAATATCTGCCTTGAACTTTACATGCAGATATTTCATCTATTAAAGTATACAAAAATATTACAAAATTAAACAAAGCATCTAGTTCATAACATCACCGGATTCCAAAGCATAATCTTTTTTGGTTTTAATGTACCTTAAAACTTTTCTTTTTTTTTTTTTTTTGGTCAAGTCAGCTCTTAAAGTAACATAAACTAGCCGTAGAAGTGCACACTGTCCTGGTCATTGAAGAAGGAAGCAGTGTAAGGCACCAGGACAAAGCCAAAGGCTTAGTGTACATACGCATCAGAGGAGGAGGTCATGCAGTAACCTCAAAACCAAAGACTCTAGTCCTAGCACTTACATGCTTAGAAGCTGAATTTTGATCATTACACTAGGCTGAGTGAGAGCACTCAGTACCCCACACAGTATCTTGTGGATATCTAACATTGAATATGCTTTTTTAAAGTAAACCTCTGAGAGATAATTCACCACTTATCTACCACTCTCCTCTGCTTTCCAAGTGAGGGAGAAACATCCTGCTGAGGGGCACCACACTGAGAGATGCGGTGACAGACAGGAGAGCTGGGCTGCTGTCCAGGGGAACCTCAGCAAGCTAAAGGAACAGCTCAACAGGAACTTCAGGAAGTTTACGAAAGACAAATACGATCCTGCACGTGGGTCAGAATAACCCTGCAGCAGTCCATGCCAGGGCCAACTGGTTAGGGAGCAGCTCTGCAAACAAAAGGCTGAAGGTCCCAGTAGGCAACAAACTGAACACAAGGCAGCAGTGTGTGCCTGTGGCAGGGGAAGTCAACCACACCTTGCCTGCGTTAGCAAGAATGTGGCCAGCAAGTCATGGGATTTTATAATTGCCCTCTATTTGGCCCTTGTAAGGCTGCCTCTGGGGTATTCACAGTACCAGAGAGACCAGAGATAGTCTAGAGCAAGGCTGCTAAGATGGCTGGGGCTGGAGCATATGATGTAAGCAAAAGGCTGAGCAAACTGGGACTGTTTAGCCTAGAGAAATCATGGGGGGAACCTAACTGCTTCCCTACCACAACCGAGAAGGAGGTCATTGGAAAGGTGGAGGCAAATGCTTCTTGGAGGTACACAGTGAAGGATGAAAGACAACAGTCACAAATAGCAACAAGGAGAATTCTGATGGGGTAAGAAGAAAAATTCCTTCATAGTGATATCAAGAAAAAAATCTTCACAGTGGAGGCTAAGCTATGGAGTAGGCAGTGGAACCACGCTCCTAAGATATTTTGAAAACTCAATCAGACGTAGCCCTGAGCAACCTGATCTAACTTTGAAAATAGCCTTGCTTTCAGCAGAGGTTGGACCAGCTGACTCCAGAGTCCCTTCCAACCTGAATTTTATTTTATGATTCTGTCTGACAGTAGAGTACTTTGAACATTGCTCAAGATTCACAGCCTTTTTCCTCTTGTGTTGTAACACTCACTTGCATTAAAAGTTTTAATTCTACAGGGAGTAGGGTCAGAGGGGACTTTACTAAATTTACTACTATTGTGAAACTGTTTTAACTACTTTGAGGCTTTTAGGGAGGCAGGAGATTCAACCAGCTATAGATGAACCCACTACCACTTTAGGGCAACTGTTTGCAAAGAAAACCAAAAGCAGCAGTGACAGTCTTTTCTATCTTTAAAGCAGACATAAATCTATAAAATTAACTCACTCTTACAGACACTTGGTTTGCATGAGTACAACAGTGCTACTTAAGAGACCGGGGTCTAACACTACTGGTATAAATTATGCAGATGTGATATACAAAACTATGGTAGTTTCTTTAAAGCCAGAGATCAAACTACTTTGGCTTGTCTTTAATCACACTTGATAGTTTATAAGAATTACACTGATTTGGTATTCCCCCACACCGTCTGCATTGAATGAAGTGCTTTGGAATGAGGTTGTTAAACAGCAGTACAAAACAATGAAGTTCTCTGTTTGTTCACGAATCTCAAATTGCGTGTTCTCTTCCTGCTACCCTGCCAAAATGCCCAAATTATAATCTGCAGGGAGCTGCCTTATAGTTCCCATGGTTGGAAGAGCACAATTTGATTTTTTTTATTTTTTCTCATTTGAAGAAAGCTTCTTACTATGCCTGTATATTTTATTTTTATATTTAGCAAACCAAAGCAAAGAAGCATGACCACCTGATGTCTGGTAGCACGTTGACAGGTTGTGAGCAAAGATGAGCATTGCAATTAATGCACAATCCATTTTCAAGTGCAAATTGCACAGGGGTCTGACTGTTTGTGGAGAAGTCTAACGATCATATAAGGATATCCTCCACAGAAAAAAACTTTCTAGTATCTACATAAGCCCCCATTTTTATTATCAGACACTGAACAGCAGCATTTTTGTGTGTTATGAAAGCATTTTTTGGAATGGTATAGAAGGAAAGTACAGCTGCAGATGGAAAAAGTAAATTCCTGTTTTCACTGAGTCTGACATGCCAGACAGAGAATTTGAGTATAAGGAGAAAGAGCCCCAAGCTGTAGTTTGTGGCCACCGATCTTGCTGTGTTAACTGATGTGACCAAGAAGAGTTTTGCTCTATCATCTTTGTTTGCCCTTCAAACATTTGTAAGCAGTATTAGAGTGCCTCTGGTCCTCCTTCTCAGCAGACTAAACAAGCTCAGCTTGTCAGTGTCTCTTCAGAGTATGTGTGCTCTAGGGCCCCTGACTATCTTGGTAGCCTTCCAGTTTTCAGTAGATAAAGATTCATTGTCCAAAGTAAAATGAAGTACCATTTGTATCTTTTGTAATAATATGATACTGAAAGAGTTAAAAACAATGCAGATACTCATCACTTATGTGGAAAATCTGTGCTCTGAAGGGCTGCCCAATTTTCAGTAATTATAACAACTTTTTTGATGATAAAAGAATGTATGCACAGGCCATACATTTCCTTCTAAGACCAAAAGAAACATGTTTTTCTTGTGAAGCTTAATCAAAACAGTGTTTTGGTTGCACATTCCTGATGGCTCTATAGCTAAAGGAAATTAATTTTTCTTTAACCAGCAACTGGGACTTGGGGAAGACCAGCAATGGTGCTACAAACAACTGCTTTGGAACAGTCTTGAAAAGCTCAGGCTCACCACACAAGGACCTGTGAGGTTAATCTTGCTATTGAATAGTTCTGTAAACACTGTCTCAATTTCAGTTCTTTACATCTTTACACCACTCAAGGCTTCAAGCCAAGGCCTTGATAAAAAGAGTGATTTGGTTCTTGAAAAGCATAGCAAAAAGCTGATCAAACAGTCTGTTTCCAGTACCACCCAATGAAGTCCAAAGGAATCAAGACCTCCTGCATGCAAACTAAGAGTTACGTTAGCACTGATGTATCAAACCCATTTACCCTCCACTTAATCTCTCTTTACTGACAGCACTGAATGTTCTTTGTACAGGGTATGTGTTCAACAATATACAGTTCACCCACAACTGCTCCACATCCCACTGTGAGCCCATGTATTGTAACAGGTTCTTACCTACAATGTCTTCATAGGCATTTTCTTCTAAAGTGCTCTTGGATCCAAATTTATGCTGGCTCTCAGTCCCATTTTCAGTTGGGGAAGGAGGGTACAGGGATTGCAAACTTGATGCATCCTCAAACTCAAAGGATTTTCTAAAGTTTAAAACAAGAAGTAATTAGTAACTAGAATGCAAAACAACTCAAACATCTAACTCAAACATCATTCAACATCTTTATTTGCTAAAAAAATTTATATAAAAAGACTCCCCCCAAAAATCACACATCATTCTTTAAAGACTAATTTTTAAAGGGCCTCAAGTCCTGTGCTCATAGCAGTCTTTAGTATAGCAATTTGTCACACTTTTATGAGGTTGGAAGTATTATTATCCCCATTATGTGAACGGGGAGAAAATACCAAGAAAGTATGTGAGTCTAAAGTTACAGATTAAGTTAGTGGCACAGTCTTCAGATTAGAAATTGCTTTGCTCTTGCCAGGTACTCTGGAAACATGTGGTCCTCTCTACTCAAGACAGACATTTCTCTGGAATGCTTTCTTCCACTGGTTGCTCTGACAGACATAGCCCTTAGTTTGAAAGCACTCACATCTTGAACCTTCAGATATGTTCACTCATAAAGGTTGGTGTACATATACCAAAGGCAGGCTTGTGTAAAAGTCAGCCATATTCCTTGCACACCCCACATCAAGCACAAAGGACAAAGCATTGAGGAAATTAAGGCTCTCTGGGGCATGAGCAACCCAGGCTGATGGCTGGGGGCCTAAAGGTTCAGGGTCTCTGGCAGGAAGGTGAGGGGCAGCTGGATCAGATAAACCCATACAGCTGGTGTCCCACCCAGGTACTTGAAGCGAGGACTATTCAACTTCTTCTCAGCCACACCTGCCCCAGTGCTACTAAGCAGTCCAGGGAAAGAGGAGCCCAATCCCTGCCACATCTCCAGTTTGCCCAGCACTTGTTCTCTGAGACAATATCTACACTGAAGTGGAGAGGTGTATGGTTTGCATTGCTGGCTCTACCAGGGCTAGCATTCGATTGATTTAGTGCTGAGGATGAAATGGGCTCAGGTAGGAGTGTAAACCCCTGAACACTGGAAGGGGCTGCCCAGGGAGGTTGTGGAGTCTCGTTCTCTGGAGACATTCAAAACTCGCCTGGACGCGTTCCTGTGTGACCTGATCTAGGTGTTCCTGCTCTGGCAGGGGGATTGGACTAGATGAGCTTTCAAGGTCCCTTCCAATCCCTGATATTCTGTGATTCTGTGATCCCAGGCTTGCAGAGGCTGTGCTGATGCCCACACTCCACTTGATATCCAAACTAGATTAACAGTAAGTCATACTGTACATCAACACCTTTCCTCTTCAGCTGGAGTGAAACATATGTTGTCAGCATATCCATATGGCAGTGGCAGTCTCATGAGACATACTTCAGCCTGTTAATTGGCTCAAGAGTATCACTAAAGGCAACACAATGACTATCCTACAAATACTGCATTAGACAAAAGCATCTCCTATTTGTCTGCTGGGGTAGACTTCTGGGTCTGGGGCAGGCTTAGGAAGTCCCTCTCTTTCCTTTCCCTAATCTTAAGAATATCCAGGTCTGTGGTATGTACATTCATGGCAGAAACAACCGTGAGTTTCACATCCAGACATCCGCTTTTCCACACCTGCTCACAGTAATAAAAATGCTTAGGCACTGAAGACACACTTGCATATAAAATGAGAATTTCTAAAGTAGTTAAATATCCAACTCATAGATTTCAAGGCAACGCCATGGTGCAGTGACACTGCGTAGGACCACAGGACGAGTTTTGTGGACCAGCACTCTGCTGAGCTCCATGTGTCCCAAACCTATTCTGTGACACTCCTCTCCTGCACTGTGCTGTGCTGGAGGATCTCCAACTGCAAGGGAACATCCAGGTCACATCAATCTGAAATTTAGAAGCTACTGTGGGCACCAGGTCCTCTGAATACAGACTGGATCTATGCTAGCAGGCAAATATGAGAGACTTCCTCCATTTTACTCTAAAGTTGAATTAGCCACCACAAAGAAACCAGTGTTTTCAACCAAAATGTGAGAAGAATAAATACCCACAGTCCATTTGAGTGAGTGAAAAGCACATGTATGTTTAATCTGACATACACAGCTACACGCTGTAGACATAATGAATTACGTCTGTTCTCAAAAAGAGAGTAGTTTAGAGACTGAGATTTCAATAACTGATATTAACAAAATACTGAAATTCTTAGATTACTTGTATGCTCTCAAGCTCTTTGTAAAGGCTGGAATTCTTATGTAACTGAAGGAAGAACAATAGCAAAGACAATAGTTAAGATTTTGTTAGGCATTTCCACCCAGCCTTGAAGTCAGCTGGCAAACCTGCGATTTTGGGAGGTTGAGTTAAACTTACTTAGATTGTCATTAGTCAGAGGTAAATCCAGAGAAATTGCTAAACTGCGGTAGGGTAAAGATGTTACAAACAAATGGAAACTTACCTTGTACAGTGTGGAACTGATTTGCAAGAATCATCATGTATACATGATAACAGTGTAAATACTATAACTTATATTCCAATAACTACAACTTAAATTGACAAATATTGGTTTTTTAGGGGGCTTCTACCTGCTAGTCCCACACAAGACTGAGGCTCCATTGCAGAACCATGCTGTTGTCTAACTGCTACAATGGGAGACTGAACCTGCAGGTGCAAGCATAAATTGTACTTCTTCTGAAAGAAGTTTCAAAACTTCATCTCACAAACTCATTGTAACAAAATACTGTGGTTCTTAGGTGACTTGTAAGCTCTCAAACCCAGTGTGTGTACACAGTGACTGACTTGGATCTCTTAGCCATAACTCATGCAGTGATTCTGTGCAAGAATTCTGTTATTCATTCCTCTCTGCCACCCACCACACAGACCATTTTACCACTTGCCCCATGATTTTTCAATAAAGGCTACCATTTATAGCACAACATTTAAACATCCTTGTTTGCCTTCTGTACCTTGGAAATGCTGTGCTGAACAAAAGCTTTATTTCACAAACTCCTGGTAAAAACTAATTTACTTCCTCTAACTGAGATTGTTGCCAGAACTCAAAGATAAGCACTGCTAATCAGATCTTGGCTTTCCACATTCCTTCCCGCCCGCCTCAGTCTTTCTCAGAGAAACAACGTACATCAGCAGAGCTCTTTGATCCATTTCAGAAGCAGAAGAACAGAAATGAATTCTGTAAATAACAGAAGCTGAAGGCTCCTCCTTCTCCTTTTCCTGCCCCAGCATACTTTAGGTCAGGTTGTGCTGACATACTTTTAGTTAATTGAGCCAACATCAAGCACCAGATATTAAATTGATGGTGTTCACCTGGGGTGCCATTTAGCACTTATTTGCAAAGCTCATCATTAAATATCAAAGAGATTATGTGTGTGTGTGTACATCGTACACATGCACAGATAGTTGAACTTGTTAAAAATGCCACACTTCAAATGCTTATCAACAGCTATGCCAACAGATTCCTAAGTGGTGAACAGAATGAGTTTTACCATTTCCAAAACTGAGGAGGAATCATGCAATTAAAACAAGTCAAGCTCCACAAACTGCTGTGGAAACAGTCATATACTCTGCTCATCATTAACTTAGGAAGGCTATAAAGGCCTTACTCTGCCAAAACATAGTTTTCTCAGCATTAATCCTCTACAGCTATCAATAGTGACTAAAGACAACATTTGTATGCACGGAGTTGAATAAAATCACCAACATTGCATAAAACTGACACAACTGCTGTAATAAAAAGCTTTTGGAAACACAAACCCTCTGCAGTACATTTTGCAGTGAACAGGCAGGCAGAACTATCTTAGACCAGCTATGGCCCTGCAACAAAAGCATAATATGCTTGATTAACAATCTCAAGGAAGGGCTTATATGCCAAAATGAGTGAGGTAACCTTTAGCACACATGACCTAGAGTCTCTTCCAGGGATTGAGGAATGCAGGTTGGAGAACTCCAAAACCATAGCCATAAAAAGGTATTATACCATTGCATCACATCAGTGCAGTTCAGAAGAAGAAATACTTGTCTTGGCCCACAATTCCTAGCATTCATCAGGTGAAAAGAATTGCATTAGAAGGAGCATTTAAAATATTGTTACTAGAAAACACATCACATTTATTTATTTGAAGATCAAGCACAAGACATTTCCCTGAATTTTACCTATTCTGAGATTTTCTGTGAAAGCGCGACTCTTTCTTCTGCCTTCTGGTAACTGGGGGTGCAGGGGTGGATGGGAGGGGAGGAGGAGCAGCAGGTGTAGGAGACGGAGGTAGGCCATTGCTTGGTTTACTTTTGTGGGTTTTGTCTGCTTCATATTCAAAGGTGCGTTTGGGCTTGGGGACAGGATTTACCACAGTGTTAGCCGGGCTTTCAAGGAGCAGTTTAGGGCCAGCTGAGTTTGCAGTAACCCCCTGTTTTGTCTTACTGCTTTTCTCAGCCTCAGTAGGTGTTTCTGGTTCACTCCCCAAAATAACACTCCCTCCTTTGCTATCACTTAGGGTTTCACTCAGTCCCTCCACAGTACTCAAAGTAACAGACTTTTTTCTCCCTTTGTCAACGCTGTAACAGCTACTCGGTAACTGGGGGAGGCCTCTGCCAGGCTGCTCTTTCAGTGCCTGCTCGATCTTCTGTATTCTGTTGAGCACAGCAGAGGACTCTTTCCTCACATGGCCCTTGGGGAAAGTGGCAGAAGGAGACTCGTTCCTGCCTGGTCTCTTTTCAAACTGATAGCAGGAATCCCTGTCATGCAGTTCCTCCTCCTCTGTTTCTGGGTAAGAACACTCAGAAAATGTTCGGCTCATTCTTCTGAGCCCTTTGAAATCAAATGTCTTCTCACTGCAGGGAGAAGTCAACACGCTGGGGCAGCTCTCACTGCCCGACCTCTCCCCAGTGTCCCTCTTGTCCACACACGCACTCATCCTGGGGGACAGCTCTCGGCGGCACTCCCATTCTGTGATCTTCTGCCTGATGTCCAGTGCCTGGGAGCGGACGCTCGCCCGGCTGAGGGAGAGGTTCCTCAAATTGGTAGCAGTGCCCACGCATAGAGTGCTCCGGGTGAGCAGATGGCTCCCTATTGCGTCTCCATCATCAGCCTCCTTTGGACTCTCCTTTTGGTCCTCAGCCTTGAATACAGACAACCTTTTATCCAAAGCACCCACACTGGTGGCTTTCAGAGGGTGGCTTGGGGAGTCAGTGTCTGACGGGCTTGTAGAGGTGCTTTGCAGTGCAGATGTGCGACTGCTCCAGTCCTTGAGGCGCAGTCTGGAACTGGAGACCTTGGTGAGTCGAGTAGAGCGGCAAGAGTCCTCACTATCGCTGAGAGGGTAGGCTAGACTTCTTCGCGGGGACAAAAGAGGCGGTGGAGAGACTGACTGACACCTAGAAGCAGAAAGAAATAAAAAATCAAGTCCTTGGGGAAAAAAGTTATTTGGCAAATTTCTTCTGGCTGCAGGTAAAGCAGAGGATGTCTGAATGCTGCAAAACCACCCTAAGCATTACTAAGACAGCAAATACCATTTAGCCCCAGAGTCAGGGGCTGGGGGGTGGCAGCAATTAACTGTTGTCGTTGATGTCTGATGAGAGCAGTGCATTCAGTGTGTCCATAGCCAATGTTCTCACCTCTGTTTGACCCCCGCTTTTCCAAGTTTCCTGAATTTAAAAACAGCTGAGATTCTCAGAGCAAACCATTGCCTTGAATGCATCTACCAGCTCCAGTTGAGTAGCTCCCTGGCCCCCTAGATTATGAGTCTCTCTGTCGAAAAAGGGTACTTAAAAAGAGCACCATCAGGGAGGAGATTCCCACTGCAACAAAAGCAGAAAAGACTGACCAACAAGGAGCACAGTTTACTTGCTAGTTGCAGTGAGCAAAGTGATTAAAAAAGTTGTCAGTTTTTAATTCATAACATCAGAAACAAAGCACCTCTGTGCTCATACACTGTGGTATTTTAACCACAGCCTTTCAAATCCCCAATGAATAAAAATAAAAACTAAATAAAAGAACAAAAGGAAGACCTGTTTTGTCTTTGGTCTGATGTTGTGACCAACAAATTAAATTCTCCTTATCAAAAAGAACAGAAGTAATTGCTTATCAAAAGAACATCACAGTCTGAAAAAAACACATTAGTCTGCCCATGGTATGTGTTGAAGAATACAAACTTACAGAAAGGCCTCAGTATTACCCTGGGAAAAAAACCCGCAGAACCAATTTTTGCCACGGTTTGCAAAATCACCCATTGTTACTGGGGTTTTGTACACTGTTGCAAAGACTTTTAAGAACAAAAAAGACAAAATGAAATTAAACAACACATTACTCAGCCAGCTCATCACCAATGAGCCAGCAATAAGAAAATTAGGCCAGAACCATATCAAAAAAAGATGTGTTTACTGCACTGCCACAATACATACATACAAAACATAGCAGAAGTAATCATGACTCCTTCAGCATTTTGTCTTGCGACTTTTCTGTTCCAAACAATATGGAAGGAAAAGGAAAGACCCAAAAGCAATGCCTTGTATATGCAGTTAGGTTCCTGCTCTACAAAGATTATGGACAACAAGTTGGTTTTTTTTATAAACTGCCCTGTACACACAAAATTCAAATGAAAGACCTATTTGACCAAAAGAAATCATGGAAACAAAACTCTCTGCTATAGCAAAGGGCAAAAAGATTTATAAGATCCCTACTGCTACATAGTTTTTCTTCCCAATAGCCAGCCGATACCGACACAGGCACAGATGCCAATTTCTGGGCATTCATCTGAAAGTCCAGAGCACTGAGTCATTTTCTGAAAAATGCACTTTGACACAGGAGACATTTCCTTCTCCTTCAAACACATTCCCAGATCAAATTATTATATTTCATCCTGTTCTCCTACAGTGGAAATTTTGCAAGAAAATCTCAGCAGTATCACAAAAGAAGAAAGTTAGGGTCAGAAAGGGACAATGATCAAACTGTCACAAAAGGGAACATAACTTCTATAGAGTCCTGTGATAGTCAAGCCTTTTGGAAAAGAAGTTGCACCGCTGGGTGACTTCTATTTCTTCATCATTTTGAAAAAAATATGTGCCCAAAGGAAAAGAGAGGTCTCCCACCAAAGACATTGGTAAATACTTCAACAACTGGTTAAAGCTTCCTAATTTTAGGACAGAAAGGATCCATGTCAGAATATGCTCTTCTCATCCTATAAGTTAAATTTCCTGCTACACTATACAGCTCCAGACAAACATCTTAAGAGATCTCAGAAGATCAAAAGCAAGTGATGAGTGGTTTGGGCTGGTTGTTGCAGCACAGAGTTTCTAGTGAATTACCTGGAATTACCTTGGCCTACATACCTTTACAGTGCCTGAAAATGTAACCTAAATCAGCCTCCTCAGCGGATTTTACATATAAAGACTACAGCTTCCACTGAGGCCTTTGAAACCATGTTGGCTAAAGTGCCAAGACTCAGCCTGGGGATAGGGACAGACCCTGCAAAGAGGCCATGCAGAATGCTATAGCATGTTAAATTCATTTATTAGATTCTAAATTATAATCTCTATTGACAATAGCAAGAATAAAATACAAAACGACTGGGGTAAAGTCAGTAATGGGACAGCAGACATGAAGGACACACTGACAATCTTCTCTCTGCCCTTGATTCACTATATGGAAATTTAGGCATAGTCCCTCATCTTCTCAGACCTAAGAAACATTTTTTCCATTGTTTTCACTGTCAGGAAAAGGTTTAGTGACTCATCAGGAGAGGAGGAAAAGGGGAAAAGCATGATTTGCATAATCTGCAGAAGTTGCCCAACATTTCTTCTTAGAGATACGACCCATTCTTTTAAATACCAGGTCCCTGGTAAGGTAATTGCACCTAAGGCTTGATCTTGAAACCCCTGAATTCAGTAACAAAACACTTACCCATGTCCACTGCACAAGATTGGGGCTGCAGAGCAACAGGCCCTCTGGAAGTATATGCTGTTAAGTACTCAGGATACCATGGTTAAGAAAAAGATTCTGGTTTACATTGCATTGTCCTGTAAATCTAAATAATCCAGATAAAAGCTATAGGACTAATTCAACTAGAAAGAAAACCAAATCTTCATCTGTGTGGCTTCAGGCCTGTGTTCTCTAAAAGGCAGTGGCAAGTGACTGGGGGAAAAAAAGTCCAAAAGTGGATAATAAAATGGTCCTTCCCCAAGAAATCTGCTTCCATTAGACAGTTATTTTCTTGAAGGCACAATAGTTCCACAGACTTTAAAACTAGTATTACTGGACAGAGATGAATAATTAAATAACTTGCAATTTTCCATACAAAGATTGTAAAGCAAAGTGTTTTTATTGAAGTTTTCTTTATACACAATGATACATCCAGCACCTTACAAAGCATATCATTACAGCAGCTTCAAAATATTATGTATAAACAGCACAAGTAAAGATTATGGGATCAAGTTTAGATTTCTTAACAAGTTTCCTTGAACAGTGACTTCTTTCTGGTCAATGACATTTCTTTGAGAATATCAGCATTTCACAAAACAAACTGGAATATGTTGCTCCAATTGCCTATCTGATAAGGACTTTCTTCCAACACACAGCCTTAGGTGCACAGCTCTCAAACCAACTGGCACATCAGCAGTGAATTGCAGTCTGAGATGCAAATCGCCTGCCAAGCAGCCCACAATGTCTTGTAAACAGGTCACAAACACTGGAACTACCTCTGTAGTGGGACTCCTTGCTACAGAGTGACCCCTGCACCTACACAGTGACACCCCCTAAGCTACACAGCTTAGCCTTGCTGCTGTGAATTGTTCCCTGAGAAATCAGAATTCCCCACAGAAGGAAAAAACTGGTAATATCAGTCACACTGTAGAAACAACTGATCTTTAAATTCTGATTCAGTCTCTTCTCTCCAGCTTGCCTTTTTCTCACCCAAGCATAGAAAAAGCTTCTAATTTACAAAACCTGTAATTCTCCAGGCCCACTTTCAAATAAAGACAGGATTTCCATGGACCAACTTATCTATTCATATTATTTTCTCTAGTAAAGGTTAGAATCAATAGGCATCTCCTTTCACCAGTTTCAGTGAACACCTGTGGATAACAGGGGAGCCGTATCTCATCTGCATCAACAGAACAGAATCACTTGATCCATTGCTTTGTGCTAATTTGCACCTTACTCATCACAAAGATGAAAAAAATGTTATTCCTGCCCAGTTTGTGAGGCCTCTAGCAAGACTGACTTAGACTAAAAATCTATCGTGATTGAGAAGGGCTGGTTCTTGCTGCCCTAAACACCTGAGCACTCACCCTGTATCTGACCCAAAGGTCAGAAAGTCTCTGATTTTGGACAAGACACCAATGTTCTCCCACCTGCAAAATATGGATACTAACACTTGGCTGTGTGTAAAAGAGGGATAATTTAATATCTGGAGATGACTCTTGAAAGCCATATGAAAACAGTACCAAAAGCAGTGAGCCTGAAGTTTTGACCTAGTTGAGGAGAAGCATATCTCCTGCCTGCCTCCATTGCCAAACACCAACTCCAGAAAAGAGGAGAAATGAGTGCAGGCAACTCCCACAAGTTCATGAGATAGCTTTCAACCACAGGAGGCAGTCAGAATGGTGGCCACAGGGCTGGCTTTATAAGTCTTCTGAAAATCAGAGTACAGTGGATAATAAGAATGTGTATTTATTGAGGAGTTTCCATCCATGCTCTACACACTTTTTATGAACACTAATAACAATATGAAGTTGCATTTCAGACCAGGAAGGGATTAAAGGGCGGTTAAGTGACTTGCCTTGACAGAGTTACAGGACTCCTCGCTCCCATTGCCCTGCTCTGACCTCTGAGCTAAGCACCCCAGACACCACAGCACTGGTTTAGCTCTCCTGAACACCAGGAGTCACATCACAGATCATCCTCTGCTGAGGAAAGATAAGTTGGCAGAAGCTACTCAGCAATCTTTCAGTTTTACAAATCCTGTCTGCCCTGCTTGAACCAACACTAACAGAATAATAAAAGAGATTTTTGGCTGTCTGATCCAGGGAATTTCCCACTTCAACATGCTCATTCTTGAGAGCCCATTTACTGAAAAAAAGAGCATGAAACATGTTTTAAAAGGTACTGGGTCTTTCCAGGCTCCTGCTGATGAAATCCCATCATTTCACGGTAACAGCCATGTTTTCTGAGCTTACACACAAAGTCACGCGGCGCTGGTTTTATTCCTCAGGACTTTCTCCCTGCTCTTGCTAGGAAAGTACTGCTTCCTTAGCATTTTATTTCAGTTTTTTGCTTACACCCGATTTTTCTCAGGGCATTTTTGCCATCTCATCAGGACAACCTAACCTGTTTTTGACTAATGGTAATAATGTCAGAATCAGTTGTGACTGTGAGGATATTAGTTTTTGTATTGAGCAGACTTGGCCAGCCACACAAGGCTAGTGACTTCATGTTGCTCTAGCCAATATTTAAAGAGATTTGAAACAAAAGCAACAGAAATTTCTCCTTACAAGAGCAGCAAAATTAATTTTCAAGATGGACACTAAAGTTGCCCCAATTTCAGGTAATCGAGGATTTAACTACAAAATTCTCCAGAAATTTTTAAGAAAGAATGCTCAGTTACAAACCTCCAAATTATTTCACATGACACTATGAATCAATAACATTTTGTGATTAATGATGAACTTAATTCTTTAAATGAACCTCTCTCAAGCAAAAGGTTGCACAAAAGTGATCATTTTCAGATATCCTTTGTTAACACTCCATTGGAAAGAATGGGAAAGCCCACACCCTTCCAGTATCTTGTTAGTCTTTATGGCTACTGAGCAAACAAAATAGATGTGTTCAGACTTGAGGATGAAAAAAGGAAATTTCTTTACAGCTGAATGTTGAAAAACCCCTGAATCCTGGGGACTTTATTGTGTACCCAGATGAGCTTATCTATGTCCACATCTTCAACCAGTATAAGCCTCCAAATAGTTGAAAGACAAGTGAAATGAGAAACTCAGAACAAGATATAACTTATCGGATTCTTGGATTTTTCAAAAGGGTATTTTCTTCTATGCAATTGTAACTTCTTGACACATTAAAAAGCTGTACTTGCATTTTTGAATTCACACTAAAAATTCATCATTTTATAGGTTCAGACCTGGCAATTCATGTTGCAGAAACAAAAATGATGATGCACATTTTTTGAACTGAACAAAAGGTAGAACTATGTCCACCTGAAAGCAGGGCCTTGGACAGTCAAATTGCAACAGAATGGTTCAGCAGCACAGAAAGGTTCCTTGAGTAGGAAGCAACTCCTACTTTGTGTCAGCCACCATGAGTGTGAAAAAACTGGAATCCGTCCTTCTCAGAGGAAGGCAAAGGGAGAGGGAAGCACACTCTGCTCGCCTGTTACCTGGAACCAAGCGTAGCATGCACGTTTTGATGCACCGCTACTGAGAAAGGATGTAATGGTTTGCTCTGGTATTAATTTCCATTGGACTTCCACTTGATTTGACATAGTAGACAGAGGAGAAAACATGTGTAGAGACCAACAGAAGCTCAAATTAGAACCAGTGTTTCCGTACCATTATTTCTGTGACCTGGACAAAACAAGCACTTTTGAACAGGTTCGGTACTGACAGCTCCTTGTAACTAGTACAGTTTCATGCCACCCTAAGGGCACTGCTGCCAGGAAATCACCCAGCAAACAGAGAAGCATTCTCCTGTCTCCAGCAGACACACACTGGAAAAAGCTCCTGGTACAAATCAAAACTTCTGCACAAACGAAAACTGACCAGGCTACTCCGATACAGCAATCTTCCAGTCATGCCTCTTCAGGTGAAAAAAAGCAGAGAAATTTGAAGGCAAAAAACCTTAATTACTTTGATTGAAGTTGAGGGATACTTCCCAAAAAATTCCCTCTTCCTATCCCTATACAACAACTAGGAGTAGTTTCCTCTATGCTTTCCTCCAAAGAGCTGAGTCCACTTTTAGCTATTTAACACTACCAGTTAACTGTTTGGTTGCATTTTGAGATCAGCTATAAAGCAAACCACAGGGAAGCAGAGATTCAGGATCATTTGCTTGTGACACTTTGCTGTTTCCTTTCATTTCCTCACTCCTAGCTACGTCCTCACCAGCAGGGACAGAAAGGCAGTAACTGATTACTGCAAAGCTCTCAGCAAGCTGTTACTGTAATGCAGCAACAGCAAATGCTCAGGGGACAAATACAGGTAGTCAGACTGGTCTAACAGGGTTACTGGGTGGTTGGCATGAGGGTCAAATGTACAACTGTCACCAAAATGCATAGTATGAATTGGCTTTGTTGCTTAGCTGAGATGGCCTAAGAGGATCCCATGTACTGATGATACCTTGAATTTTGACACTTTCTTTTCAAATATAAATAAGACTCCTGCCCTGTATATGGCATCGAAGAACATGAATTGCATCTTTCCATACATTAATTGTTCCAGGAGTAGAAAAGGACTTAAAAATCAATGTTACTGTTATTCCTTGTAACTAGTGATTATGGGAACATTAAGACCAGACAAAAGGGACCTCCAACACTACTGAATTTATATCAAATTTTGTTTGTCAGTAAACCTTTCTATTACAATATATTCTACACTCTGGCCTAGTTTTCTACATAACTCAAGTAGATAACTGCAGATGATATTTAATTATGTAATTAACTTAAATCTAAATAAGAGCTTATGATGAGTAAAGGAGATGAACTTTTCACACTGAGTGATGAACACACAGTACTAAGCTGATTCAAGTTGGTAAAGAAAAAAGTAATACAACTTGTCGTATCTTGCCTCCTGATTGGAAAGTGATGTAAGTGGCTACAAAACAACCCCTCTTCCACCAGAACCTTTATGATTTTTGAGCTCTTACCATGAGTATGGCTCAAAATCCCTGAAAATCTGCATTCCAGATAACCTCCTCCCTTTATTGTTGACTTTGGGATTGTAACAAAAAGAAGACATAAAACACTTTCTAAACTGACAAGTGAATTTGCATTGTATGACTGTTTGAAATAGACTCACTCTTGTGAACATGTGCTAGTGATGGAAAAGTCCCAACATTTAGAGAGAACGAGGCAATAAAATCAAAGTGGATGAATATCATGAAATATTTAAAGATAGACCAAAAATAGAAACACCAATTATTTGCCTGTTTGTACTTCTGAATTTTTTCAGGAATTTTGATACTTTCCTTTAAAGCAAAAATTGAGACCATATCAGAACTAGCTACAAAATGATAAGCCACTAGGACTGTGAAACAACAACAAAACCCCAAAAAATCAATCTCTGTGTGCCATTTTAAAAAGCTGTGTTCCAAAGAAGTACTGAGTTAATGTTAACAATTGTGGGATGCACTCACAAGAATGCTGCACTCAATTCCTGTGTATAAAACCACTTCGGACCTCCGGGTCTTTGCAGTTGGTTCGTGAAGAGAAATACACAGAAACTCAACTGACCGCAGTTGAACTGTGTTTTTGTGCCTTAGAAGAAAAATGTCTGATTTACACCAGTGAAATTCAGGAGCCATTCTGCCAAAGTAAATTATGTGAAGTGGCAACTATGCTCTACAACTGTACCAAAAAAAAAAAAAGGGCGAAAAAATAAAAGCTGATGAGCAAAATCATAAA
>VZTM01038496.1:5240-34571 GCA_013400555.1 Jacana jacana | reverse complement strand
ATGCAAAGTAAATTCCAACTATGACAGACAACACGATCCTTGGTACATGTTACAGTGTGCACAGGTTTATACAGATTCAGGAGAAATTTAATATTTTACTTGAATTTAAGAGGGAATTTTCTCCCAGTTTCATTGATGGCCCTTTTCATTCACTTTCTTTAAATATCTCTGAATTAGGGTTTGGTTTTCTACTGGCTTATGTCAGCACAAATCTCTACTAAAGAGAAGTTGCTAAAGATGCAAACCAATACAAAACTTGTTATAAGAGGGCTTAAAGCATTGATCTGGCACAAGTGCACACTTATGAAAAAAAAAATTTCAGTCTAAGTAACATTTGCACTGAAAATTAAATTAGTTTACTATATCTGACCAGTTACTGTGTGCTTCAACCAATTTGTTTAGCTAAATAAGCCAGAAAAATAAGGAAATGCTATGGGCATACACACAGCCTAGTGTCATATGAAAAGCCTTGCCAGCCAAGAGTTGTTGAAAGTTTTTTTAGCTGAACACAGCTTTGAAAAAACCTTTGATCTATTTATTCCCCAGTCTGTGGGCAGACACATATAAACAGAAAAAGAAAAAATTATAATAATAATAAAAAATAAAGAAAGAAAAAAAAAGAAAAAAAAAAGAAAAAAATTCAAGCTATGACTTGCAATGCTTGTTGCTCTCATACTTATTTACCTAAGAGTCCAGACAAGGCCAAATTTAACTTGACAAAAGGCTACATCTGGCCCTAATTCACTTTCACTGAACATTAACAAAAGAGCAACCAGTGAGTGCTCAAGCACCGCACACAGCAAAATTCAAAAACACGATCTAAAGGAAGCTTTCCAAAAGATTCAGACATTGGATTCTCTGCTTTTTACTGACTATAACTGTCATGAGGAGTAGAGTTAAGTCAGGGAAAGACACTCCCCATCACTTTCTTCATCATGATCAAGGGTAACATAAATGTGTATATTACTCACCCAGCTGAAACGAGCCTCCCAGCCCACATTTCATCACCACATCTACAAGAGCTGTGAGATCTCAAGCTTAAATTTGGCATAAGGATAATATCTGGGGGGTTTATATATCCTTTATAAATATTTCATTCTCACAAGACTTTGGCTTCTCATAAAACTCTAGATTTAGTTTTACGCACTCCTGTTGGCCTATTAGGTTTTGTAAGGAGCCAGTCAATGCATTTTTACTTTTCATATCTTATGAGAGAATTTGCATATCTTATAACCCTAAGGATGAAGATGTTTCGCTACCACTGACATGCAGCAAGAATGCTGCACAGTAATAAGGAGCTGCAAGCTTTACTTAATTTAAGGCAACTAAATTTTAATGTAGAGCAACTAAAAGCAAGTAGGCATTTCTTCTATCACCCATCCTTTCCTTTCCGGACAGAGCCAAAAATAAACCTCATGTCCCTACAGGAAGATACATAGATAGGATCATGCAAAGCATCAAGAAAATGAAAATGTTATGGAACAAATGAGGCAATACCAACATCTGTGTATGAGACAACAAGAAAAAGCAACTAGCAACATTTATAAGCTCATCAGCTGTGAAAATATTTGCTCTCTAAAGACTATGAAAACTAACAACAAACCCGTGGGCTCCCAACTAATGAATATTTGAAGAAACAAACTGAAGTCCAGATTCTGACCCTAATTTACATCCCTCAGAGACCCACAGAGTTTGGCCCACAACACTGATTTTTTTCTTGAAAAGCACAATCCCATAGGACTTCTGCTATTTATTCAGCGGAGAAAAAATTCAAGCTGTCTCATATCCCAGACAGTAAGTTTCTTAGAAAACATATTAAAAAGAAAAAAACAACCTGAAACCAGGCATGAAAACCAACACCACAGCATGCCAGCAACAAGGCATTTGAGGCTGGGTTTCCACCTCAGCAGTTGGTCAGCATTTAGAAAAGCACAGTCACTGTAAGCCATATTCAGCCAAGGTATAAATAAGTATGGCCTCTCCCTAATGGAGTGACACTTCCTGTGAATTAAAACCAAATTTAGCTTAGCATGGCCAAAGTATGCACCCCAAGTATGCCAGCAAAAAGGGTGTCATTCCTCATACACACTATCATCCAGGGGGATTTCAGGGGGAAAAAGACATCAGTGGCAGAATGCATGGGCATCAATACTGCTTCATGACTTAAAAATTGCCTTTAAGAATTAAAGAGGAAAAAATGGGATCTCATCAGAGTAGACAAGAAACACACATTTAGCCAGGCAGAGAAATAAGGTTCTGATTATGAGGAAGAGAAGTAGGGGGAGAAGGGGAAAAGAGGGACTTAAGAACAACTTTTAGTCCTGTGAAGTCTCTTGTCCTATGCCAAAGATGCATGCTCTAGGAATTAAAGCTACTACTGTCACTGCCTTTAGTAAGCAGAAAGCTGGTGACAACTATCCATAACTGTGAACATTTCAGCCTATCAATCCCAGAATTACTCACCTGGAAAGATGCAGAATAGAGACAGACAGAGGAATTCTGTTCCCAGTCTCTTGTCTCTTGCCCTGCTGTAGCCTCTGTGCTTCCTGAATGCTGCCTGCTTCACTTGTAAAGCAACACAGTCCAAGTGCATTTTGTCAAATCTCTGCCCCTTTGTATGCTTAATGGGAGGAAACTGGCATTAATGTTTAACAAAACTAACAGTAGCAAAGCCTTTCTCTGCAATCAAACATGCTGACTTTGAAAGGACAGGTGTGTGAGAAATCTGGCAAGCCAGAGGTTTCCTCCTGGTTGCCCATGACTTAGCAAAAATATTGGTTTGTTTGGGTATTTATTTTAAAGTTGCAGGAAGCAAGTTTATAGATCATTCCTGAACCTCTGAGCAGAGACAATCCAGCTGCCTGTTGCTAACAAACTCAAAGTGTATCATGTACCAAACCACACCAACACAGACACAGTGAACAAGCCCGCTGGACTCAACACATATCTTCAAGTCCACATGGGTGATGGTACTGTTTCACAGGAAAGGGAGAGGTTAAAAATCCACATTAAAATGCTTTTAGGTCTCTGCCAACAGTATCAAACAGACATGGGCTATCTGCCATCTCTCCTATTTGCCTATGTTGACATAAAGTGATTTTCCAAATCAGCAGCAAATCAAGGGAGTAGAGGTTTCGTGTAAGAGCAGTCGATTTGTTCAATTATCTGTATTAACAAATCCTCTTATGGACTCAGCTGCTGCACAGCAGTACAGCTGCATCAAAAGCAGCATGGCCAGCAGGTCCAGGGAGGTGATTCTGCCCCTCTACTCTGGCAGAGGTCCACCTGGAGTACTGCATCCAGCTCTGGAGTCCTCAGCACAAGAAGAACATGGACCTGCTGGAGTGAGTCCAGAGGAGGGCCACAAAGATGATCAGAGGGCTGGAGCACTTTAGCTGTGAAGACAGGCTGAGACAGTTGGCATTGTTCAGCCTGGAGAAGAGAAGGCTCTGGGAAGATCTTACATCAGTTTTCCAGTATCTGAAAGGAGCCTACAAGAAAGCTGGAGAGGAACTTTTTACAAGGACATGTAGTAACAGGAGAAGAGTAATGGTTTCAAACTGGAAAAAGGTAGCTTTAGATTAGATATCAGGAAGAAATTTTTCACGATGAGAGTAGTGAGAAACTGGAACAGGTTGCCCAGAGAACTTGTGGATGCCCCTTCCCTGGAAGTGTTCAAGACCAGGCTGGATGGAGCTTTGAGCAACCTGGTCTAGCGGGAGGTGTCCCTGCCCATGATGGGGGGGTTGGAACTCACTGATCTTTAGGGTCCCTTCCAACCTGAACCATTCTATGTTTCTATGAAAATGGAAACCATCTCAGAGTGCATAATCTGCGTTGTGACAAAAGTTTTGATAAAGCCACATCTAACACAAAAGATGAAGATGGATGACCTAAAAGTCTATGCATAACTAAAGTCTACAAGCACACTTTTGCAAGTCCTTGGCTCTGCACTGATCATGACACTAGAATAATCAAGCCGCATTGCTCTCCACAGAGGGCTCTGCCTCAGACATCTCGCTGACACATTCCCTTGCTCAGTCTCCTAGACACTATGGGCATTTTTGCACATACGTATTGCAATAATATGAATGGAACCTGTGCATTTCCATTAGGTCCTATGTTCCTGTTTGCAGGAAAATGCTTAGAGATTCAATTGCTTCAAAAGGCCATTTGCTGTTAATGTTCCTCAAGTGTGAATATAAGGGTGATGCTCAGTGTGGAGACTAAATCAAGCACTTCACTAATTCCCAGTTTCTGTAAACAATACTACATGGTGAATAGTTATTATTCTATTTAGAGGATAATGACTGTGAAAGATGATGATGCTATGTCAATTAGCTTCTTGCTTTGGCTTTCTGGACAAACTGATTTTTTTCCAATCGGAGAAGAAATGCCCAACAATACTTTTATGTTTGGATCTTCCTTTCAATCTTCGTCTTCACAAATTCTGGTATGTCTTCATTTAATTTTGTGTTCTGCTCAAGTGGCAAATATCATTTTAGGATAACTAAACAGTGCAGGAAACTGGTATGAGAACACAGAGTCTTTCATTTCTAAACCACTGATTCAAATCAAGCCTGATTAGGGCACAGAACAGAAATTGTTCTATTATACTAATGGCTTTTCAACAGCTCAAGTGTAAAGAGATGGGGGTCTTAGACCAGTTCCTAATGGACAGATATTCCCAGTACATGAAACATCATTAATAAGGCTCATGACTTGTATCTTTGCTATTCAGTGAGCTTGTCAGCATCTTCCTGGTCCAGAAGGCAATAGATTTTCATTCCCAAGAACAACTTCCTCCAGAAAAATTGAAATATTGACATTACAATAGAAAAATGTTTTGCACATGACTTGTACGCTATATCCCCTGCAGATTTCTGTCTCACTTCTTATCACCACCTGAAAAACAAATTCATATAAGATTCCTGCTCTGATTTTCTCAGAATGAATTGATGAGGACTCCCGTAAGTGTTTCAGCAAGTATCATGCTTGTTGTTTTTATTCACTACATTTCAATGCAGTAAAAGCACCAGAAAGATATCAGAAACATTTTTAAAACCATGCCATTTTAATAATTTGCTGCAAAAATATGAAACAGTTTAGTTCAGTCTTAGTACTACTGAGTACACTAATGAAATTTATCCATTAAACAAATAATACAGTGGTAGTCTAAGTAGTCTGTAGTGGAACAGAGCACATTTGCATTAAAAATGCTGTTTAAATCTAACCTGTCAACTACAACTCTCTGCTTTTTAAAAGACTTGTTACTTTCCATTTTTTAGTTACTTTCCCATGTTCTTAGCAAATATAAACATTAATGGAAAAGTAAATTTTAATGATGATATATGATTTGCTGCATATAAAAGTGTAAAGTATTCAAAGTGCCCTGAGAATTAAATTACAATGGGAAGTAATATGCCAGGGAACTTTCCTGTAGCCTCCAAGTAATAATAAAGCAAACTTGACCTCAAGCTGCATGAAACAAAATGCAATCAAAATTCTTGGGATTGTTTTTTCTTAAAAACCTGTGCAAATGGGAGGCAGGTATTAACACAACGCCCATCTAAGAAAAAGTGACTTGTTTAACTGAGAAAAGTATGTAGAGTAATGCTTTGTCCTGAATAGGTATCTAAAATTAAAGTGAAACAAAATAACGAACAACAGCAATGGAATAGCAAAATCCCTTGCACCAATTGTTTAAGGAAGCCCAAAGGATGTATCAAGAAGTAGGGCTATTTCTTCAATTCTCTCTCTTATCTAATTAGAAGCTCTCTTACAAACCGTTTTCCTCTTACACCTCTAGACCACTGTGCTTACAAGTATATTTCTGTAGACCTGCTGAAGAGATTTCAAACATATGCCCTGACCCACATCCCTCAGGTCACTGCTGAACAGGGCAAGGGAAGGGGAACATCATGCCTCAGAGCATCAAAAATCGCACCCCACCAATGCGGTTTACCCAGATAAAGGGCAGCAATAAAGTCAAAGTCTGTATTCAAACTCTTCCCAGTTTCAGGGTCCTTTGAATCAGTTCTGTGACTTGTCACCGCCGCTCATGTTTCTATTCCTGATGCCAGTAGGTGTCCTCCCACCTCCCAAGGCCAAGTTCAGAGTTGAGCTGCAAAAGCTTTGTGTTAGAAACGCACTTCCAACCTCACAGGGTAAATAATAGCTTTTATTCCTTTCTGAACAAAATGGAACTTTGTGCTGCTCGGGACAGACCTGCTGAAAATTTGTCAGCTGCACACTTCAAGCTATTTTTGCTTTTAAAGGAGTACAGTAATAGTTATTCAGTAGGTTGGCTAAAGTTTGTTTTGCTTTCTCAATCTCAACCATTTAAGAAAAAAAAAAAACAGCTTCACATATTGCTTATTCTTAGCAAAATTTTGTTGAACCACTATTCTTCTTATTCGCAAACTCAATATCAAAATATTAAAACATTTCTTTTTTCAAGTAGCAAACATTTTCTATGGGGTTTGTTTCACAAATTCATAAAGATCTTAAAAGTTTCTCATTAGTATTTCTGAGCAGTAGGCAAATATTTTTGGTAGCTCAGCAGTTCAGTGTGGAGCAGTTCACTCTGGAGCACCTCATTGCCTTAAGCCACACTCAGCTGCCAGGAGCTCTCCCACAGCCCAGATGAACAGTCCTGGCCCTGCCTCATCTGCTGCTCAGCAGCGAGAGGCAGGGACACCAACAATACTTATTAGCTGAACTCACATCACTGTCCTCTTGGTGCTCAAAGTCCCCAAGGGCTGCTCTGGCTGGGAAAACTAGGAGCTGTTTTAGTCCAGGCTCCCCTATAACTGATGGAGTAAAAGAAGCCTTTATTTTTAAATGTACAAAAAATTGGGTCCATGCTTTAGGCATACATTGCTCACTCTCTGTTCCAAGCTGGTCTCACTTCTCCCACACCAGAGTCCCTTGAAAACACAAACTTGTACACCCAAATATGCATGAAAAGGGAACTGCTAACCTACTAAACCATGAACAAATCTCCCTGAAGTTGTACAAAACCATCAACCATAGATATAGATACCTGTTGCCTTCTCTGTCCCTGTTCTCTGCATCTACACCTGCATGTCTCCTCCAGTGAAAGATTTTCACTGAGACACACCACCCTTGGTTGGTTGTTTTGGCAAGCATTTCAGCAGATGGGTGAGGCAGCAGCAAACACACCAGCATTTTTTCCCATGGCGTATCATTATAACACAAATTGATATGGCATCCAGACATCCCACTGGATGGGAACATTCATCATCCACACAGAAAATGTTATCCAAGTATGATAGTATAGCTATCTATAAGTAATGTTTTATGAAGACTACTTTAAACCAGGCAATTAACTGTGGAGGTCAGGCAGAGAGCACATTTCACCTGTAATAGAAATGCAACTATCCACAAAAGGGAAAGAAGCAGCTTTTCTATCACTCACAGCAACACTGTCAACATACTTAGCAAAGAAAGAGTAAGAGGTGACAAAATACTTTATCATAATTGTGCTAAGACAATAGCAGCCACACATAATTATTAGTGGGAAAATTGTAAGAGCAGCACAGGGAGCTGAAGATGCATCCTTTGATTGCTTTCTTCACAATGCTCTCCATTCAGAAAACTCAGGATAAGTAAATAAATATAATAGTCTTTAAATTTATATTTACATGAAATATATGAATACCAAAAAAAAATCTGTTTATCTTACTATTCTAGTATTATTTTTCTTAAAGTAGGATCAGGGCTCCATCGTGACCCCCAGAGTTATGCTCTGTCATGGTAATGGCAAGGGAGCTGCTCTGCATCAGCCTACCTTGTCTGCCCCCCAAGGCATCCAGCCCCAGGCTTGAACACAGCTCGTCTGCGTTAGTTGTGAGATAATTAACTTGTCAGTGTGAGCAGACTGGACTGCATCTGGATGAATGACCAAATAATTAATTTGGGCAGTGCCTACAGGTTAACACAGAGCTAAAAGGCACTGTTTTGGTTTTGGTTTTTTAATTTTATTAGGGATGGGGAGTTACAATAGCATAAAGACTGAAATTATGTTAATTAAATTAAAATCATATTGTTACTTTTCAGATAACAGCAAAGAAAAGGCACTACATTTTCAACCATGAACTGGTCTCTCTAAATGAGAGAAAAGTGTTGCATGGCATTGCCTCACTGAAGATAACAGTTCTCCTTATACAGACAGGCTTTTCTCCTAGACACAAGGTTGCCTTTGAAGTGAAAAATTTACTGTGGAAAGGGAAGAGATTAGAGCGCTTCCAGGACAAGTCAGTGGAATGAACAACTGCCTCTGCCACCCACACTCCAACTCTGACAGCAGTGCAGCAACATTTAACCCCACCATTGGATATACCTGCATGTTCTTTTATTTAGGATTTCTCAAGGTCTCAATTCCTAAGGCAAAATATTTCTAGTCTTCTGCCCAGGCCACAGCCATATAATCCTGTCTTCAAAGGAAACAAAGTATTCCAGTTGGGTTTATTAACGTGGGCCAAGAATTAAGTTTACTTAAAAATAAATCATCTATTTGCTGTAAAACTGAATTAATTTGGCTTGACTAGAACTGATATTGGAAGTGACTGTACACCTCTTTTTTAAGGTTGAAGTGCAGACATGAAGTATTCCTTTAAGATTTTTCTTAAAGCTCTTACTGCTTATGCCTTCATCAGAGAAACGCAGTAATAAAGCGCAAGACCTTGACGTGCACATGAAGTAGCTGAACATGGACATGGGTGCATAATGGCGACAGGTATCCAACCCTAAACAATACCTCTCCTAAGTAACCAACCCAAGCAATACTTCTCCTACACAGCCTAGCTTTGCTGTGTTCTGTCATGCTCAAATATCAAAGCCTGTTGCTGCTAGAACAAACAAGAGACCCTTTGTTTGCTTACGCAAATGCACTGATTATTTACCAGGTTCCCAAACAAAAGAATCAGGGTGGATACTGGAAGTATAATACAAGAATGCTGCTCCAGGACTCTGATGGCCCTGCCAGCAGTGCGAGTCAGTCCTGCACAGCCTTGCACCTCTGGCAGTCATCTCTAACACCCCAAAGCAAGAAGCAAGCACAGAGCACGTGCAAAGACCTGCTGCTCCGAAAGAGGAGTATCTGGCCTCCCTTCTGCATGGCTGATGATGGCACCACAGAAGCCGAGGCCATGGAGAAGCAGGTCCAGATCTGGCCATTGGTTTAGCTGGCAGCAAGTAAATGTATCAGCCTGAGGAGTCTTTCCTCTGAATTTCCACCAGTGATTTTACCTACGAATAGCAACAGCAAATAATCCCAGATTCATGATAAAGCTGGACATAACACCACTCCATGGGTTCACTTGGTCAGGAAATTAAGTCATTATTTTCTTTGATTTATAAAGACATAATTTAGCCAAAAACACTCCTTAGCTACCTGTAGAGTTATATTAGTCCGGTTAATCATTTGGCTTACGTGGTATATCTCCATCGCCTTCACTGGACGCAAAATAGCTCCTGCCAATTAGAATTCTGTCCCATTAACCTAAACTCAGAAGAAGGTCTGAGCCACAAAGCCAATGTAAACACCTCTCAGTCCCTACTAGGCTAACGGGGCTGATAAACTGTCAGCGACAGCAGGAATGGCCTCACACACTGCTAGGAGATAAAGTCAAAGCCCGTTTTTAGAGCTTTGTGGGTACCCAGCTCAGTTCTTTCCAGGGACAGAGATAGAGGCAACACAGAGATCAGACTTTAAGTTTTAATCAAACAAGACTATATTTGATCAGAAGATCCAGCTAAAAGTCTTTAGAAAGAAGTTTTATGAATGTTATTAGGCTAGGAACTTAACAACTTGCAACTTTGTGCTCACTGCAATTTGCAGATGCAATCCTTTGCTAGCACAAATTTCTGGTGCCTTCCTATATGATCCACTGGCATCAGCACCCTCAGTTTGTCGTGTCATTAAATCATGATTGCTCAGCTGCAGAACATTCTCCAATTCAGTAAGGACAATGCCTTTCCAGTGCAGATTGGGTAGATAGACCAAAAGCTCACATCACAAATTCCAGTCCATGCCAAAACTAACATGATTTTGGTGACATAATTTTCCTCAGATGAACATAGTCCTTTTTGTGCAACTGGAACCAGGACTGGTTTCTGCTTTGGCTGCCTCCCCAAATCAAGCTCAGTGACATTAAATTAAAAAGATGTTCGTTCTAGCTCTTTTTGGCAGTCCCGCTATAAATACAACTAATGTCACCTTGCTAGTAAAACATTTCCCTGCAGCAAACTTGATTTCCAATCACTGTAAATGGTATACAAATGTGCTTAAGCTTTCAAAAGCTCACTCCTAAGTCTTGATTTGCGAAGCTCATATGAACACATTTTTAAACTGTGCTTTATATAGGATAGGCTTTGTGCTGTTCTGTCAGAAATTAGAGTACAATCAACTTGCTTTTCAAGAAATTAAGAATAATTGTAATGACATTATTCTGAGATACCTTGTAAAGTACATGTATTGCTTAATTAATATAGACAGAAGGAAGATATTTTGATTAAGTATACTGTTTACAAAAAAAAAGATATTAATGTGTATATATTTTTTCCAGTTTAACAGAAATTTAGCCAAAAGCTATTTGTCAAGAAGCTACATCAAATCATTATCTAGGTAACCCTGTTTGCAGGGGTATATTCTGTGCTTACAGCAGAAGATTTATTTTAAAATCCTATCCTATATTAAAAAATGTGCCTTACAGTATATATTTTATTTCTCATCAGGCCAACACCACCTGGCCTGAGCACAGGTCTACTATTTCCAGCTTTGCATGCAGCTTGCACAGTGGGACTCATAGGTCAGGCACAGCCTGCACCACAGAAAATGTTGTAGGTAAAGGGAAATTCTACCATTTAGTCACAAATACATTGGAAGAAGTCTGTACCTCCAAATTCTAAAATTACTTATGCCTCAGATAAAAAACTGGAAATCTATGGGCTCCTCTAAAAACAAACACTTCTTGTGTTTGTTTAGTTCCTGGGTCATTGTATGCTACAGCAGGTGAGAAGGCTCAAGTGTATAAAACATGCCTTGATTTGCTGACTTAAGAGGTGGCATATTAACCAGAGATGAAGACATAATTTACAATGATTTACAGAAGCTATGAAGCCACACTTATTCTAAATATTTTTCAGCTCTAGACTGGTGCTTGTCACATCTAGCTTCTCAAACTGTGTTTTCTTAAATAGAGCACAACCTCATGAACATAAATATAGGCCCATTTGAATACAGTACAGCATTGAAGTGAAGCTCAAACAGAGCTAGTAGTGTTATTTCTACATCTACCTTTGCATGGAGCAAACACAAGATTAGGACATATTATATAATTCATTCATTCAAATAAAGTTGCTGCATAAAACACAAAAAGTCCAGATAAATATTAAATTATTTGCTAAGGGAAAGCAAGCCACATTGTGGGAAGTGAGCTACAAACACTGCTATGCCTTTTCTTTGAATTCTGTTCTCTTAAGGTTTCCTCAGTTACACTGATCCTCTTAAGTATGGTGCAACCAAACCACATAGTCATTTGGTGCAAAAGGGTCACGCACTAGTTGGAAGCATCCTATGAGCTCCTTCAATGGGAATTGAAGAGTTAAAATTTCACACAGCTGCTTCCTGCGCAAATTACTAAGAAATCACTTTCAGCTACATGTACGGTGCTTTCCTAACCTGCTGTTCCTCAGCATTCACCTCAGTGACTCATAAGGAAGGATTAAAGTTGTATCCTTGAAGTTCACAGAAAGCCAGAAAGTCTCATTTCGTAAGTATGACAAACCCTTTGCAAACTCTATAATACTTGCTTCCTATAATTAACTATTACTCCAGACAAGATCAGAATGTCCCCGCTGGCTTGGGTCAAAGAACAGCACTAGTCCAGGCTCTGTCACCGACTGTGACTGTTAGAGGGGTCTAGAGAAGAAAGTAAGAACAAGATGAGCATGCAGTGCTACTTGACCAGCTTAACAGTCAAAGGCTTAAGGACTTGTTGACTCACGGATATTACTTCTGTGCCTAAAGCCTTTGGTACTTCCATTAATTTTTCTGACTGCAACATCCTGCAGCAGTAGGTTCCATAGTTTAAAGACATGCTGCAGAGAAGTACCTCCTTTTCAACTTATTTTCAGCCTGTCATCTTCTGGTTTCATTTGACTCACATTCATTCTTAAATGGAAAGAGACTTTTTTCTGTATTTACTATCTCTGTTCTATATATAATTGCAGTGACCTCTATAACCCGTTGTTCCCCTCCACTCCTTTCCTTTACAGGGTGAAGAGTTCCAGACAATCTATTCTTGTTTTTTAGTGAAAATATTCCAATACTTTTGACCACCCTTTTCACCTACTACAAATTTTACTATTCAGAGCACAGTCAAGTTTGTCTCACCTGAGACATACAAAAACATTCATTTGTAACAAGTGATGAACAAACTTCAGAAAGAATATATTAGTGTGTATGCTTATTTAAATAATTTCCTTTTCTTCAGATCCAAAGTTTTTGCCCCCCTGTTCTCACATCAGAAACCTGTGAATTCCACAGTTTCTCAAGTGAGACTCACAGTCATTCTCCCAAATAATGTTCTCACTCAGCTCTCTGTCTCTCCCTCATTTCCCAAACCGCCATTAGTACAGCTCTGGTGCAAAGAGGTTGTGGTGCCTTATGCCAGTGGGTCTACACTCCAGTGATGGCCAAAGGCAACTTCATTACTGCAAATCTTGATGCTTGCAAAGCATGCAGTGGTATAGATTTTCACTTGTAGGCATCCTCTTTTCACTGAAGACTTTTATGATTAAAATTTAAATCCATGGCCTACGGAGGGTCTGGTTCACAGCACAAATAATTAGAAAGACTTCTGTAGAGTATGCTGACCTTTACAGCTGATCAATAAGGAATCACAACAGGTTGAACAAGATCGTGACCCTATATCACTGAAACACACCTTGCATCTTGAAACAGTAAACCCCACCAAAACTAGGACTGGCAATAAAATAACACTAAAAAGATGTCTTAGCCACCAGGAGACTAACACACCTGTGTTAGTCAGTATCAGCACTTGCTGAAACCCGGCTCCCACAAATCACATTTGTGACAGATAGAGAAAGCACATTTGCAGATTTCCAGTCAAATCCCACACTAAACAGAGACAATGACCATCCAGTTTAAGTGGATCTTTGAACATGTTTGCAATAAATCCTACAAACCTTAAACTTTTATTATGGCAGCACTGACTCTGCTGATTTACAGTCTGACAAAAACAAAGAATCCTCACGGATGACTCTAATAACATCCTCTTCACAAGGCTTCACAAAAACAGGTGAAGATTACATAAGGCAAAATAATGGATGGAGAACTGGTGCATGACAACCTGTTCATCTCCTCACTTGTCACGCAAGTGAAGCTCAAAGATTTTTCTTACCCTCAGGTCCATACTTACACATCAAGAAATCTTTTTCCTGACAAATTCTAATCAAAACAGATGGTGATGATAAAGAAAGACAGTTAGTTGACAGTTACTATCCAATAACTTAGTATCCCATAGTACTTTCTAAGCTATTCAGAAGATTTTAAAACAAAAGAACAGGTCCAAAGTATTGCCAAAAATAGACCCAAGTTCCCAGCACCAATATCTGCAGTGATGGAAGGATGATAAACAACTTGAGAATTCCAAACACCATTAGGGAACTGATTTTAATACTCATATATGAAAATACCTCTAGAAATTCCTCTAAATGCCTGCTGTCCCCCCCTTTATTTTATGCTTTTACTGTTTTGTTCTAAGAAATGCCAAATATGCAAACCAACAAACTGGGAAACTTACAAGAATATCAAGTCCCTTTCTGCTGAGCTTTAACACAGCAGAGTATGCATAATAAAAAACTTACTTTGTAAAGTACTTAATGCAACAAAAAGGAGGACAAATAAACAAAGCAACAAAGATGAGCCCTGTACATTACCTTCAGCCTTTTCACACTTGCTGCCTGACCTGCAACCAACAGGATGCAGTCTCTGCCACTGTCTGTCAATGCAGATACAGCAGAGGAAGTTCAACGGAAACCAATACAAAATACAACCTGAAGATTGGCAATGGAGAAAAGCTGACATGCAGTCATAGGGCCAAGAAATTCAGTTCAAACCTCCTGAGGTCAACAAAGTGCCTTCCACACAGGTCCTTCCTTCCAATCATTTTCATCATAACTAGACGGTGAGCAGCAATAGCCTGACATAAATACAGAAACAGACCTTTCCCTTGTACCTCCATTTCCTCCAATGCCTACCAAAACACCTCTCAGCCCAGCAAAGCACTCTGTGTCAGAATAGAGGTCACTTACCTTTAAACAGAGATTTTGTTTCAAAGACAAACCTTTCTCACAATCTACAAAGCCTGCAGTTCACCACTTACCTATCCAGAGTGTCCTGAGGCACTTTACTCCCTCCAGCTCTGCTGTTGACACTGGCATTCTTGTTGGCAGTCATGGTCATTTCTGCTTTCTAGAAGTGTGGATATCTGTGAGAAGAAAAGTCAATTAAGCTTCAACAAGCCCAAATGACAATTAACCTTCAAGACTTCTAGAAGTACTGTGCTTTGTGAAGGCAGAACTGCTTTGCATTCTATAAAGTGCAATCAGTCTAGTTATGATCCTGAAAAACTAAACCCTACCTCTCTACTGCTGCTCTTTTTATCAGAGCTCAGTGGTATAAAGGGAGATATCATCCGGGAATTGAATGTATTCTTCAGGTGTAGCTAATTTAGCTAATGCAAAAATAAGGAGTATTACAAAACTTCTTGTTTACTGAAACCCACAGTGAGTCCAGACTGCTTGAGAAGCCGACTGTAATGTGACACTGAAAAGCCAGGTGGGTACTGACAACACACAAAATCCTTGTACTAACAGACCCATCACAGTGAAGAGGGCATCTTCTAACCCACTTTATTCCAAACAAGTAAG
Organism: Jacana jacana; assembly: GCA_013400555.1. Lineage (NCBI taxonomy): Eukaryota > Metazoa > Chordata > Aves > Charadriiformes > Jacanidae > Jacana > Jacana jacana. Next base: position 19,589 of record VZTM01038496.1, on the reverse strand, counting down.
GTCAGAACATTTCACCAATTTTAGCTCCAGAGGCAGAGTCAGATCATGCCAACCAGGTCTGCTTGTGCTTCTCCAATTGTCTTAGAATCATAGAATCATTTTGGTTGGAAGAGACCCTTGGGATCATCGAGTCCAACCACCAGCCCTACTCTACAAAGTTCTCCCCTACACCATATTCCTCAACACCACATCTGATCGACTCTTAGATGAGAGTCTTGTGTGTATCAATTTTCCCAGATTACTGGGGGACTTTTTTTCCCAATCAATAACACTTTCTGCACTGAAGCTCCCCCAATTCCTCCAGTGTTTTCTTATTATTAGTGTTACATTATCAAGATAACAGGATGTTAAAATGATTAAAGGATTGGACCCTTACAAGGAAAGGCTGAGAGAGCTGGGACTCTTTAGCCTGGAGAAGAGACCTTATCGATGCTTAAAGTATCTGAAAGGTGGGTTGAAGGAGGATGGAGCCGGACTCTTTCAGTCATTCCCAGTGACAGGATGAGGGGCAATGGACACAAGCTGAAACATAGGAAGTTCCATTCAAATATGAGGAAAAATGTCTTTACAGTGAGGGTGACAGAGGTTGTGGCATCCCCTGCTCTGGAGACCTTCAGGACCCGCCTGGATACAGTCCTGAGTGATGTGCTCTGGGCAATCCTGCTATGGCAGAGGAGTTGGACTAGATCATCTCTAGAGGTCCCTTCCAACTCTGACAATTCCCCAATGCCGTTAAAGAACTGCCTGTTCTGATTGGAAAAGGGCTTGCTTGGGACAAGAAAGGAAACCCGCTGATGCTGGCCAAGCCTTCTAGGATTGTGCATTCAACAGGGAGCCAGCGGGGGTTTTTTAATGTTTTCCACTCACCAGTTCAATACTTTTACTGTGCTAAATCTGTCTAAATCTGTTAAATTGCTAAATTATTAGCAATTAAGGTGAGAAAAATAAGAGATATAAAAATGTGCATAAGGTGAATAACAACTGTTAGCATGCATCACATTCATTTTTCAGGATTTGCTTTTCTGTTCAAAACCAAAATAAGCTGAAGGCACCCTCAGAAAGATGGAGGCTGATTTGGCACATAAAAAAATAAAAGATAGTGTTCTTTAACGTTGTTGTTTTCTAACAACAACATTGTTGTTTGATGGAAAAAAGAGTATGCATACTTGCACATCAAAACTTGATGAAAATCATTGTCATCGATATTAGAAAAAAAGTGATTATTTAAATCTCACATTTCAAAGTCACTTTAAGTGTCAAATAGGCCAGATTGGTTTGTTCTCAGCAAAAGAGGAACTGAGCTCTAAATGACAATTTCACAAGATATGCCAAGTGAAATAAATATGTTTCTCCCCATGCAGTTGAAACTCTGGTATATATGGTGATATCAGCTGACTTTTCTTTGCAATTTTTTTTTAATGTTTATTTTGCATCGATATTTTACTGCAGGTGATGCTGGTATCATCCCAGCATATGAAGAGCAAGTCCAAATAACTTAAATGTGGCAGGAAAAACAGTCAATCAACAATTTACCAAGGTGCCTGGAAACAAGGACTTAATACTGAAAAAAAGACCCAATTCCAAAACCAAAACGAAAAAATGAAACTGAATTTTATGGTCATGCAGCAAGTTATTTCAGAGCCTTCAAATAAGTCTGACAGCCTAACAAGTTTATATGAATCATTGTATGGTAAGAATCACATCCTCTGGGCATGTGTGAGAGAATTCTCCATCACAGTATTTGAAAATTATTCTTTACAAAGCAATGAAAACCAAGACCTTTCAAGTATTGTGACATACTCTTAAAAACAAATCCAAAAATAGTCATGCCACACAGATTCCACATTGCTTAGGTAAATCATCTAGCTATACTTGGCCTAAAAATGCATAATTCACTTCTAAATGTAAAGAATCACTCTGAAACTATTATTTAGCCCTAAGTTGTGCTTTACTCTAGGCATACTCTCATTATTTTCACTAGGAAAACTCTCAAATTGGTACTTTAATGAGCCCAGATAGCAAAATCTGGGCCTTTTTCATTATTGCACCTATTTTGTCAAAAAGCCCTCCACAAATAATTTGTCAGGATCAAAGACTAAAGACAGTAAACATAAAAAATGGTGTAATGGCAACATGGGATCTGCTGCTATTGCCAGTTCATCATCCTGACTGAAAATGGCTGCTGCAATGCAGGTATTTCCTAACAGATTTTTATCATTTCAGGAAGCCCTGATGACAGAATATTCCTTACGGAACATTTTCCCCTGTCTTAGAAGTTTCCTTCCACTTCCAAAATGAAAGTGTGGCCTCGAGCTTTTTTTATGGACAGATGGGGAACTGAAAACCATCACACTTTATGCTAGTAAACCTTACAGCATCACTGAATCTTTATTTCCATGAACAGGTGTTAGCAGGGGAAGTGAAAATCCTACACTCCACCTCACCACAGTTTAAAATTATTCTTAATCTCCTAAAGCATCCCAACACTTTGGAAGTACCCACCCTCAGTCCCACTACAGTGGAAGTTGTTCCTGAGCCCACTCCCATTCTCAAGTGGTGCAGAACTCAAGCTAAACTTGGAGTGAGCACCTGAAAAGCCACAGCACTCAAGAGTGCTTTATTTGTACTGTCCAAGAGCCTCCTGAGGTCTCAAGAAAACCTCCTGCTTTTTTACCCACAACGTATCCAACCAGGTACCGCGCTGCAAGAACCAGTTCCCTTCCTTTCTGCAGCAGTTGAGTAACACTGAGCCTGGTTACTCGTTTCTAGGCTAAGATGTTTGATATGTGTTTGAGATCAACAGATGCTTTAGAGAAAACATTTTCGTAATTTGAATTATGAACTCTTCCATTCTGTTAACATAATGGGAGCAGAAGAGGACTTTCCAGTTAAAACTTCCTCAGTTCAACAGACATGCATGGTTGGTTTTTTTTTTCTTTGTTTGCTTGTTGGGGATTTTTTGTTGGTTTTAATACTGTGCTCAATATCTCTTCCTATCCATATGGTTCATTTTCCTACTTAGTCTTAAAATAGATTAATTGCACTCCATCTTCTCACTCACTTCTAAAGAATATTTTCCATTAAATACACAGTTCCAATAAAAAGTCCTTAGAGTATGTTGGAACGCTTCAAAGCCAGTTTTTTGAGAATGAGGAACACCAGTACGGTTTATTTGGTAGCTTAATGAATAACAACCCAGATTCTGCTGCTTAATAATGAACTCACACAAGCAGAAGACAACGCGTACGTGGCTCCAGACCTCTCAGCCAGGCGTCTGCTGGCACCCAGGCTGCAGCACAAAGCAGATGTGAAATTAGGAAGGGGGCAAGGAAGAATACATGCAGGGTTTCTAATGGCTCGAGAAGGGAGCCTTTGAATGTAGGCTCCTGAGCCCTTTCCTGGCATTATCACTAGTATGGGTGCAAATTCTACAAAAAAAAAAATATGTGCATATCCAGCAAGCCTATCAACCATGTTCTAGACTTCTGCTGTTATTTGTGAGGGAGGTTTGTTGGTAACTGCAACAAACTGTATGTAAAGTCCTTGTCCTGCGCATTGCAAAGATTAACCTACACTCAACTGTCCCAGACTGAACTAATCTATACTGTAATCAATATAATTTGGATTCTTGAGACCTGCATGTGTTCTGAAGCCTTTTAAGGCAGGTGATTTTCCTCTTGAAATCCCACTGGTCTGGATCTAGAAGAGAAGGGGAAATATTTCCACTGGGTCTGCCCCATAGGGCAAAGATCTGCAGATATAACAGGAAGGTATTACAGGGAAGAACTAGATGCTGCTGAGACAAACTCATGTTTTTGAAAAAGTACCTTGTAGTAAAGACAAACTTTCAGAAATATACTATTAATAACAAACAATTTTGTCTACTTATTTTTCTCCTTATAGTAGCTGCAGCGGGGTGTCTCTAGGCATTGAGAAGTTAGTTTACAAAATTAATGTGCTTTTCTGAATGCTTTAAGGTAATCTTGCCCACATTTCAAGAGATGCTGTATAGCCAAACTTCTGTTTAAGAGTTGCAGCAAAGCTTTATGGCAATTTGCCTATTCCTTTCCAGTAAAATAGATAATTATGTCCTCCCAGAACAATGTCAGTTCTGATGAGCTGGGAAGTCCAATAAAATCTTTACAGATTTCAGCCTTGAGAGGGCTTCTGTAGAGACTCCAAAGAACATTTTTATAAGCACTACGTGATTTTATCAGATATACCTGTTCTAAGTTGGGCCACTGTACGTTTAGCCATACAATACCATACAAACTAACATCAATAACATCAAGCGCTAAATGACATGCTCGTCAAGGACTTGGCATGGAGCTATTCAGAAAGTATGAGCTATCGCATCCCAAGTTTAGTCTTTAATATCAGCACACAGATATCCTCGCTACAACTACAACAACAGGCTTCATTTAAGCTATAAAAATTAACTGCCTTCAAGGTTGGAGAAGACTGGAGAAACAGACCTTTTGCTATCAGCAGTGTGTACATACCTGAGTCGTATTATGCTCATATGTAATCTCTAAGTGAGAAAACAAGATCAAACCATTCACACAGCAATGTATATCCAAGTTTCTGATTTGGAACAAGTGACAATATTTGTAGATAACGGAGCCAAAGGAAGAGGGTTTGTTAAACGTCCCATTTTCATGAAAAAGGCACAGATTTTAAAGGGTATTAACTCCACAATCTCATCCAAAGTTTCCCTCCTTACAGTCCACAGGCAGCCTGCTTCCAATCAAGTCAATGAACAGTCTCTCNNNGCTTCCAATCAAGTCAATCAACAGTCTCTCTGCTAGGCTTTCACAGCCAGGTGACAAGTTTACTTCCAGTACAAACTTCCTAGTACAACCAATAGTGGTGGTGGATTGGGTTGTCATTGCAACACCAACCTACTCTTTCTGCAGCTAAATCCGCACTGAACACTAAACAGATACTATTAGAAAATTGATGTTGCAACACTAATTGGAGGAAAAAGAAGTTACCGCTCCTCATCTCCACAACCAGGCAGGAGAAAAGCAGATGCACTGCCTAGAGTAAGGACAGCTCTCTCTCGCTCCTCACCCTTCATTCCTACTTTTCTACCATCTGAATTGCCTTTCCCTTCTTCTGATGTACTTGCCTATTTTGCCCCTTCCTTATTCTGTCTCACTCAGCCTTCTTTACCTTTTTACTACTTTATTTAGTTTCCCTCAAGCCGTTTTTTCCCCTTTAATTGGAAGTGAGCAATACCTGGTGGAAAGAACAGACCTCAATTGAAACACACTGCAGCTCACAGGTAACAATTCAGCACTAAGCTTTTCTATTACCTGTAGCTCTCTAGAAGAATCAGAGCTTGGAAATGAAAGGAAATGGAGGGAAAACAACATGAAAATCAGAGACTGCAATACTACTGTGCACGCTCATTTGTCTTTTATGAAGGAATTTTCACTAGTACTAAGGTAACCATGGTGCTCAGACTATGGAGCACAGTGTATTTTTTAAAAAAATATTGAGTATAATTAAGGAACTCTCTGACATTTAGAGTGTTTGCCTTATCTTGCTTGCTTCAATATTAAACAGGACCAGTAAGGTTTTGTTTGTGCTTTGCTCTCTTACATCACTGCAACTGTATCTCAGCTGAAGCGGCTGGACTGAATCCAGCCTTCGGGCTGAATGTTTCTTCCCGTTTGCATAAGGGAAAGACATATTGATTTGTGCCACAGCTAGTGCAGTCTTTGATCGCCACTTCTCATTTAGCTAGCAGCCTATACAAGACTTCCTTCCAATTTAGATAAATTACAGCTATTACTGTACCAGCAGGGAAGTAACTTCACTGACGTCTTCTGACTGGTTTGTGTTAAATGAGTGCTTAGAGAGCTCTCACTGAATGTAACAAGTTCTTGTTTATTGACAAATCAAACGGGAATAAACTGAAGGTTCCTTTAAAAGTGACTGCTCCCCAGGAAAGAGAAGGAGATATTAACAAAAAAATACATGGCTGCTGCTGAATCAGAATTTAGTGTTTCCCTGTGCAGGTTGAAGAAAAAGGTTGTGTTTTTTAAAAAATATGTTGACTAGTTGAAGCTTAACTATCTTGATTTGAAAAGAGTTTACAATACCTAATAGTACAGTTACCTGGTACTATTATAAACTCAGAGTAATCTCAATTATACATTTTGGTGGCAGCATGAACTCATATGGCTTTAGCCCATATGAGTGGGCTATTAAACACCCATTAAACATACCCTCACAACTGCCCCTAAAACTGATATCAATCTGAAACACTATGGTCTTATTTTCTCCTGCATATCCAAGCCACACATTCTCACCCCATCACACCCATACAGTTAGCTGGTTCATGGAACTGTTTCATCTGGAAACCAACCATTTGGGTTTAGGTTTTTGTTTTAGTGACGCTGATTTTTCAGGCATTCATTTGGGTTCTTCTGGACCATCAGAAAAACTTACCTTAAAAATGCCTTTAAAATATGTGTTCCTTAAAACTAAACTTGCATGCTTTCTTTTTAAGATAGAAATCTTTTTGACTGTGTACAGCACTCTAAATGTTAGAAATATGTTCCTGCAGTGTATAAAATACAATTTTGGCCTTGCAAACATGCAAGCTACATTTGCTTTTAATTTTTTGAGGACAAAATGAGACAAAAAGGATAAAAACATTCATCAAGACATTTTCTCTCTGACAAGGATGCAGCAGAAACTCATGTATCTGTTGTAATAAAACCTCTTAGATTTCATACACTAACGTTTGGTTTTAGATGTAAAGCACCTACATTACTCTCATGTGGCTTCAGCAAGCAAAATATGTTTGCACCTCAGATCTGTATCAGGCTTTACTACAGAAAAGTGACTTCTTGCTTCGGCTGTACACACACGTCAGTCACAATCTGGTAAATCCTTTCAACAAGCCATATAATGATCTTAACACTGATTTCTTGAAAGCCCTCAGTCATCCCATTTTGTGATAGAGGTTTAGTACCAAATAATCAGAGGCATACATATTTTGGTATCACAAACATTTCCACGATGACTAGATAGTACAATGAAAACAGTGTACTTACAAATTGTGCCTAGCATATATCACAATTCCTCGGTATTATTCTTCCTTTGTCATTTCCCTTCATCCTAAAGAGATTTGTATGAAAACACCAGTTCATGTCTCAGGAGCTCACCCACTCCTATTGCTTATTCCTCCATGAAGTCATAGTCCTCTAATTGCAACATCAACACTGTTTGCACAATAATGAATTGCTTCTTCTGACACATTAGAAAAAGCCCCAACAGATTATCATTTTGCTAAGGAATGACAGTAGATTAGCTTTAAGAAACGAAGATTCTTTTACATTAATAATTTTTTGAATCACAAGGAATATGAGAAATGGCAAAATAGACAGTCCTTCAGTATCTCTCATAGGGTATCACCAGTCCCTAAAAGCATCACAATACAATTCAAAGCACAGTTCACTGCTTCCTACAGGCTGCCTGGGAACACAAGCTGCAGGGGAGACACAAAGTGAGCAAACTAAGCTGAAAGTCTTAAAAGGAACTTCCCTGTTGAGCTGACACCAATGACTGAACCTTCCTCACCCCAAGGCTGACTAAGTCTGGCAGATAGCCAAAAATCACCCTGACTTTGCAATTACTGTAGGTTCTGATTCATTAGAGCATCATGCAAGGCAAAACACAGGTCACAGCTATAATAAAGAGACAGCTGCCGTCCCCAGTGGTGTCAGCACACCTCCCTTCTTTCCTGCCAGACACACATGGCTCCTGCTTAGAGCACCACTGGAGCACAAGGTGCAAAATTATAGCAGTTATATGCCTTGTACAAGGTTTTACATGATAGGAGGAAGGAGAATCTTGATGCAGCTGCACAGAGACTTGAGAGAGAGGTATTTAGGCTTCATTTTGCCATATATTACTTTGAGTCACCGGGTAGATGTCTTGAGTTATGCTAGTTGAGCTATTTCCTGGCTACTTCTATGCATGGACACCTTTTCTAAAGTAAGATGTGCTACCCAGAAATGTCTGAAGAACAGACAGCCATATGGAGGACGGCTTAACAATATCTCAATTATATCATACTTTGAACCTGAATTACCTTTCCACTGTAGACAAATTACCTTAATTATCATTTCTCAATTCATACTCTATACAGCAGAAACAAGTCAGAACTTGTCTGTATTCAGAGAAGAATTTACAGCATCCTAAATACTCCACATGAACTCTCCATGCAGATTTTTCTTAGTATATTTTTAGGGGGGTAACAGGCTTTCCAAATTATTTTATATAAGAGCATGCTTAAGAGGAATATAACCAGTGAATTATGGCAAGCAGTGAGCTATAAATTAGTAACTTGACTTACTACTGCCTGGGCAAACAGCCCCTTGAGATTTTTCTGTCATACCCTGAGAGACAGCAGTGAAGTTGACACTCACAAAGCTTGAAAACTTTTGAAATAGTCTTTCATTTTGCAGCTGACTACTTGTGACACTGCAAAATGGTGCCACTGAGAAAAGCAGGGAGATCAAAGAGTTTAAATGGACTGCTTGATCACTGCAGCTGGTCACACTACTTTCATTTATTTTCAGAAAGCCATGATACTTCTTCTAGCATGTTTGCCTCAGATGCCTTCTGCAGAGCCCTTCTAGAGAGCAGAGAGGAGGGAAGACACAAACAAAAGGCCAAGATTGACAGGGAGACACTTTGCTTCCACACAGACAAATGGTTCGTGATGGCAGGGAAGGAAGAGGGACAAACAGGTTTGTACCTCATCCTGAGCCTCCTCCCCTGAGTAAGCAGCAGAAGGAAGTTGTCTGAAAAAGAAAGGAAAAAGGGAACAGGGAGTGGGGGAAGAAAGGGGTGAAGAGGTGTTAGTGGAAAAGAAACAAAGCAGCAAAATGAGAAAAAAAAAACCCAAGGATTGATGAAAATGGTACTCCAAAATCTAGTGAGTCAGGCTAAGTCATTTGCCATACTGAGTATTCAGGTTCAGGCAGTTTGCTAGGAGATGAGGTGACCTTCAGTACCCTGACCCTGGCTGTAAATAGAAACAAAGGGGTTGCGGTTTTCAAGTCAGAGCAAAAAAGCAAAAGCCCTGGATCAGCATCCAGTGTGTGTAACTGCCTTTACCCAATGCTAGGCAAAAGGGAACAGGAAAGATGGCTAACAGGAGCAGAAAAAAATCTGAGATTTGTGCAAAAATCGTTCAGGAGAGGTATCTAGTTACATTTAGAAATTACGTTCTTGCACTTAAAGCAAGATGTGTGCAGGACACAGGAGCCCCGAGTTATGTTTGAGCTCTGATACGGATTTTTGTAGTCAGGAAAGCTGTTCAGAGGCAAGGTCCTCAAATTCAGCGGCAGAGAGTAAACCCCATCATCCACATTCTGGCAAATGGGCGACTGGTCCATTTTCCCAGAGCTGCTTGTATTTTTTCTACCCTACTTCAGAAATCTATGGTTTGATCTCTCCAAATACCATTGCTCTGCCAATTAACCAGGAGTAACATTATGACTTAGCTCAGATACAAGCAGTGAGGCCATGTTCTTCAGTAAGTACAAGTTCTCCAGAAACATGGTGGGGCCCAGACATGTGCCTATCACCAGTGGTAAACACACCAGTAACAGAGACAAGGCCTTTCTCACCAGCTTCTGCGGTCACCAAAACCATCCTCTCCTGTCTGCCGCAGCTGCCTTCTGCAAACTGGCATCTCTCAGAGCAACAAGCACTTGTTTTGTGCACAGTGGTTTTCTGACTCAGATTCCCTTTATGTTTATGAACCTCTTGGCTACTGCCTCTCTCTCCTTGAAACTCTACACGTTCTGAGCCAAAGCAAATAAAACCAAGCCCCCTGTGCTCCCAGGATGATAAACCACAGCAGTGGTGTGAGCAGGCTGACTGGCTAAATGGGTGCAATTTCATGAGTGTGGAAAGTGTCCAAACTCTGGGTAGCTACTTATTCAATACACAAATGCAAACTCAAATCCAAACTCAAGTTTTTAAGTCTCCAATTCCTGGGCAGAAGTATCGTTGCCCTCCACACATACAATCCTGCAGTGACTGCAGTTCCCAGACTCCTGCAGTTTCTTGACAGAATTGACTCTAAGTGGGGTGGGGGGAGAAAAAGGGAGAGGAGAAGGGATGGAGAGAATATTGGCAACTATACCAGAATCACAATAATGTAAACTAAGCACAGCAAACTACTTCTTATTGCCTTTGTTAACAAAAATTATAGTAGCTATAGCAACAGAAACAGGGGGGGATGGGGGGGGGATGGGATGGGGCTGTAAGTCCAAGACTTTTTAAAATCCCCAAAGAACACAGCTTTCTAATATGGAAAAATCAAGATTTATTGCACCAGCAGCTCCCACAAAGCAAGGCTATAGTAGTGCACAATGGTTTCAATTAAAAGCACAAATCATTAACCAATACAGCTGGGCCGGGTAGTTGGCAGACAACATCTCTTCCAGTGAGCCATGACTTCAGGGACTGAACTAGCTTCTCTTGCTGTGTGATGTGCCCTTCAGTCCTGCTTTGGTGGCTTTACCTCCTATCCTCTGTCAAACCCTGTGACTAATGCCACAGCTCAGCAGAGAAAATCAGGGAAAGCACTCCTGTGCTTACGTCCTGTGCCAGCCGCCACACACTGATATCCCATGGGCACTGCCCACGGCATGGCAGTACTCAGCAAGCACCTCAGAGAGAAAAGCATTTTGGTTTCCTGCTGCCTGTGTGTATTTTCCTTCTCAAATACTCACACTCGAAAGCTCAAAGAAGGGAGTAATGTCTGGCACTTCTGCTGTGACTATCTGGCAGAAGCACCACTCCATTTTTTGGCAACTTAACCAGGGTCTTAGAACAATTATTTCAGTTCCTGACTCAAGTGCTGGAGACAGAAGATCAAGTTACATCTCTCTCCAGCCATCAACATTAATTCATTTTTCACTAAGTCAGCTTTGCTGGAATTTCACTCTTCCACACTGAATCAAAAAGGAAAGTGTGAATCAACACTAAAAAGCCATTAGAAGAAACTGATAAGGAATTTCAGGAGTTGCCCTTCACAAACGTAAAAAAACACCAATAAGATTCAATAGAGAAGGAGCTGTTTCTTGCTAGAAGAGATATCTTTATAGGCTAAAACGACCAAGAACTGAATCTATTGCAGTGGAAATGGTACTATGGTCCTCAGTTATATCCACCAGCTTTATAACCAGTGTAAATAAGCTTTCACAAAATTATTTGAGTCTGTAGAGAGCATCTTCCCAGATATTGTTCAGTCACAGGTGTAGGCAGCTGTCAGAAGAGGAGGGACTTTTCCTCAAGAAAAGAGCTCAGCTCCCACAGCACTGACCTTTGACATCTGCATGAAAGGAAAATTTTGACAAGCTTCCACAACCAGAAGTATTATAAATCTCCCCTCATCAGGCCTCTGACCACTAGACAGCAAAACAACTGGAAACACTTAAACCTGTTTTAACATTCCTTGTAGTAGGAGGCAGTGAAACATCCCCCCCCGCCCCCTGCAACTGATTGCAGCCACCTAATAACTATGGACTGTGGCTCCAGCCAACAGAGGATTTCTGTTGGAGCTTCCTGGAGCAACAGCCGATCCCAGCAGAGCAAGGAAGCTGGGCAGCAGCCGCAGACACTCCAGTTCTGTTCCTGTGTATACTGCATTCAGAGTGGCATAAGGGAGCAAGACAATTTTAGGCAGTGGCAAAACAAAAACAAACCCACAAAGAAACCATGAGTGATAATAAATATCTTTTCAACCTTCCCAGGCTGTGACATGGTATTTGATGATTTGAAAGATCCTCTCCTGTTTCATTAAAATTATTTACGTACTGCTGTGGACATGGCATGTTAGAGACCTCTCGAGAGATCAGCTGCTGTTGCAAAGAACTTACACTTCTGTCATAGGAATTTCATAAATGAAGGCACTAACTATCTTCCCAGATGCAGGGCTGAATAGACCCACTGTACTGGTGAGTTCTGCTCAGGGAGCAATCTTTCTTCACAGTCCACAGAGCAAGAGCAAACCTGGTGCAGAGCAGCATTAGAGACTTAGTTATTTCTTTCTTTTTTTGGAGATGACCAAGACTTGCCGCAGCAGTCAGGCAAGTTCTACTGCCCTGCAACCAAGACCTCATCTGCAGACTGCAGGCTGCTCCCACGCTACATCTGGCATGGGTGATTCAGACTTCCTAAATCCCACTTCTCCGCTCACATTGCAAGTGTTAACAGCTCTAACGCCGGAGAGAGCAGGAGAGCACACAGCCTCGGAAAGGTATCAAGAAGAATGTGATCTCCTGTCCTTCCATTCAGCTGGATGCGTCTGGGAAGAACAAGTAGCCAGAGCAGTCAGGAACAGGGTCAGATTGTTTTCAGATTGGCCGCAGTACCATAATGCACTGTTGCTTACGTTTAACAATAATTAAACAGGCAACATGAACTGGTTATTTTTATCTAGATAGCATTTGGAGCATCACTCTGGCACCAGCATTTCTACCCAAGGTTTTAACATTAGTGTTCCTACTTTAACTCAATTCAAAACTGTGAGTAAAATATAATTTAACAGCAATTTGATTTTGCAATGATCTCATTGAAAAGGCAGATCCAGCAATACCCTTGCAGCACAGAGATGGCCACAGGGTAAGCCTGAGGGACACAGATTAACACCCAGATCAGATACAATTTCAGGCCCTTCTCCTTTGCAGGGAACGTTTTGGCCTCTTGCCAAGCAGAAAGCAACATCTCACACACAGTAGGGTAAATTCAGTATAGCACCCATATGGAAATATCTTCTTCAAGACAAAGCCAGGGTGCAAAATCTACTATCTGAACACACTCCAAAAGTGAAAAAGCCTACAGCAAAGCTTGATTCAAACTTTCCCCATCTCGTGGGAGTCCGTATTTGAGCAAACTTTCAAATGGCAGTGTACACAGTGGCACTGAAGCTGGTATTCATCTTCCTCCTTATGGAAGGAAGCATCTCACAGATTTAAGCTGAACGCAGTTGAGGTCTAATCTGGATCTGCTCCTATACAACAGTATTTTTATTGTGTCTTTTAAAGTGTGATTACTACAGAAAAGTAACCCTGCATCAACCTGACATTGAGAATTATACCTGCCTACTCCCAACACAACTCACCAGCAAAAATGTCAAAACACATTTGGTTATGATAAATCATAACATATAGTTCACCTAGCAAAAGAGCAAACCTTATTCTACTCTACTTTCATAGAGCTTATTCACAGCCAGTTACCAGCTAAACTCTACTTTCAGACACTCCTTTGGCTAGCGTTCTCAGGGGACAATAACAGAAATTAAATTGTAACCCAGACTTCTCTCCTGTATCCTACTCTTTCTCTGTTCCTTCTTCAATTCACGTGTATGCACACTGATCTTTCCAATACTAGTAAGCAGAGAATTGAAACCGTGCACCTCCAAATAGACAAATTGTTACAGATACATAGGTGCAGTTATGCACTGTCCTATATGCACAATACTACACACACAATTTGTTAATAAACTTCACAAAGCAAGCTTGTCTTCCAATAAGTAAATTAGCTAGAATAAAGCCTACACACAGAGTATAGATAATGCTTTCCAAATAAAAAAATCCACCATCATAAAAGAAATATGGCCTTTGAGGCTTATGAAATCTATTACGCAAAACCTCTTCAGTTTCAGCTTCATGTAACTAGTCTTTTTTTCCTGAGTTTGATTAACAAACAAATCTAAACATTCAAGACATTAATGAATCCGTTTTGTCTGGCACAAAGTCTGCATTACCAAATTCCATGTGGCTTCCAACAAACTTGATCACAGTTCATTCAACAGTCCTAGTCCTCCAAAAGGTAGGTAAATATCTGTAAAACTTTTTATGGTGCCAAGATGATGATTTTTAAGGAGGCAGATAGAATCTTATCTGTCCCCAGCACACAAAAACTGACTAACAGCAGAATTAGTCCTGCTAGAACAAAATAAACACCTTTTGTGACTCCAAAAGGTAAAGATTTTTGAGATTGTGAATACACATCAAATATCTTTTTTAACTATCTACTCCTCTGATGAGTTCGGGCTGAGGTATTTTAACTGATAATTTGCCTTAAAATTTGTAGATGTTATGAATGTACCAGGGTTCACAGGCTCCTACTGAGCACAGATCCCTGCAGTTTCCTGAGGGAATAACTGCATCTCTTTTGTGGTACGCACCCCGTATCTGTGACAATCTGAACTCCTACCTCATTTTCCCCAGACAAATCTCCTCCTGTTTAACCTGAAGGAAGAATGCATTGTGGGATATCATGCTAGAGATCCTCTTTCTGATCCTA
>VZTM01038495.1:2275-31492 GCA_013400555.1 Jacana jacana | reverse complement strand
CCTTGTCCACCAGGTCTGTGGCAGTTACATAAAAGGCCACCAAATTTGCCCTTAGAGAAGCCAGAGTTTCCAGATAGATCTGTTCCATGATCTTGCCAAGCACAGAGGTGAGACTGTCGGCCCATAGCTCCCTGGATCTTCCTTTTTTCCTTTTTTGAATATCGGGGTTATGTTCCCATTTTTCCAGTAGCAGGAAATCCATTCCATCCATTCCATCCATTCCATCCATTCCATCCATTCTCTTGAAGCTGGGATACCATGCAGTGAGAAACAATGGGTGTTCTAAGAAGGTTGTAGAGAGTCCTCATATAACAAAGTGCCCTCTATATAAAAAAAGTACAACTTCTAACCTTTTTTTCATTAGTTTATTCAATACTGCAGATGGAAAACTTTTTGCTTAGGGGTCCCAAAAATTTTATGGAAGAGCCATTGTATCTTCTTAGATGTTCACAAATGACATGTTAAAATGAAATAATGAACAGCTTTATATTAAGTAGTATAATTTAGAATGTTAACAATATTGTGCAAAAAAAAAATAAATGTTTACATCTAACTCTTGGGTATTCTAATTTATGTAACCTGCAACTAACATTAAAGAAGATAAAATAAAAACAGTAAGCAGCTCAAAAAGCCCCTAAACAACAACAACAACAACAACAAAAACCCACAACTTTCATTCTTCTTTAAGTGCCTATATTCTTCATCTAATTGAGGCCTGAATTCAAACTGAAAGTACTTTTTTCTATAAATGGAACAAATGTGAGACATGAAGTTGCCAAACAACATGAACTATAATTAAAAAAGCAAAAGCATTGTAACTTCTTTCAGGAGCAAAATAACCAGCAATATGGGGAGATCCTTTCCCTGAACAAGACTGTCTCTCAGCTATAACTTACGGCTGCACAATCTTTGCAAGATAAATGGATTAAACAGTTTTTTGAACACTTTCCAGTCACTGCTCTTGGATTTTAAGTCTGAGAAGATAATGAGGAAAGACTGTCTTAAACAATTAAGTAGGCAGAATGACATATTTGAGAACAACCTCGACTATTACCAGAGCATAAACACTAAGAAGAAAATAGGACAGTTTAGAGCAGCATTATTGAGATGCTTGCATATAAACTGCAAAACTGCATGTAAGAAGAAGGGGGGTAAATGGGTTATCTAGAGGTCTGTTGTGCTAACGAGCAAAAGATCTATGGAAAGAGCCACCTAAACTGTTAAATACATAAACTACATTCTCAAGAAAATATGTCATAGCCACACTAGCCTTTCATAATCAAATCAAAGTCTGTCTTAAGGTCAGAGTTCTTTATGAAAAAGTCTGATGGAACTTCTCTTATTATTTATCTTTTCAGCTTTCTATAGGGGAAAAAAATGACCCCAAAAAAAAGGAAAAACAACAACAACAAAAAAAAAACCCAGTTCACTCTTGATACTTTTTATGCTGAGTTAAATAGTTTGTGCTTAATTTTTTATTTTGAATTCTTTTGTATTCCTTTAATTGACCAAAGCAGTCTTTTCTTCTTTCTTCAGTTTGAACATAACAGCTTAACACCGGGATTGCAAATTCCAGATGAAGCCTCCAAAGTGTATCATACAGTGCAATGAGTATGTCTCTAATTCAATTGGAAATAGATACTATTTTCCATTCTAAATATGGAGAAAAATTTATTTTAACTGATCTAGCACCAATGCATTCCCTTAAATATGAGTCTTTTTTACACTGAAGCAAATATTCTCAGCTCTTACACTGAAACTGCCAAGATTACTTCAGAATTCAAGTAGATTTTCAAGAGTTTGACAACCAGAAAGAAAGTAATCAGAGATTTTATAGAACAGAATGTATCCAAACAACCTAAGGCAAGCACTTAAACTTGCTACCAAGGAATACAGGAAGTTATCAAATTATAGATGATTTAGTCATTCAAAAGATTTAGTCTTGGTACTTGTAGAGAAGAAATGCAATGTGCAATTAGATTGTTTCTGCCTTAGTAACTTTTCTTATTAGCTTTATGCATGTAAGAACCTTTTGTGTACTTAACTTCCTAGTTTTAACCTCTAACATCTGACATTTTACATCAGTAGCAGTATCTGGATGATTTCCTTCTGATGTACAACACTGAGGTAAATAATGGAAACTGTTTTTTTCTTTTTTTTTTTTTTTTTCATGTATACAGATGTCTTTGGCTTACATAGACCACGTGCATTTGATGTCAATCTAACCTGAAGAAAGCAAAAGCATTTTAGAATAATTCAAATTCCTGATGGATATTCAAGGAATGGTATTTGACAGTAGCTCATATGTCCAGGAAGCCATTTTGTCTACTTCTGCAGCAATCTAATCTGTCACACTTTCAGTAGACCAATTTCATAAGGCCTCTGGGAAAGACTGTGAGAAGATTAGGTTTGAAATATTACCATGAGAAACCACAACATGCACACACAGATGATACGAAATGAACAATTTATATAAACATTTTTGGAACCATGTAGCGGAACATAGAAAAATGTAGGTATATTTTATATCTAGATCAGAAAATATTGGATATAAATTAAACACTGAGTCCCTTTGTATGGGGTTTAAGTGACAAGGTTTTGATAGTGGGCAGGGACTCCAGAGGTGGCCTCTGAGAATGCACCAAGAGCTGACCCCCTGCCCAACACAAAAGGGCAATCAAGCTGGTGAGGGGTCTGGAGAATAAGTCCTATGAAGAGAGACTGAGGGAGCTGGAATTGCTCAGCCTGGAGAAGAAGAGGCTGAGGGGAGACCTCATCACTTTGTACAACTACCTGAAAGGAAGTTGTAGAGAGGTGGGTGTTGGTCTTTTCCACCAAGTCACAGGCAATAGGACAAGAGGAAATGGCCTTAAGTTGCACCAGGGGTAGTTCAGATTAGATACTGGGAATTTTTTTTTTACACTGAAGAGTTTATTAAGCATTGGAATGGGCTACCCATGGAAGTGGTTGAGGCACTACCCCTGGAGGTAATCAGAAGACGAGCTGACACAGTGCTTAGTGACATGGTTGACTTATGTGTTTTGGGGTAGTTTGTTTGTTGTTTGCTTTTTTTTTAAATCAGAGTTAGGTTGATGGTTGGACTAGATGATCTTAAAGGTCCCGTCCAACCTAGACAATTCTATGTTTCTATAGCAAACTTTAGTCAGCTCCAAAACAGACTCACCACTGGGAAAACCTAGGCCCATCATGCTGGTAGCACCTCTGTGATAATATACTGAAGAAAGTATAAAAAACAGCTGTGAGGGATATGAGAGAGACAGAGCTCTAAGAAAGGTGTGAAGGAAACAGAGACACCAAGAGAAAGAGGGTGAGGAGATGCTCCTAGTGCTGGAGCACAGATTCCCCTACAGCCCTTGGAGAAAACCACAGTGGAGCAGACTTCCCCACTGCAGCCCTTGGAGGACCATGGTGGAGCAGATATCCATTTGCATCCCATGGAGGACCCCACACTGGAGCAGGTGGACATCCCTTGAAGGAAGCTGCAGCCCACAGAAAGACAGTGCTGGAGCAGGATCCCAGCAGGAGAAAAAAAAAAAGAAAAAAAAAAAGTTGTTGAAATTTTTTATAACCACTTTTTTTTAACCACTACTGAATGACTGAAATATGGTGATTTTCTTCAGTCCTGGTATAATTTGAGTAGGTATGCATATTTTCCTGGTGACTGGGGAAAAAAACAAAAACCAAAATGACCCCAAAACCTTCTGTTTTGTTAAATGCTATTCAGAAGTGTGGCATATCCAAAGTACTAGCCTCAGCCCTTACAGTTTTGAGTGATTTGAGTTCTGGTCACCTGAGAGAACTTCTCTTCCTTTAATTACTCCATCAACAGAGTAGGTGTTACAGCTAGAACTCCCTCTCAATATAAATATTCAGAGGTGAGTTGAGTTGAGTTGATGGCCCTTCCTACTGTGGTTTTATAGCCCAGCTATACCCATTTGCAGAAAAATAATTGAAGACGATTATTTTGTCAGGTAGGTGCCATGAGGAATGATTCTGAATGTTAAAATAATGTAACAGTTTATAATCACTCAGAGTTTAAATTAAATTAATAAACAAACAAACAAAGTGATAGTTGATTAACTTAAATGCTGTTCAATATACTAAGATAGTACGGTTGGTGCTCTTCACATACACCTCCAGAGACCTCTGTGGTTGTCAAACATAACATGTTTTCAGTATGTAACAGTGTATTACTTTTTCAGAGTTAATGTGATATCTGATAGAAAATGAAGACAGGCCTGGTTTAAAAATTTTAATCTATTTGGATCTCAATTTTGTTCCAAGTTCCTCATTAGAAACAGTGTGTAACAGTTTGCTCTTTTGTTTTGTTTTGGTTTTGGTTGTTTGGTTTGGTTTGGTTTGGTTTGGTTTGGTATGGTATGGTTTTTTTGTTTATTTTTTGCATTGTTGTTCCAGGATGAGCAAATCTTTTTCTAATTAAAACATATAGAGGACATCGCTCGTATCAGTAACAATCACATTTCAAAAATATTAAGATACACACAACACCAAATATCTTTTTTTTTTTTGTTTAGCTCTTTAGCCAAATTGCCTTTATATATTTACTACAACAGTACAAAGAAGCCAAGGTATAGTTTTATACCTTCATTAGACTGTAAGGGGTAACTCTGAAACTAAGAAACAGCTTGGAAGCAATTTCTTTCCCTGAAGTTAAGAATGCTTTTTAAGGTGAAGTCATACTTTTTTTTGTAATATCGTTTTTAGTTTCTGCCAATATTGTTGCTTTTTAAAAGCTCCAATCATTGAAAGATATGATCTTATTGTTATTATGATATCTGAAATCTTAATGTCATCTCATTAAATTCCATTTTATGGAAAATGTATATAAGATGTATTTGAACAACTAGGTGAACATAAACATTAAAATTAATTGAGCAGGCATGGTGACTTACTGAATTATCATTTTCCAGAAGTAATTACATATAATATAGATAAAAAATAAGACATTTCAAAATGTAGGGACAGGAACTTACAGCAAATACAAAACTTGAAAATACAATATTAGGTCATTTAAGGTTACGAGTTCCAGTGAAATTTGCTTGTTGTTATGTATTATTAGCCAAGAGTACTGTTAGCAAAAAAACATAATGGTTTTAGATTGTTAGACTAATTACTGTAAATTTAATGGGCACAAACCCAGAAAATTATTATTCTTTACATATATATGGTCAATAAAATAAATTTATAAATGTAAATATATGTAGTCATTGTAGTAGTCACTCCAAGTAGACACAAAAATATAGAAATAAGAACTTTCAAAAAACCTTGGTCAGAATCATGCGGGTGCCACTACATTGAATCAGCAGAAAGTGCACGTGGGTTATTGTGTGAATGTGCACCTCTGTGCACGTGTGTGTGCATGTGTATTTACGGAAATGTTGGAGGCAACTCAAAGCACTTGCAAACTGAAGAAAAAATATGTGGGAAAAAACTTTACAAAAATACAGAAGCACCAACGTTTCCATTAAAGGAAAGGAGAAAGATAAACAGCTGCTTTAGAAGAGGAAAAAAAAAAACCAAACAAAAAAACCCCACCAAACAAAACCAACCATAAATCACAGTTTGGTTTATATCTCATTTAGAAAAGAATAATAATAATCATGCTCTTAACATTCTGCAAAAGGGCTGTCACCACATCTTCACTTACAGCCACTGAGCATCTCTGAATAACATAAATAATATAAATAATATAAATAATATAGGTAAGATAAATAGTGTAAATTATCTCAGCAAACAGGTTATACTTACGTGGAAATAATTTTCAAAGCAGAAGAGTAGACCTTTACCATCTTCTTTCCGTGGTGCTGAGTTCCTTCCCTTAGTCTGTAACTCAGCATTTTTTCTTTATTGTTATTCCTTTTCCCAAACCAGACTATTCTTGTTCATTCCCCATGTCATGGGTTTGGATGCAGGCCTCTCCTGTGGAATGGAGTGCAACATGTCCATTTGTGGTCATTCCCCAGTACAAACCAGAGGAGTATTTTTCCCCGGTGTACAGCAGAAGTGTAATCCCATCTCAGAGCATTACAGAGTTAAATTCTTCCTCATAAAGAAGTTATGAGGATGTTACCTCTGAATTTAGAAAGTTGATGCCTCCATTTCAACTCACTATCTGAACTTCTTTTATGGTTAAAGGGCAGAAATGGAAACTTCTAGATTGACTTTGATTTCATATTTACATAACAACTAAAATAGTTCTGGTGAATCATTGCTGACAAGTACCATTTTTTTGCCATTGAGTTTAAGTGCCATCTAAATGACAAGCCCAGATATAGAAAGCTACACTGCAGACTGTGAAAGACAGATGAAGTCAAAAGCAGGCATTATGACCATGATGCAAATGATGAGTAGAACAGTACCAAAGATGAAAGTCACAGAAAGAAGGAGTTGTTGAACATACTTTGAAAGTTCAGTACAAAATGTGTATTTTTACCTGAAGCTTTTATTTTAGTTTTTGCTCATGGGCAATATCTCTTTCTCTCACTTCTAGATGATTGTTTTGGTTCTGAGAATACTGACTCTTAAGCAGAACATGAAGCACTTACTCAGAAGAAGTAGAAAATAATATCTAGGAAGACTGTCAAAAACCATTGTCATTAAAACAATTCATTATCTGGACTTCCATTTCTAATATTTCATTTGACTACAGAACAAGTTCAATTTATTTTAAAGACATTATAGAAGACCAAATTTATTTTATTTAACCTTGGACATGAGGGTATATTTTTTACTGTTTCAATACTGCCTTCTTTCTACATAAGCAGATAGTTTAATCCTTTTAGATAAAAAAAAAATACTCTTCCCCAATAGTGTTTTCTGCATCTCTCAAACACATAAAAGTGAGTATATACATACACAGACATTTGGCAAATATGTGTCATTTTTATATTGTTTATATCAAGACAGCTAACTCCTAATTCCTCTTTTTAATTACTTGTTTCTCTTTTAGATTGTATTGCTTTTACGCAATAAAATTCAGTTGTTTCTGGTCTTCCCTCACCCAGCCTTTGTTTTATGAATTCATCCCAGTCATTGTAATGGTTTCTGGGATGTCAGTGCCATGAGCAACAGAAACTAAACTCTAAATTATCTTGTACTTCATTCTTAATAAATTATGAGGAATAATGCCGGGCTATGGTATGTGATGCAGGATGCTTAATATAGTTCCTGAGACAGTCAATGCAATTGCCATAGTTAGACATCTCTGATATGTCCTAAAGTACGTTGAATATCCCTGTACGGAAAGCTTGGATATCCTGTGTCAGTTCAGAGACCACGTCTCTGAAGACTGTGGTCAGAGTGTGGCTCAGAGACCACTTCTCTGAACTGACACGGGATATCCAAGCTTTCTGTACAGGGATATTCAATGTGCTTTAGGACATATCAGAGATCTTTACCTCTCTGATCCACCTCTAAAAGTCAGGTGGGACACCCTGAAGACTTCTTGAAAGCATACTGAATGCCTCAGTTTTGGCAAGTAAGGTTATTCCAAGTGAACACAGTCAATGGGGCCTAGATAGCTATTTACTTAACAAAATGTAGGTATCTAAAGGGAGCTCAAGAACTCTATGGATTTCATTTACCGAATTGACTGAACAGATTTAATTGTAATTATATTTACAGATGTGCATATTTAGATACCTTTCCTTCCAAAACAACTTAGGTAGGCAGGTTGTCATGGAAAAACAATTCATTTTTATTGGCAGGTAAGTACGTAATTGATCATCCAACTGAGGTTGTCGAATGGGTTATCTAACAAGTGAAACCAAGTTAGAAAGACTTTTGGGGGTTTATTTTTTTGATACTTTCAAATACCAGAGCTCTCAGCTCACTGACTACAGGGCAGTTGAAGAAATCTCTCTACTGAATGTAGACATTCAGCCAGAATTTTGTAGCTGGTAAGAAATGAACACAGGTCTCACAGGAGTGAGTAAAACTATGATGGCACACGTGTGTACTTGCATGATTGTGTAAAACATACTACAGGAAATTTACTTGATTGTTGGACTGGACAAATCATATAATGGGAGAATAGGTAAAGCAAAACATGAAGGTGGATCAGGGAGGAATGAGTATGTGAAAATGGAGAAGAGAGAGAATAGAAGGTCAGTCACATGAACAAGTGCTGCAGATGAGTACGCTTGTATGGCCAAGTGCCATGCTTGATCAGCGCAATCTGTCCTGGTTTGTTATTAATCTGTGTTCCTAACTATGTACTGTGTGACATTGTTTTCCATTCCCTCTGTGTGTACGATTTGCTAGTAAATCTCAATCTAGACCAGCTGGTGAGCTGGAAGAGACCAGAATATTGAAGAACTTGAAGCTGGAGCCTGAATAAACACAGTCCAGGGCCTAGGCATTTCCAAGAAGGCCAATGGCATCCTGGGGACCATCAGGAAGAGTGTTACCAGCATGTCGAGGGAAGTTATCCGTCCCCTCTACACTTCCCTGGTGTTCCAGTTCTGGGCCCCCCATTTCAGGAAGGACAGGGAACTGCTAGAGAGGGTACAGCAAAGGACCACAATGGTGATTAGGGCCTGGAGCATCTCCCTTATAAGGAAAGGCTGAGGGACTTGGGTCTCTTTAGTCTGCAGAAGAGAAGGCTGAGGATGAATCTGATCAACACCTATAAGTACTTAAAGGGTGGGTGTCAAGAAGAAGGGGCCAGGCTTTTTTCAGAATAAATCGACACAAACATATACATAAAAAGTTCTATCTAAACATAGAATCATAGAATAATTAGAGTTGGAAGAGACTTTAAAGATCATCAAGTTCCAAGGCCCCTGCCATTCACAGGGACACATACCACTAGAGCAGGTTGCTCAAAGCACCATCCAGCTGGCCTTAAGCAGTTCCAGGGGTGGAGCAACCAAAATTTCCTTGGACAACCTGTTCCAGTGCCTCACTACCCTCACAGGAAAGAATATCTTTCTAGTATCCAATCCAAATCTCCCTTCTTCCAATTTGAAATCGTTACCCCTTGTCCTGTCACTACACTTCCTGACAGAGTCCCTCTCCAGCTCTCTTGTAGGCTCCCTTCAGATACTAGAGGGCTGCTATAAATTCTCCCTGACCCTTCTGTTCCCCAGGCTGAATAACCCTCACTCCCTCAGCCGGTTCTCACAGGACAGGTGCTCCATCCCTCTGATCATTTCTGTGGCCCTTCGCTGGACCTGTTCCAACAGTTCCATGTACTTTCTATGCTGAGGACTCCAGAGCTGGACAGAGGACTCCAGGTGGGGTCTCACTAGAGCAGTGTAGAAGGGTAGAATCACTTCTCATGACCTGCTTGCCACACTTCTTTTCATGCAGATGGGGATGCGGTTGGCTTTCTGGGCTGCCAGTGTGCCCTGCCGGCTGTTGAGTTTCTCATCCACCATCTCTCCCAAGTCATTCGTCTCAGGGCTGCTTTCCAGCCATTCTCCACCCAACCTCTATTTGTGCTTGGGATTGCCACGTCCCAGGTGCAGGACCCTGCACTTGGCTTGGTTGAACTTCATGTGATTTGCACTAGCCCACCTCTCAAGCCTGTTCAGGTCCCTCTGGCTGCCATTCCTTCTCTCCAGTGTGTCCACCGCACCACCAAGCTTGGTGTCATTGGCAAATGTGCTGAGGGTGCACTCTCACACTTTTCATGTCTTCAACAAAGATTTTAAGTTGCACTGGTCCCAGTACCAATCCCCGAGGAATGCCACTTGTTACTGGCTGCCATTTGGACATTGAGCTATTGACCACAACCTTCTGAGCGTGGCCGTCCAGCCAGTTCCTTATCCAGCCAGTGGTCCATCTATCAAATCTATGACTTTCCAGTTTTGAGTCCAGTATGTCATGTGGGACAGTGTCAAATGCTTTGCATAAGTCCAAGTAGATGACATCGGTTGCTCTGCCCTTGTCCACCAAGTCTGTGGCAGTATCGTAAAAGGCCATGAGGAGGAACTTCTTTACCTTGAGGGTGGTTGAGCACTGAAACAGGCTGCCCAGAGAGGTGGTGGAATCGCCATTTCTGGAGACATAAAAAACTACTTGAACAAGGTCCTGTGCAATCTGCTTTAAGAGGACCTGCTTTGGCAGGAGTGTGAACTAGATGATCTCCAGAGGACCCTTCCAACCCCATATCATTCTGTGATTCTTGTGGTCTGGCCTAGGTTTTGGGGGATCCTTAAATGTGGGAGGGACTGCAAATAAAAGGAGAATATGTGTAGGTCCACTCATGAGCTTCCATCCTGATCAGCTGTAAGGAATTAGTGGGACAGGACTGTAGGGATGGTTCATATATACTCTATGTGAGTGCTGTGTGTGCACTGTGAGCAGGTGTAGCTAGATCTCTGGCAAATGTGTTCTACCTTGCTACTGGCTGTTCCTGCAAACAGGAACAGCAGCAAGTAAGTGGAGTAGAAATCTCTTGAGACAGCTTTCTTTAAGAGTGTCTACTTATATTAGTTTCATAATTTTATTAATATTGAGGGACCAATCCTTTTGGGATACATTTTAAGTTGATATGTTAGTGTGGTTTGATCTCCTGGTCATTATTTTGGCACAATTAAATGACCCTATCAATGAGCACTAATGTGAGAATTTCACGTTCCTTAAGGAATTTTCTTTACTTAGTAACATTTTAAATAGATGTTTCAAGAAAAATCTATTCTTGCACCATTGGAGACACCAGGGACTTTGTCTTAAATAAAGATTGCATCAAGCAAATGGAATTAACAGTTTTAATAAGAATATTAGTTGAGTTGACCAAGGTGACTGACACCTGATATCTATATAAATGAAGTTATTGATGTAACTGAGATTTCTGGGGAAAGTCAAGCATGATAACTTAAGCCACTTTTAGTGGTAATGCCAACATTTATTATCTTTACCTGTGAGATATACTCTGTTTTCCTGTAATTTAATAGCTGAGCATTCCCTAAAACATCAAAATCTTTTAAATTGTTTTCTAACTCTGAGCTACAGCCCTGATTTATTAATTTCCCTTCAGTTTAGTGGTGAGGGCAAGGTATTTTAAAGGAAATAGAAATATTTCAGAATTATTCTAGCTGTTTATTTATAGTTCCTTCAAATATAGATTTTATAAGGATTGGCTTCCCAGTCACTGTCCCTCAAGCAAAGTGTTTGGCAACCATCTTCTTTTAAAACTATAGGTCAAATTTTCAGATTCCAAAGTCATTCCTGAAAAATTATTATTAAACTTGTCATCTTACATGTTAAGGTCTCTTCCAGTTCTTGAAGCCATCAGAGCCCTACTTTATTAACCCTTCCAACATTATTGTTTTGGGGTTTTTTTTTGTTTGTTTGTTTGTTGTTGTTGTTGTCGTTGTTGTTGATGTTGTTTTGTTTGGTTTGGTTTTGGTTTTGGTTTGGTTTTTGTTTGTGTTTTGTTTTTTTTTTTTCCTACGTGTTAAGAAGTTAGAATACAACTTTTGCTATTGTTATTTAACTTTAAATGATCAGATAAAGATGGGTAAATAGTTAATAAGATCATTTATCTGAGCTACCATTTTATCTGCATAGAAGTAAAAGTCAGAATTACAATTGACTGTAAGTTAACAGAGAATTAAAGCAGTGTGAAAAATGCTGATTCTGAGATTTTTGGAAGATTCTTTCCCAGTATGCAGCTCATTTGGATCTGGTTCAAGTCAATGAACCTGTGTCATCATGTAATACTAGAATGTAATAATAGAAGCAGTTTAGTAATTCTTTAATTAAATTACCTGTATGTCTTTCACAAAATTGTTGGGTTTTTTTGGGAATTCTCATATTCTATGCCTTGAAATTAAGAAATAATTGAGATGTCTCTCGAGAAGTTCTTCTGTTCTCTTTTTTTCTCATTTTCCTTAAGCGAGTTTTTATTAGTATTACAGCTTTTTCCTTCCAGCTTAAACATTTAATCCTTATAGAAATAACTATTATTTCCTACCTTTGCAAATATATTAGTTATTATAGACCTCAAAACATTATTATTTTGCTGCCAAGACCAGTTTGTGGACTGCGAAGTCTCTTTGTACAAGAGACTTGAAATTTTCTTTATTTTGTTGTTCTGTTCGTATTCTTTTATCATGAAGTAGATTTTCCATTTTAAAAAAAAATGTTTAAAAAAAATGCAAAACCAGAAATACAGCTGTCATCCCTGTAAAATCTAAATTAATCTCTAAAGCATATTATGAGAGCAAAAGTAATTAAATTGAATGCATTGACTTCCATGCATTTGTAAAGACATTGTTGTTTGGGTTATCAGCTTTTAGCTGTTTTTACAATTCCCATATAGGCAATTTATGCAGTCCATTAAGCAAGGTTTTTATTAGTGGTCTACTTTAAAAAAAAAGGATCAAATGCGGAACTTCTCAGAATCAATAAAAAGATTCTGACATACAGAGCCAAGTGACAGAAAAGTCTAAGTATATAAAAAAATAATGCAAATTAATAGACATATATTAACAAAGCTGATACAACCCTTTGAGATACCCATTTGTTATTCCTAAGTGAACAGTCAGTTTTATGTGACACTTCCCAGTTTTATGTGACCACTTCTGTGCTTCACCAGCAAACAGTATGTTTCAGGTATATCTCAGAGGCCAGAAATACCATTTTTTTCTTTCTCACAGGTAAGAGGTTTTGCAGCAATTTCAACCCTTGATTTCTTTAACTTCCTCTAGAGCTCCAGATATTTCTGAACATTTTACAAGGAGTCATTCGTTAGCTGTAAACATCAGTCTGCTTTCTGTCAGTCATCTCTCTCTTCATATAGACTTTACAGGATACCAACATGCTTAATCCTTCCATGTGTGCTTAATTGCTTTCTAGGTCAGGATGCTCTAGAAAGTCACATATGTTAGTAAATGAATCATTTTATACTTAAATTAGCACACAAATAGCTTTCCATGTACTTCATCCCAGAATTTCCTTTGCAGTTCAAACAATGTTTGAAAAAAAAACCCACAGGGTTGATTGGACCCTGCAGCCAACTTCTCAAAATTTATTTTAAGGCTTAATCTTATTTTTTTTCTAAACATTTAACCTTGAATGCTAGTTGACTATTACCCGCTTTTAGTATTTCAGGTGGGTAATGACAAAGTGAGTAGAACAAGCCCTAAATCAATCAAAAGTGGTTTCAGAACACTGGGACGGATGCTCAGGGGATCAGGAGCGCAAGTTGTGTTCTCCTCTATCCCGCTCATGGCTGGCATACATGAAGAGATAAATAGGAAGAAGCAACAGGTCAACTACTGGCTCTGGGACTGGTGTCGTCGGCAGGGCTTCGGGTTCTTTGTAACTAGGATGTCATTTGAGACACCTGATCCGCTGGTGGCAGGTGGGACGTNAGGCTAGATATTAGGAAAAAATTTTTCAGAGAGAGTGGTCAGTCAGTGGAATGGGCTGCCCAGGGAGGTGGTGGATTCACCATCTATGACTGTGCTCAAGAGTAGATTAGATGTGGTGTTGAGGGATCTGGTGTAGGGGAGAACTTGTAGAGTAGGGCTGATGGTTGGACCTGATGATCCCAAGGGTCTCTTCCAACCTAAATGATTCTATGATTCTATGATCTTCTTCCAGAGGCCATTCCTGTATCCCCCCAGTACCAAAACCTTGCCATGCAAACCCCATACAACTGTGTACAAACTCTATACAACCTAGCTTGTTTTGATTCTGTACAGAAGACTGTTCTTAACAATTCCTGCATATGCAAGAGTAATACCTATTTGACAAGTTCAAGACTGTTTTTCCACTGTACAGTGTGGTTGATGCCATTTGTCCCCATCAGGAACTCCCTGAGGAAGTCCACTGGGCTGCCTCATTTCTTTTCAGTGAGAGTTAAACAATATGTTTAAGCATGTAAATAGTATTTATTAGTCAGTGTTAACAGAGCAGAAACTGCCTGGAGGTATTTTGGAGATGTCAAAATTCTTGGCCCAGACAGCTCTGGTATCATTTAGCTATTTGCTTCACTGTTAAGTGAACTAGAAGTTCAGCCAATTACCTGCTTTCAAATCCTAACCTACAGATTCAGTCAGTTACTTTGCTGGGGATCAGTCCATTGCCTCACCTAGGTAGAGATTCTGGGGATTTCCTGGCCTGATGACTCACCTGACCTGGAATTGAAGACTAAGCAGCCTAAGCATGTACACAGACAGTATTCCTCATCAAATGCTCTTTTTTCAGAAAAGTACTTTTAATTCTTTTTTTTTTTTCCTGCTGTTTTTTCAGTACCAATCTGATTTTGCTGTTACCAGTATTTCTAAATTAATAGAGGGAAAACGTACCTTGTTCTTTATTATGAAATATAAAATTAATATAAACAAATTTCCACTAAGAACTATGTGGGGCAATGCCTCCAGCGATTGATTAGAATATGGTGTTGGAAAGCATGTGTAAAATCAACAGGATAAGTGATTAGTAGCCACTTTTGTTCTGACTAAAGGGGAAGGACCCCTTGGAAATCAGAAAGTGGAAATTATTTTGGGTAAAACATAGTTGGATGAATAATCTTAAACACTAATCTCAATACTGTAGACTGAAAGGTGTTCTGAAAGTTGCCTTTACACTTAACACTTTACAGACAGAACTTTGGGTAGGATTCAGTTGCTGATTCAGATATTAATAAATTCAGGTGAATAGGAGCAGGTAAGCACTTATATAGCGAGGATTCATTACAGTCTAAGAAAATCTAATCAATGCAGTCAATGGAGGCTAGAGAATTTTTCATGTTGCCTAAATTGAACAAATCCAGCTGGTTAACTGAACAGGTCTCTAGACTCCTTTGACTGACTGGTTCTCCTAGTTTTAAGTTAATTGCTAAGCATTACGCCTAGTCGGTAGTACAGCATATATTGGAAACTGAATCATCTTGACTAAAACTATGCTATAAATAAAACCCAGTCACGCTCTTTCTCTGTCCCTACAGACAGGTACTAGGCCACAATTTATAGCTCTGTGATTGAACTTATCCCCTCAAAGGCAGGATGACCTTATTCATGCTATTTGTCAGAGTTAGTGTGAGCTCTTCAACTATTCCCAAGCCCCATCTAGAAAAGGACTAGCTAGCCAGAAGAGCCAGGCACTATGGAAAAGCATCTACTTATGCCTGGAGAGAATCCTTGTTCAGTTTGCTAGTGTGGAGCCCTTAAGATTAGCATGCTAGCTGTGGGGTTGAAATCTTTGATGCAAATCACATGACCAGGGAATTTTCATTTATTATTTTGAGGCCTCGGAACACTTAGCATACTAGCATTTAATTCTTAAGACCACCAACAGTAGACAAGCAACAACATATTTCTGGAATATCTGTCTCCATTCTGTTATACTGGCATTATCTATGTATTTCATGTTGAATACTAAGTCAATATAGTTGAACTGCATGTAGAATCAATATCCTTTATTAGCGAAATAAATATTAAACAAAAATACACTGCTAAAATAAAAGCTGCGGGTTGTGGGGTTTTCATAGAACCATTCAGGTTGGAAGAGACCCTTGGGATCATTGAGTCCAANTTTGTTTGTTTGTTTGTTTGTTTGTTTGTTTGTTTGTTTGTTTGTTTGTTTGTTTGTTTGTTTGTTTTTTCCTGAGCTCTGATAAAGATGGAAGAAGGATGGCACTATTTTCAAATGCAAATAAACTTTAAGTAGCCAGAGGGGGTATTACATTTTTATTGTGGTAACCAATAAAGTGATTCCTTGGTAAAATCCCATGAAATCTCTGTGATTCAGCAATAGCATATAATGTTTCTCAAGTGCTGAAGGAATGTACCTGGAATTCCATTGCACTTATTTCCCTTTTAAAACCCAGACTAAAGAACACAGCAGTACAAAAGGCTTGCATATGGTACTAATGTATTGATTTGTGTTGAATAAGCTGGAATTTTCCTTGAAAGCATGCAGCTCCATATCCACTTTTGTTTGCTACAGGGAAAACTATATAGATAACCTAGTGTGGTGAGTTGACCTTGGCTGGATGCCAAGTATTTGCCAAGCTGCTCTATCCCTTCCTCAACAGGACAAGGGAGAGAAAATATGACAAAAGTCTCATGGGTTAAGATAAAGACAGGGAAATCACTCAACAATTACTGTCATGGGCAAAATCAGGCTTAACTTGGAGAAATTCATTTATTACCAATCAAATCACAGTAGGATAATGGGAAATAGGAACACCTTCCCCTATCCCTCTGTTCTTCTTGGGCTCAACTTCACTCTGATTTCTCTGCTCTACCATGGACCTTCATGGGCTGTCGGGGAACTTTCCTAACAGTAATTTTGTGTTGTACTTAATTTTCTTATTTTTCAGCTGTGTAAGATGTATATTATTCTATATATATACTTCTGTAATTTTGCATTGCTATGAACACACATATGAACACGGTGTTTGGTATGAACATTTCTAGATTGTTGCCCATATGTAATTTACAAAAACATTCCCTATTTCTTTAAGTTGTTCTTTACATTTGGAGGATTTTGATTTATATAGAATAGCAGTAAATCTAGTCTTTTTACATATACTTTGTAACTTAAGCAAATGAAAGAAGCATGTAATGAACTCATTAGAGTATTACATTATTAATAAAAAAGACTTCTAAATATATTTTTGTGCTACAAATGTAAAAACAATATACTCGTGAATTTGTTATCTTCAGACAAGTGTATCTCTGAAAGGCAGATATAGTTTGCTTAAATTAGACTAAAAAGTTATAATTCAAACTGTTAAGCTATTGATTTATCTAGATCCTTCTAAGTTACAAAATACATCACTGTTCATCTGCACACTTTTCAGCCTTATGTGCAAACATAGCAATTGCCTGTGACAGTTTCAGCTAACTACAAAATTAAATAAATTGCATGCTGCTTAATATTCTGATTTTTGTGCCTTCTGTATTCTTCATTAACTAGGGTATTTTACTCCCATTTCCATGGGAACAACACAATATTGAATAAAAACAACCCTGTTAAACCAGTTTGGTGCAGTAAATTAATCTTCTCTCCTGTGCATAGACAGAATGAAACCATCAAGATTAAACAGATATACTCAAATAAATTTCTCGAGTTTCAGTCACCTTAATTAATTATAAGCCTTAGAGAAAGGAACATTCCTAGTCTGGACACTATTACAGAAGCATGGCATTTCCCAGAAAAAAAGGCTGAGAATACAAGTGTGATAGTATTTTAGACATCCATCCAGCTGGGAAAGAATTCTCTGGGAGGGAAAAAAACTTGAGTTCAAATGTTTAATACTTGGTATAGTGTCAAGTACAACCATCAGTGTCATAAGACATAACCATGATTTGTGATTTTTTCCTATGGATGAAGATTTCTGACTGACTTCTATTTCTCAAGCAGCATATCTAACACATTCAGATTAAGACACTGCAATATTGGGCTTCAAAAAGGATGTAACAGGAACTGTGTAATTTTCTGATTCATCAGCATTGTATTTCTAAAGCTCTACCAATTTCCACACTGCTAGCAATATATATGCCCAAAAAGGTGACATTTGTCTTAATAGTAGAAATCTGCAGTGAGATAAGAGCTGACACTTTGTGTTCTTGTTATGACTATTGTCTATGACTATGTTGTCATGCCTATTCTTGAATGTGCATGAGTACTCAGCATACTTTTATTATTTTGTTTGTATCTCTGGTTTTTATTTTAATCATCTAAACACTTCCTGTCTAATATTTATGTGTTCGTCTGGAGGAGCACCTATTTTCTGTAAACATATTCAGTGAAGTGGATGTGGAAGACACACTGACAGCTAGAATAATGCTGTCACTCTTTTTTTTAAACCACTACTGCTTCTGTTTTTCCTGCTCCTCTTTAGAATTTCCCTTTTTGATATAGTGAATAAAATCTTATGCCTCTCCTCAACTGTCCGTCTTGTCTCTGACTTTGGTAAAGGTTGCTTGGTTCTCAGCAGCAGTAATGTTAAATTTAAGTAGGTTGATACTGTGATTCAGGCCTTACTGAAAGCTATGATTTGTTCATTAAAATTGAAACCTCTGTTGTAGCTATTGCAAATGGAAGGCAGGGAGGACGGGTGGTAAAGGAAAGTGTTTGCTAAATGCATATTTTTCAGTATACAGGATAACTGAATAGGCTCATTTTAAGCCTTTTGATTTCTCTGAGATTCAAGAACTCATTTTCTGAATGCAAACATCTGTTCCAGCACCCTTTTTGCCCCTTCTAGCTCAAAACATGTAATTACCATGCCTAATAAAAGAAGTATTTGCCTCTGCTTCTTCTCACAAAACTTTTCATTTTTCAAATCACTCAATTCATATATTGATTCACCCACCTCCAAACCAAGACATAATTTTGTGTGAAATTTGCTCACTGGAATATACATAAAAAACCCCTCACCTACTTTTCAAATTAGGGATTTAAATATTCTGATAATTATAAGATTGTATTTAATTACTGTTATTGCTAATATTTGAAATCTAAAATGGAATTCTGTTAGCCATTCAGGATCTTAAATCAATTGCTAAATATCTATGGCTTTCATTAGCTTAACTGGATAAAAATCGTCAAAAGGTAATGCTTGTACTTCAGATTGTTATTTTGTTCCTTAGCAAAGCCTCATCACTATGCCATAGATGTATTTCCTAGAATGACTAATGAAAAGACACAGTTCTTTGAGAAAATTCTTTTCCCCTCATAGAATTAAGTCCTAATAGACCTTATACATTATGTTTATTCACAGCATATGCATTTTCCAGCAAGCATTGTTTGTGGACTATGTTAAAGATAGTAAGTTTTGTTTATTTAACTATGTTCCATGGAAAAGCATAGTTTAATTCATATTTTATCTGTATTTCTTTTCTCAGTCGTAATCTCTGCGTCATTTTTTTCTCATTCCAGGGAGAATTAGGAGGGAGTCAGGGCTTTCCAAGAGAGTTACTTTCTCACAAGAGTCACAAAAGTTAATAGCTGTTAGAGAAGATACAAGCTATTGAGCATGAATAATTTTTTTGAATACTTCTTGGCACCGTAATCCAATTAGTCCTCCTGAGCACCACAGTGTACATGACACTGTTAAAATGATCTTGAGTAAAGACAATCTCAATATATGGATAGATTGATCTAATTCTCTTAAAAGAACCTCGAACAAACAACGAAGAGCCAGCCAACTTAGACTTAGGCAACTATTAGCTGCATAGCTCATAATACTTAATATGTGCTTGGTATAGTGTAATTGTAACAAGTTCTTGAAGTACCCTTACTATAAAATAGAAAGGGAAAAAACTTCTCTAAAAACTTTGCTCATTTTGAAGTTAGTATTTTCAAGGCCAAATATGACTCAAATCTTAAATCATGAAATAAGACCAGAGCACCAAGAGACCATGATGGCCTTCCTGGTAGGAATCAGAAAGATAGATTTAAAGAGCCTCTACCTTTGTCCTACCTCCTACCTACCCATTTTTCTCCCCACATGTTTTTCTTCCCCCCAAAAACCACTTGAATATTTCTGTTCTCTTTTATGTCAGAAATAATTACTTTATGCAGATTACATGGAGCTGGTGGGAATCACCTGGAGAAGGTTCCCCCACTCTGTACTCCCATGACTGCCACTGCCTGGTGGGGTTTGCCACTGGCCTGGAGAGCACAATCAACCAACCAGGGACACTGGCCTGACAGATCTGGGGTGGGAGCAGCAACGATAATTTATGTCATGGCATGGGGAGGCAACTGACAGCTCCCCCACAGGGCCTCTAGAAAGCAACCAGCTGGTCAAGATAGAGATGTCTCCATTTCTCAGTAGTCCGTAGTGCTTGGCCTCCACCCTGGACTACATACTGCAGAATGTTTTCAGGGGAGGGGGTCACTTATGCCAGAAAGGGGCAAGTGATTTTATCCTGTTAATTAATGATGGTTTTGTTCTTGCTTAGCTGCTCTGCTTGCCTTTTAAATATAAAATCTCCTTAGGTCACATTTATGCAGGGACCATCAATGGAGCATTGCTGAGTTGTTTATGGTTGTATGTCCTCTATTTTCTGGCTGTGCTCATATTTTCAAGCCCTTTGATCTTACTAAAAACTGAAACTGCACACCATAGCTAGAGGCAGCTGGTTCCGAACTGCAGCTCATATAGCTGGATCTCGTAATTATATCCTACCTAGTGTTTCAGCTGCTTTGAATACACCAGGCCTACAATCATACACCTCTAATTTTCTAAAGAAGACTTCATCTTAGCTTTTCACTCCATCCAGTGGTTTGTACAAGTTTCCTACAACCATATCTTCATTCATGGCTTCTCCTCCTATAAAGACCTCAACTGTCTATAATTAATATATAATATTACATTGCTGCTCCTACAATACTGAGAAACATGTATCGGTCTGTTCTTATCATACATATCAACATCTGTTTTACAAACTAAATTTGGATGTCAATTTAATAATTTTAAAACACAGTATGTAATATATAAATAAGAGCCTACTTTTGACAACTGTTTCTCATTCTTTTAAATACTTTTTATTGTAAGGCAAGAATGTACTGTTCAGAAATGGTTCTTAATAGGAAAAGGACATCAAAAAGCATATTAACCCTGTTCTTCTCTGTCCCCCTCCAACTGCAACATCCTCAACAAAACAGTTCTTATTAAGAACTAAAGGCAAAAATTCAAACCCAGCACAAACTGAGTTTCATTATTTAATTTATTTATTAAGAGGAAACATGTTGTCCTTGATAACTTTACATGGTAAAACAAACAAACATCCCCTCACCCCTCAAAAAAAATCCCCGGAGATCTGCTTGATCCAATATTTCAAGGATTTTCAGTATAACTATGTACAATTAAAAACCAAAACAAAACAACAACAAAAAAACAACCAACCAACAACAACAAAAAACAACCACAAACCCTAACTATTTTGATTTTCAGATGCCAAAATATCAAATCAGTAAAGGTTTTGAAATGGTTACAGAGTATTTAAAACTACTTTTTAAATTTGTTTGCCTGACCTGTTGTTTCCTAAATAACTCAAAATTCTGTTGCAATGAGCAAGACTACGAAGAACACAGATTATAATCAATATGAAAAGAATAGAACTGGTAGGAGGCCAGAGAAGGGCGCGCCGGTTTTTAGGATATGGGAATCATACAGACATCAAATTGCTAGTATACCTGTGTTGGATACTGAAAATCCTTTCCTTTTATGAGATATCTAGCAGCTCTGATACACTGATTACATTTGGAAGAAAGACTCAGCCAATTCATATACAGATTTGTTAAGTGACACCAACAAAATGGATGACAGACATATTTCACAATATACCTGGCAGAAAAGGATGTGGGGGGGCTGGTTCATAAGCGGCTAAATATGAGCCAGCAGTGTGCCCAGGTGGCCAAGAAGGCCAATGGCATCCTGGCTTGCATAAGAAACAACAGAAGTAGGGAGGTGACTGTCCCCCTGTTCTCAGCACTGGTGAGGCCACACCTTGAGTACTGTGTCCAGTTCTGGGCACCTCAACACAAGAGAGATATCAGTGGCCACTGGATCGAGTACAGAGGAGGGCAACGAAGCTGATGAAGGGCCTGGAGAATAAATCTTATGAGGAGTGATTTAGGGAGCTGGGACTATTTAGTTTACAGAAGAGGAGCCTGAGGGGAGACCTCATCGCTCTCTACAACTACTTGAAAGAACATTGTAGAGAGGTCGGTGCTGGTCTCTTCTCACAGGTAGTTAGCCACAGAACAAGAGGGAATGGCTTCAAGCTGCAGCAAGGTAGGTTTAGGCTGGACATTAGGAAAAAAATCTTCACAGAAAGAGTGGTCAGTCTCTGGAATCAGATGCCTAGGGAGGTGGCGGAGTCACCATCCCTGACTGTGTTTAAACAGTAGCTTAAATGTGGTGTTGGGGGATATGGTGTAGGGGAGAACTTTGTAGAGTAGGGCTGATGGTTGGACTTGATCATCCTAAGGGTGTCTTCCAACTGGAATGATTCTATGATTCTATGAATTTTATTGTAAGGATTTTTGCCTATCTAGAATCATAGTATTGTTATAGTTGAAAGGGATCTTAAAGATCATCAAATTCCAACCCCACCCTGCTATGGGCACAATCACCTCCCACTAGGACAGGTTGCTCAAAGCACCATCCAGCCTGGCCTTAAACACTTCCCGGGATTGTGGCATCCACAACTTCCCTGGACAACCTGTTCCAGTGCCTAACCACCCCCACATGAAAGTACTTCTTCCTAGTATCTAGTCTAAATCTCCCCTCTTCCAATCTAAAGCCGTTACCCCTTGTCTTGTCACTACACTTCCTGACAAAGAGTCCCTCTCCAGTGCTCCTGTAGGCTCCCTTCAGATACTGGAAGGTAGCTATTAGGTCTCTCCAGAGCCTTCTCTTCTCCAGGCTAAACAACCCCTGCTCCCTCAGCTTGTCTTCGTAAGAGAGGTGCTCCAGCCCTCTGATCATTTTTGTGGCACTCCGCTGGACCCGTTCCAACACTTCCATGTCCTTTCTATATTGAGGACTCCAGAGCTGGACAGAGGCCTGCAGGTGGGGTCTCATGAGAGCAGAGTAGAGGGGTAATTATATTCTGATTTAACGCTATCCTCTGTCATAAGTAATCCAGTCATCTCTGGTTGGACTTTGCCTACCAATGAGAGGAATACTATTCAGTATTTATTATGTATATATGTAAAAAACATTCCCTTTTAGTCACCAGAAAAAAAATTCAACTTTTGGATACTGCCAAATACATATTTCACAACATTTTTCACCTGTTTCTTTGTTTGTAAGCATCTTACATCCCAGTCTTAAGGATCATGTTACAGTTATGCAGATTCAGAAAATCCTACCAAACGTGCTTGCAGAGCTAACATTTTACTGTGCATCTAGGCTTTCAGTATAATTTATTTCATATATTGCTATACTTTGCTATTATGCAATAGGGTATCTGTCTTTTCTGAGATAATTCCATACAACAGTCAACAACAGCTACATACATCATAAATAATGGTTGTCTGTGTACCTTAACTACAGTGAATAATTGGTGGGAAAACAATACAAAGAAACCACGAACCACACAGAGCTGAGCATCCAACCCCTTTGGTTCCATTGTTTTTTCACACAAATTTATACTTCCTGAAGTAAAATTTCAAACACCACAGATCAGGAGTCATTGTCATTACCCTACCCATCTATCTCTATCCTCATCACCAACTGCAGTTAAGATGACTGCATGAAAAACAGATATTGGCTGTTCAAAGTGGTGGTGTCCTATACTCTTTTATGTCTCTATTATACAAAACTACCTATTTTTTACCCAAAATGGAGTCTGTCTCTCCCAGAACTTCTAATGCTGCACATGCTATATCTTTTTTAAACAGGCTGATTTCTCCGCATTAGCTTTCTACAAGATCTTGGACTCTCCCGGGGAATACCTGGCTGGCGTCAGATTCTGACACATCACTTTGAAGTGAAACTGTGTCTGGTATCCTATTGTTCCCTCTTTGCACCCACTTTTGGAGTAATTTTGATTTGCCTTCACAATTCTTGGATGGCTGGTTCCCTTCTGGAATTGTTTTGTTGTTCTCTTTGAGATGATTTGTCCACTTCCGAAATCTGTCTAATTCATTTAATATTTGTATTACAAATGAGTAGATGGACATTCCATTTAAACTTTAGAAAAGACGTTCAATATTGTTAATAATAGTGTAGAAATCATCCTAAAGTCTTTTTGATATCAACTATTATATATCCCTAAGGAATGCTTTGAATCTTTACAGATTTTATCAGATTAAAAATAAATAAAGAAAATCAACTCTTTCCCTCCTTTTTTTATTTTTATTTTTTAAAGTTGAATTAAGCCTTAGAGATTAATATAAAAGTAGAAATGTTTTATGTATTTTATGATACAAGCACTGGGAGGCAGCCAGCTAAATTCCCAAGCATTTTATTGTGAATGAAAATTGAAATAAAATTATATAATGAGGAAAAAATATTAAAGATTTATCACGTTTTTGCTGTCTTGGCGTAGACATATAAAATGTAACTGTGATTCTGTGATATGTGTATTTTTGGATAAACCTAAGATTACTAAATTAACAGAGAAACAATAATGTCCAGCAGTGTGATTAACAATTTAATATGCAATACTAGCACAGTAGAGCTTAAAAATCCAGCCAGGGTCAACCCACCACAGAGGCTGTGGAATCTACATCCTTGGTGAAATTCAAAATCCATCTGGCCACGATCCTGGTCAGTTAAGAAGGGCAGGACCACATAACCTGCAAAGATCTCTTCCAGCCTCAGCTATTCTGTGATTCTGTGATCTTACATATGAGGAAAGAATGAGAATGCTGATGCTGTTCAGATTGGAGAAGAGAATGCTCAGAGGGTATTTTACCAATGTGTAAAAATGGCTTATGGGAGGGTATAAAGATGAGGAAGCCAGACAATACTCGGTAGTGCCCACTGGTAGGGAAAGAGGCAATGGACACAAGCTAACGTGGAAGAAATTCCATTTAAACATAACTCCCCAGCTTTACCATTGAATGGTCAAACTCTGGAACAGGTTGCCCAGAAATGTGGAGCATCCATCCCTGGAGACTGTAACAGAATAACTTAGGTTGGGAAAGATAGCTTGAAATCACCAAGATCAAACCTGCTCCCCCCGACTTCCCCTCCGCCCTGCCCCACTACCCCGCTACCAGACACGGTCAAATAGAGAAGATTGTCCTGGTCTGTGCCCAGTTGCATTTCTATTATCTCCCAATCACCATGACTATTCAAAAATAATTGAGAGTGGCCTCACAGTAACATCAACCGGCTCTCTCAGCACTTATGGGTGCAATCCATCAGACCACATGGACTTATGTGTGTCAAGATTGTCGAAGTTTACCTTGTTCCAGACTCTCTCTGATTTCAGGGGCATTGGATTTGTGAAAGATATTTTTAACGGTAAAGACTGAAGCAAAGAAGGAATTTAGTACCTCGGCTTTCTCCATATTATTTTTCAACAGGTCCCCTGTGTCAGGTCCTGGGTCATTTTACTTTGGTAGCCAAGCACATCCTTTTGATTTCTTGGGAGGTGTTAGAACGCTGTGGCATGTTAAACATCATCATTTTGCTGGTGGTGTAGTTCCTGTTTTTCACACAGTGATTCAATTCTGCTATGATAGAACATTGTTCTGAAATCCACTCATGTTTTCACTGGGACCTTTACGTATTTCAATTTATTTTGGGTTCTGAAAACCACTAAAGAAAATAGGGAATATCAGAAATACCAGTACATGAGGAAAAAAAAATTGTTTATAAAAATACTTGAATTATCACACTCTGGATTCAATGGATGTACGATAATGTTTTAAAATTAATTTATTTTTTATGTCTTCAAGGATTTATTGAACATTTTCCTTAGCATGTTTACAACATAAAAACAATAGGTACAATCAGATCAGAGGTCAATGTGTTTCAATGTCCTGTCTTTAACAGTGGCTGGTAATAGATGCCATGTGAAAATAACAAACATATATGTGTAGTGTCTTAGAATGCTCTTCCAATCACTATGCTTTTGGAGGTCAGGAGCTTCCAGAACCATGTGTCAACATTTAAAAGTGTAATATGATCTTGTAGTTCTCTAGAGAAGTTTTCTACTTGTTATTATATGTAAATGTTTAGCAAGTTTTCATATTCAAAATTAAATAATATTTGTACTCAAAAGATTTTTTGTTTTGTTATTAATTCAACAGACAAGCATTCATTTATATTAAGAACAAAACAAAACAAAACAAAATCCAACAACAAAACAAACAAAAATCCTGAAAACAAGGCTAAACAAGTTTGCAAATGTTATAAGTGTTTGTGGTTTCTTCCATTTCTGAAACAGATAAAGTATACATAAAATATCTTTAAAGGCATTCATTATTCCTGCTTCCCTTCCATCCCCTGCTTAAATATAGCAGCACTACATATGAAAAGTAAGGAATGTACATAAAATTCCTCTCCTTAGAAGATTTTCTGTTTTATTTACAATTCCCTGATTATTACATACATTATTTTCTTATCCATTCCTACATAAAAATAAATAATTGCAGCAAAAAGAAAAATGTTAAGATTTTCTTTAATCATCCCTTTAAAACACCACTTTCAATAATTTCCTATACCTCATCAATTCTAAATTTGGTATGTATACATTCATGTATAATCATCTCTTCTATTTACAAATGAAAACTAACATTTCAGCTGAATGTTTGTCAAATGTCTTACATGTGATTTTTTTTTAAATATATGTAATAATGAGATTTTACTTTTGTGCAATAATCACATTGTTGATTCATTTTATCACCATCATATTCCCTGAGCATTTCCTCCAGTTATTTTCCATTTTCCATTATACCTTTGAGGTTTTTTGCTTGAGTAATGTATTTTGCCCTTTTTTTTAATTAATTTAATCTTATTGATTTCAAACTATTCCTCCAATTTATCAAGTTTATTTAAATTCTAGTTTTGTCCTCAGAAACTGCAACCATTTCCAACTCTGAGTCACCAATAGATTTTATATGCACCCTTTTTATTTTATTATCCAAATAATTCATGAAATTGTTTAAATGAACCTGTTATATACACTGGATTCCACGTGAAATTTTATAATAGTTTTCTTGTGAGACACTATTAACTTCTCTTTAAAGTACAGGTTTTAGTGAGCTATACACTCATCTTACTACTGTACCAGGTAGACCCCATTTTCTAAGTTTACTTATGAGGATGCCATGCAAAAGAAAACCAACCAACCAACCAACCAACCAACCAAACCAGGTATGTTACCTTCATCCACTAAACCAGAAATCGTACTGAAGAAAGAGATTAAAATTGTTTGGCTTGATTTGCTTTTGACAAATCTATTAGTATGACTATTACTACAACACTAAAAAAAGCCCAATCTCGTATCAAGATCTTACAGTGAAAACACCATGCAAGCAGAAAACAGACATATGATCCCTGCTTCATGATATTTACAAGTTCAGTATAAAACAGAAGCTAACAGATGCAGTCAGGTAGACAAGGGAATACTCAAAAAGTATAAGACCATGTTGGTCAGCAAGAGAAAGAATGATCTATGCACAACAGTAGTCTAAATATCTCTGTACTTTTTTTC
Source organism: Jacana jacana (assembly GCA_013400555.1). Taxonomy (NCBI): domain Eukaryota; kingdom Metazoa; phylum Chordata; class Aves; order Charadriiformes; family Jacanidae; genus Jacana; species Jacana jacana. The sequence goes on along the minus strand of VZTM01038495.1, from coordinate 4,352 downwards.
CTGATTATAGGTGTATCTTCATTATATAATATATCCTTGAATTTATTCAAAAGTGTCTTCATATTTTTAAAAATCTTTTTTTTTTCTTTCTTTAAACATACTCTGAGTCCAAAAATATGATGCCAAAAAAAATTTCTCTTATGTGTCATTCTGCCCACTTCCCTCGCTATACTATTTGAAAAAATTCAGTAGTGCACCATTATGTTCCAAGTCAGAATCATATCTGTGACTTGGTTAGCTTACTCCGCATTTCTTAACACCTTGTCTTTACTTCCCACAATTCTATTCAAAGGGTGTCAGCCTTTATTGCATCTCTATTTCTATAACAAGTGTTACTTGACAAGAACTAGATTTCTCAATAGATACTTAAAAAAGCTAAATAGTTAAGTACTTGCCTTCAGAAGAATGATCCAAACTGCCTATTTTTTTAATGTATTTAGTGGGAAAGGGCTGCAGCTTCTCTGTGCCTCCAGAGGATATTAGATTTCCACTTCCTGTCTGTGGGGGAACCTATATTTATTTACCCTCCTGATAATTAAGGTTGGAAAACTTTTGGATCACTGAAATTATTTTCTGGTGACCTAATAAAAAAGAGGTTTGGAAATTAAATGCCAGTAGGAAGCTATACCTCACACAGCCACTCACTCCCCTTTCTGTGGGATGGGAGAGAGAATTGGAAAGATAAAAGTGAGAAAACTCATAGCTTGAGATAAAGACAGTTTAAGAGGTAAAGCAAAAACTGCATGTACGAACAAAGCAAAATAAATAATTAATTCACTACTTCCCATTGGCCGGCAGGTGTTCAGTCATCCCCAGGAAAGCAGTGTTCCATCACATCTAATGGTTACTTGGTGAAAAAAGCATCATAGCTCTGAAAAAAAAAACCCTTTCCTTTTGCCCCCAGAGCATGATGTCATATGGCATGAGTTCCATATGTCAAATGCATGATATCACATATTATGGAATCTCTTTTTGGTCAGTTGGGATGAGCTGTCCGAGCTGTGTCTCCTCCCAGCGTCTTTGTCCACCCCCAGTCTACTCACTGGTGGGGTAGTGTGAGAAGCAAAAAAGGCCTTGACTCTGCGGAAGCACTGCTCAGCAATAACCAAAACCTAAGTGCATTACCAGCATCAGTTTTGGTCACAAATCCAAACATAGCTCCATACAAGCTACTATCAAGAAAAATTACTCGATCCCAGCCAAAACTACTGTCTCATCAGTTCATCTTCAAATCATGTGCAAAAGCCAAAGTCAGATTCTTTCATGTCTGTTTCTTCAGAATTTTTAATGTAATTCTTCTTGTATTGCCAAAAGGGTACACACTTTAAAACCTTATAGATTTCTATAAGGTTTTCTCTTGCCATACAACAGGTCCAAAGCAATGTCTCCTCATTAATGAGCAAGGCATGTAATCTCTTGCTCACATAAGACAGGAATTCACCTTTATGTGGATTTGAATGCAGCTGGAACATATTACAAAATTTAACTTATTTTTCAGCTTCTCTGGGACTTGGTTTTGGCTCTTATAATTAGGAACCTTGTAGAGTGTGTATATCCAATGCTGGAAGCAGTTTGAAGGGGGAAATGGAAGCTTTGAAATTAAATGTTTTATCTTTCAAGAAACAAATATGAAGAAGCCCAGGAAGGAAAACATGAAGTCCCAATGCAGTCAAACTGCTGAAGCATAATAGAACCGAGAAGGATTTTTACCACTTTGTAACTTTTATTCCTATGTCTCACTTTAGCATACAGATTTCTAGGTTGGTTCTTTATCCGNACTCTGACCCTGAGACTAAATGGTCCCTTTGGGATTGTATCCATTCCATTAAGAAGTACCTCTAAAGCAAATTTGTTCTGGACAGTTCGTTGAAAATTTCCTGAAGACAGACAAGTACTAAAATAATGAAGAATTGTGGATAAGGACATGACTGAGTTCTTTTACTCACTCGCTGGATTTATGTTAATGAACAGAACAGAAGTTTCATTAGATGTAGTAAAAATATGAATAACTAGACTATTAACCTGGAAAAAGTTTCTACTAATAGAGTGACCTTGTCTTTTTTTTTTTTTTTAAATA
>VZTM01038494.1:112345-125937 GCA_013400555.1 Jacana jacana | reverse complement strand
TCCTGGATTTTCCCTTCTGCCCCTCATGGGGTAGTTTGCCGGGTCTCTGGAGCAGGTCACTTACTGCTGTGCCCGGGATGCTCTCACCCCTCTCCTCTGGGAGCTCAGTTCCAGCAGAACACACAAGGCTGTGGGTTCCAGCAAGGGGTCAAGTCCAACTGGGCTTTCCTTCTTTTGGTTCCCCCGACCTGGCCCTGGCAGAGCAAGAGATGGAGCCGGAGGGACGGGAGGATGGAGAAAGGCTGGGGGCTGTAAAAGGTGGGACATCTCCACCAGGGGAGACACGGGAGGGGGTGGGTGGTAGAAGTGTGTTCAGTCAGGGGAGGTCACTCACTAATTCTGAACAGTGATTGAACTGCAGGGTTGGCACTGGCTGTGCTCATGGGGGCAACCTCAGAGTCAGAAGGTCCCGTCCCAGCAGGATGCTCGAGGTGGCAAATCACCGGGGGAAGAGTATTTCCTAACACACCCTCTCCTGGCCGTTCAGAGACACAAAGCTTGCTGGGCCTCTGCTTCTCCCCTCTGGGTGTTTTCTGGTGGCACCAAACTGGGAGGAGTGGCTGACAGGCCAGAAGGACGTGCTGGCATCCAGCCAGACCTGGACAGGCTGGAGAGTTGTGTGGGGAGAAATTGAATGGAATAGAACAAGGGCAAGTGTAGAGTCTGGCATCTGGGCAAGAACAACCCCAGGTACCAGTATAGGCTGGGAAATGACCTGCTGGAGAGCAGCATAGGGGAAAGGGACCTGGGGATCCTGGTGGGCAGCAGGATGACCATGAGCCAGCACTGTGCCCTCATGGCCAAGAAGGCCAATGGCATCCTGGGGTGTATCAGAAGGGGGTTGTTAGTAGGTGGAGAGAGGTTCTCCTCCCCCTCTACTCTGCCCTGGTGAGACCCCATCTGGAATATGGTGTCCAGTTCTGGGCCCCTCAGTTCCAGAAGGACAGGGAACTGCTGGAGAGAGTCCAGGGCAGGGCTACCAAGATGATGAAGGGAGTGGAGCATCTCCCAGAGGAGGAAAGGCTGAGGGAGCTGGGTCTCTTGAGCTTGGAGAAGAGGAGACTGAGGGGTGACCTCATAAATGTTTATAAACATGTAAAGGGTGAGTGTCAGGAGGATGGAGCCAGGCTCTTCTCAGTGACATCCAATGACAGGACAAGGGACAATGGGTGCAAGCTGGAACAGAGGAGATTCCAGTTAAATATGAGGAAAAAATTTCTTCACAGTGAGGGTGAGGGAACCCTGGCAGGGGCTGCCCAGGGAGGTGGTGGAGTCTCCTTCTCTGGAGACATTCAAACCCGCCTGGATGTGTTCCTGTGTGACCTGTTCTGGGTGTTCCTGCTCCAGCAGGGGATTGGACTGGAGGAGCTTTCAAGGTCCCTTTCAATCCCTTTCAATTCTTTTAGAGCTTCATCTCTTTTCCAGCTGAAGTCCCCAGGTCTTAAGTTTGGACAGAGAGTGGAGCCCATGCCATGAGGTCAGACACCCCAAGCCTTTGCCCTTCCTTGCTGAGCCATGGGGTGGGAACCTGCCAGCCCTGTGGGCCCCAAAGCGACCAGACCAGGGAGAGTCCTCCAAATCATGGTTTACCAGCAACAAGCTCTATTATTACTATCTGTAACTCAATCAAACACGGAATTAAAGGGAATGTCTTTGTACCAGCTGAACAACTGGTAAAACACTTCACAGCACTATTTTTGGAGAGTGGGAGAGAAAATTCCCCATCCCCCCCCAGCCAGCTCCCGTGGGGTCGTTCCCGTGGGTCTCTGCAGCCAACGTCAGTGGCAGACCCGGACCCCCACCCCACTGACGCTAAAGAGAGGGAGGATTCCATCAGAAACTGCATCTGGGGGCTGCTTTTAGAAGGAGCAGGATGTGACTGGGGTGTGCAGGTCATCCAGGGATGTCTTTGGCTGAAGCCCAAGGCACCCTACGTTTGCAGGTCAGGGCAGAGCCTCATCAGTGCACATCCTTCTCTGTGTCTTCTTCAGAACTGCATCAGTGCACGTCCTTCTCCGTGTCTCCATGTCTTCTTCAGACCCTCATCAGTGCACATCCTTCTCCATGTCTTCTTCAGAACTTCATCAGTGCACATCCTTCTCCATGTCTTCTTCAGAACTGCATCAGTGCACGTCCTTCTCCGTGTCTCCATGTCTTCTTCAGAACTTCATCAGTGCACGTCCTTCTCCGTGTCTCCATGTCTTCTTCAGACCCTCATCAGTGCACATCCTTCTCCATGTCTTCTTCAGAACTTCATCAGTGCACATCCTTCTCCATGTCTTCTTGAGATCTTCATCAGTGCACGTGCTTCTCCGTGTCTCCATGTCTTCTTCAGAACCTCATCAGTGCACATCCTTCTCAGTGCCCACAGAAGCCATCTATGAAAGCTCCTGGTTTGTGCCAATCACCCGCTGTGATTTCCCAGCTGGTTGGAAGCTCCTCCAGCTCCATGACTGGATGCACAAAGGTACCTCCTGCCGTCAGACGCCGCTTGTAGGGAGGGAGCCTTTGTCCTCACTTGAATTCACGTGAAACCCCGTTGTGCTCCTCTGTGAGCTCGGGGAACGGGGCTGTTGGTTTGCTGTTGGATTGTCCAAGTGCTTTAACACGCGCCTGGCAAGACTGGTCCAAGAGGGAGAACACTTACAGCAGCCTCTAAATGAGCATGATGGAGGTGGGGACTGAGCCCGGGGGTGACGATGGGATGTCCCTCTCATGCAGGACGGTGCAGCAGGCAGCTACCAGAAATGCCAGATAAAAGCTCTTTAGGTTAGAGAAGCTGTTGCTGTGCCGATAAGGACAAGTGCTGGATGAAGATACAAATCCTATGAGAGCAGCACAAGAGGAGCAGAGGGATCCTGCTCCCCAGCCGGGTTTCCAGTGCATCACTCTCCATCCCTCCGTCCCTCTGCTCCTGCTGTGCCTCAGAATGGACATCCAAGCACAAACCCAGGCTGGGCAGAGAAGGGACTGAGAGCAGCCCTCAGGAGAAGGACTTGGAGATGTTGGTAGATGAGAAGCTCAACATGAGCCAGCACTGTGCACTGGCAGCAGAGAGAACCCCTGCACCCTGCCTGCACCCCCAGCAGCGTGGGCAGCAGAGTGAGGAGTGGATTCTGCCCCTCTGCTCTGCTCTGGGGAGACCCCCCCAGTGCTGCCTCCACCTCTGGGGCCACCAACAGCAGGAGGACATGGACCTGTTGGAGCAGGGCCAGAGGAGGCCATGGAGATGCTGGGAGGGCTGGAGCCCCTCTGCTGGGAGGACAGGCTGAGAGAGTTGGGGGAGTTCAGCCTGGAGAAAAGAAGTCTCCAAGGAGACCTTGGAGCCCCTTCCAGTCCCTCAAGGGGCTCCAGGAAAGCTTGGAAGGGACTCTGAATGAGGGAGGGGAGCCCTAGGATGAGGGAAAAGGATTTGACCCTGAAAGAGGGGAGATGGAGCTGAGATGTGGGGAAGAACTTCTTTGGTGTGAGGGTGGTGAGAGCCTGGCCCAGGTTGCCCCAAGAAGCTGTGGCTGCCCCATCCCTGGAGGGGTTCAAGAGCAGGTTGGAGCAACCTGGTGTGGTGGGAGGTGTCTCTGCCCAGGGCAATGGGTGGCACTGCGTGGTCTTTAAGGTCCCTTCCAGCCCAAACCATCCTGTGATTCCATGTTTCTATGATCCCTGCACCATCCTGCCTGCTGACCCCTCTCACCCCTGCAGCGTGGTCCCTCACTTCTAGGCATTGCCCAAGAAGGAGCTAAACTCAGCAGAGGGGTTTGTGTTCTCCCTCCCTAAGGGCTGGGCAGGGAGTTTGCTGCTGCTCACCCACCCGCCTGCTCTTGGCCAGAGCCATCTCACACCCCCCCTCCTCCAACCCATCCGGGTCCCAGTTTGGGAAAAACCGAGTAAATAAACAACAAAGGCGGCGCAGAATCCGCCCCGTGGCCAACCCCACGCGTCCTCCTTCCGCGAAGAGCGGGCTCAGGAGAGTGGATGGTTTTTCCTGAGGTGGGTGTGCTTAATGACCGTAAATCACAGGCTGCTTTGATCCCTCTCCTGTTTTCAAGGGCTGGTGGGAAACCAGAAGAACTGCTACCCTTTGTGCCTTTGTAATTTTGTTAATCGTGGAACCCGGGGAGCCTTTTGCACAGTCAGCACCTCCACGCATGAGAGGGTAGATGTGCAAAACACAACACCCCTCGCTTTTGTATCCCGAAGCCAGCGAGAGCGTATCCCGGTTGGCAGGAAGCTCAAAGGAGGTTTATGAAGACCCGAAACAACAACTAACAACAACAACAACTAAAAAGAAATCCTGCAGGAATTTAATTAAACTTTAATCTTGGCAACATACATGCTGCTCGTACAGGGTCGCCCGCGAGCAGAGCTGCTCCGGTATTTATGTCTCTGGGTCTCCTTGGCCACCTCTCTGCTTTGGTGGCCGCCCGTCATCGAGACCGCTCATGTCTTCTGGGAGTCACCATCCCTGGTGGGGTTCAAGGAGCGTCTGGATGAGGTGCTACAGGACATGGTTTAGTAGCTGAGTGGGTAGGATTGGTGACAGGAGGAGGGTTGGACTAAATGGTCTTGTAGGTCCTTTCCAACCTTGGGTTTCTATGATTCTCAGACCTGGCAGGACATTGGGGTGAGCCCCAGCCGAGGTGGGCAGGGACCCAGCGCTGCCCCTAGAAAGCAGGCGGGATGTTGATGTAAAGGGAGGAAATGTAGACAGAATTTAAAAATGCAAGTTCTTTTAATTAGTGAATTCTTCACTGAGGAAGAGCTGCTGCTGGCGAGTGCGTGGTTCCTCCTTGCTGGAGGGCTGCAGAACCAGACTGTAAGCAACAGCTCTTCTAATGAGCTGGAAATACTGGCGAGGCTCCATCTCCTTCAAATATTTTCCCTTCTATCTTCAGAGGTTAAAATAAATTATTCTGAGATGGAACAGATGCAGAAGGCAGTTCAGGGACATTCCTCCCCCTTTTCTCACTGAGTTTTCTTTCCTCCAAAACCCGGAAGCGGCAGCAATGGTTTTACATCTATTCCCTCAGACTGGGATGATCTGGGGGGCTGCTGTTCCCTGGGACGGAGCAGCTCTTTCCCAAGCACGGTGGTGGCACCCAGCAGAACAGCACAGCTCCGATGGCCTCGGGGGCTTGGGGAGGTGGCACCAGTGGGACCTGCCTGGTCACCGCAGCCAGGACCCACATCCCACCATGAACCCACAACTTATGACACTAAGTTGGGTGGGAGTGTTGATCTGCTTGAGGGCAGGGATGCTCTACAGAGGGACTGGGATAGACTGGATAGATGGGCCAATGTTAATGGCATGGCCTTCAACGAGGCCAAGTGCCAGGTCCTGCCCTTGGGCCACACCAACCCCATGGATGGCTACAGGCTTGGGGCAGTGTGGCTGGAGCTGCCTGGCAGAAAAGGACCTGGGGGTGCTGGGTGACAAGGGGCTGAACATGAGCCAGCAGTGTGCCCAGGTGGCCAAGAAGGCCAAGGGCATCCTGGCTTGCATAAAGAATAGTGTGACCAGCAGAAGCAGGGAGGTGATTGTCCCCCTGTGCTCAGCACTGGGGAGGCCACACCTTGAGTCTGGTGTCCAGTTCTGGGCACCTCAGCACAAGAGAGATCTGGAGGGGCTGGAGCGAGTGCAGAGGAGGGACACGGAGCTGGTGAGAGGCCTGGAGAATAAGGCTTATGAGGATGGATTGAGGGAGTTGGGATTGTTTAGTTTGAGGAAGAGGAGGCTGAGGGGAGACCTCATCCCTCTCTCCAACTGCTTGAAAGGGCATTGCAGAGAGGTTGGTGCTGGTCTCTTCTCACGGGCAATGAGCGATAGAAGGAGAGGGAATGGCTGCAAGCTGCAGCAGGGTAGGGTTAGGCTGGCCATGAGGAAAAAGTTTTTCCCAGAGAGAGTGGTCAGTCAGTGGAATCAGCTGCCCAGGGAGGGGGTGGAGTCCCCATCCCTGACTGTGTTTCAGAGTAGATTGGATGTGGTGTTGAGGGATCTGGTGTAGGGGAGAACTTGTAGAGTGGGGCTGATGGTTGGACTTGATGATCCCAAGGGTCTCTTCCAACCTGAATGATTCTATGATTCTATGAAGCACAGGGACCGTTATTGCCTGGATCGCACGAATCACTCCTGCACGTTAGCTCTGCTAGGAACAAAGCTGCTAGAAAACCCCACAGAGAGAGTGGAGCCCTTCCAGCAACCTCCTGCCGTGCCTTCCCACCGGGAGCTGCAGGACTAAGGATAACACCAGTAACACCAGTAACACCAGCAGCGCTGAGGAGCCCCTGGCTGCTCACGCTCCTGTGCCGAGGGGCTGCAGGAAGCTTTGCTGAGCCCCTGTTTCCCAGCTGGCAGCAGAGGTGATGGAGCCACTCGAGCATTCCCTGGTGAGCTCGGTGGCCGTGCACTGGTGTGACCCACTGGTGTGACCCACTGGTGTGGCTCTGGAGTGAGCCCGGAGCAGTTCAACCGAAGCCCACGGTGGGATTTTGAAGTCACAGGGAAGGGTCCAACCTCAAGAGGACCTGCAGTGCTTTAACTGCAGAGCTGTGTCATGCACAGCCTTTCGGGCAAGATGGTCTTCATGTTTCACAGAATCACAGAATCGTTATGGTTGGAAGGGACCTTTCAGCCCAACCATCAACCCAACACCAACAAACCCACCACTGACCCGTGTCCCTCAGCACCATGTCTGCCTGGCTTTGAAATCCCTTCAGGGATGGTGACTCCACCCCTGCCCTGGGCAGCCCAGTCCAAGGCTTGACAACCCTTTCCATGAAGACATTGATCCCAATCTCCATCCTAAACCTCCCCTGGTGCAACCCTGAGGATGCTTCCTCTTGTCCCATGGCCTGTTCCTTGGGAGAAGAGACCGACCCCCCCTGGCTACACCCTCTTTTCGGGGAGTTGCAGAGAGCGAGAAGGTCTCCCCTCAGCCTCCTCTTCTCCAGGCTGGACACCCCCAGCTCCCTCAGCTGCTCATTTTTGGGTCATTAGGAAGGGCAGGCTGAACCCCGCTCAGCCCAGCTCCTCTCCCCAGCCAGGCTGGCCAAACCTCTCCAGGTCCCACAGAAAACCTCATGCAGGGCTATTTCTGGAGTAGCAAGGAAATAACATCCTTTTAAAGATGAAGAGGACTTCCCTGACACCGTATTTCAACTCATCTACTCCCAGTGCTCCCATTTGGAGGTTCTGGCGAGGGAGAAGGGGTTAGGTTTCAACACCCATTAAGAGGGAGGGAGGGAGACGCGGGAGAAGGCGCCCCAAGGGCCCATCCCGTGTTTGACGGGGAAACCCAGCGAGTGAGAAGGGGTGAAATGAGAGATTTGTGACAAGAAGACACAAGGGGTCCAGACCAGGCATATCCACAAGCTCCTTTTGTAGTCACAGCCGCTGGGAAACCTGGCTCATCTCCCCTGGCCGAAGCAGGAAAACCCCTCGCCCGGCCAGACCAGCGCTGGGCTCCAGCCTGGGGAGAAACAATGCTTTTCCCTTAATTAACTGACTCCTGATGAATTAGGATTTCGTGGAAACGGGGCTGGCTACACCACCAGGCTATTTCACATGCATTTATCCCACGTATACATTCCAGTTTTACTTAGAAATGAAGGTAAAAGACCAGGCGGAGTGAGTGCGCTCCGTGCTCACTGGGAGCAGGCTGGAACGGGGAGAAAGCAGGGTGGCTCACACACAGACACCAGAGCACTGCAAGAAAAGATCTGTCATTTATAGCATTATAGGGAGGTGTGGGGTTTGTAGAATTGTAACCAGCTTTGCCACTTACAGAATCACACCGGTGGCACCACAGGTGTTAATATCACACCATCACTAAACTGGTTTCAAAACCCACTGGATGAGTCCTGGCGTCTGGAGGAGGTCACATAGCAGGGGACCCTGCTCACCCTCACCCACCCCTGCTTTGCTCTTTACTGTCCTTCCAGCCCCACTCCATACAGACAGGAGGAGGCTGAGTCTGGGGGAGGTCTCAGAGCAGGAGACCCTGCTCACCCTCACCCACCCCTGCTTTGCTCTTTACTGTCTGAGGAGGCTGAGTCTGGAGGAGGTCTCAGAGCAGAAGACCCTGCTCACCCTCACCCACCCCTGCTTTGCTCCTTACTGTCCTTCCAGCCCTGCTCCGTACAGACAGGAGGAGGCTGAAGCACCTCCAACGCTTTGGGGAAGGGAAAGGTTACGATTCTCGCTGCCTTCCTTTTTCCTGTATGAAATAAATAAAAACAAACAATTGAGGTGCTTCTGAGGTCGGCAGCAGCTCAGGGGGGCACAGCACCCCGGGAGTCCCTGCTCAAGGGGAGCAACCCAGCAGCTCCGAGTCACAGAATCACAGAATCACACAGCATCTCAGGGATTGGAAGGGACCTTGGAAGCTCCTCCAGTCCAATCCCCTGCTGGAGCAGGAACACCCAGAGCAGGTCACACAGGAACACATCCAGGCGGGTTTGGGATGTCTCCAGAGAAGGAGACTCCACTGTTGGGGCCGTGGTTGCCCACGAGCAAGTTCCAAACCGTCACCTCTTTCCGATGACACAACCAACCCGGCCGGCAGCAGCCCTGCTATTATTCAAACAACTCCTCAAATCCCTTGGCCCTCTTCCTTTTGCTCTTTTTTTTTTTTTTTTTCCCTTTTTTTAATGACTGCCAGAAGCCTTTTCTGTCGAAAAATTTAAAAGTTGCCAGTGGCCAAACCACCAGATTTGTGCTTTTGGTCCGTGTCCTAATGGGGTGTCAGCGCTGGCAGCCGCTTCCCGCGTGGCAGATGGACGCCCACCCTGTTTATTCTGCATTTCCAGCCCCCTCAGCCACAGCGTCCCTGGCCATGGGTGGCCAGCTTGGACTTGCCAACACCCCACTCCCCGTGCCCAACACCAGCTGCCGGGCACCTATTGAACAGGAAATGTCACCATGGCTCTTATCAGGATTCATTAATTGGATCGAGCTGTAATTACGTTGCTTCCTCTTAAAACTATTAAACGGCGCGACCTCCCTCGCACGGGGAACAGCGTGTTTCTGGAAGGGAGATCTGCTGCTGGTCATCTGCCCCAGCACACGAGGAGCAGCATGCTTTGTGTGGAGGCTCCCCATCCTCCTCATCCTCTCCTGCTCCTCATCCAGTGAAGAGCGTTGTAGGGAGATGCCTCCCCCCGGGGCACCCTGGGCTCCCACTGGCAGCAGCAGGTTTGCTGTAGGTGCTGGAAGAGGCCTCCAAAATGCTCTGTGAGGAAATGCTCCACCTGGAGATTTGCTCTTCTCATGGATGGGGAAAGCTGCCTTTGCAGGAAGGAAAACTCAGAGAGCATGGTCCCAGAGAGGGGACATGGCAATGGAGGGGTGCCATCCAGGGAAATCTGGTCAGGCTTGCGAGGTGGGATCCTGCCAACCTCATAAAGTTCAACCAGGTCAACTGCAAGGTCCTGCACCTGGGACATGGCAACCCCAACCACAAATCCAGGCTGGGCAGAGAATGGCTGGCTGGAGAACAGCCCTGAGAAGGACTTGGGGATGTTGGTAGATCAGAAGCTCAACATGAGCCAACAACATGCGCTGGTGGCCCAGAAAGCCCCCCCACCCTGGGCTGCATCCCCCAGCAGCGTGGCCAGCAGGGCCATGGGGGGACTCTGCCCCTCTGCCCTGCTCTGGGGAGACCTCCCTGTGCTGCCTCCACCTCTGGGGCCACCAACAGCAGGACATGGACCCATTGGCGCGGGACCAGAGGAGTCCACAGAGATGCTGGTGTGGTGTCCCTGCCCAGGGAGGTGTCCCTGCCCAGGGCAGGGGGTGGCAGTGGGTGGGCTTTAAGGTCCTTCCCACCCAAACCATTCTATGATTCCATGTTTCCATGATCTCCACAGCCATCCTGCCCACTGACCCCTCATCAGGTCACCAGCTCGTGGCCACCGAGTCACATACCAGCCCATTCACCCACTGCTGTCCCCAGTTAATTATTGATCAGCCCACCCCACACAATGGCTGGTGAGCAACTCATGAACTTCCCCGACATCGTTTGCCAAGCCCAGCGTGTGGTGGCGGGGGCTCACAGGCTTCCCCCCCTCCCTGGTTTCGGCTTTCCCATCGCAAACCCATACATGGGAGGAGCGAAGACGCCTGATTCCCCCCTTGCACAAGAGTTCCAGTTAGCTTTTTTTTTGGTCCATGGCCCCAGAAGAACCTCGTTTGCTGTAGTTTCTGTGACATAAAGGAACGATGTCAAACTGAGCCGCGGCGACTCCCGCATTTCAGTTAATATTTACAGGAAGCTTCGCTCCAACACCCTGTGAACGCAGCACAGAAACGAAAGCAGGAGGAGGTCAGTAAAAAGAAAGGAGTTTTCCATTCTTAAAAAACTTAGCAAATAACTTTAGAAAAGGCTTTTCCCGACTTGGGGTCCAGCGGGAGGGGCTGGGTCTGACAGCAGCGGCGGGAGCTCCCGGGAGGAGCCATGGGAAGGCTGTTCCCAGACCACTTGTGCGATCTTGCCCTCCCCAGCCTCTCCCTGCATTTAAAACGAGCTGTTTATGAGGTTAGAAACGGTTTGGCAACTTACTCTTCCCTGCTCACACGGCCTTTTTTCATCTGAGGATCTCAGAGTCGTTTATAAACATGAAGGAAGCCACAAAACAGCCGGGCAGGGCCCGTCCTATCCTACTTGCCCAATGAGTAGGGGGTTGGCGAAGGAGGTTTCTGTACAATTTGGGGAATTTCCTTTCAATCATGCTATGGCAGGTCTGAAATACGCAGAAACAAACAGCAAGATGGGAAAAGCAACGGGGATACTTTCAGAAAGGCGGCGTTAACAGCAACCCCTGTCCCTGTATCATGGGGGACCTCGAGGAGGGAGCATCCTGGTGGCAGGGCTGGGGACCAAACCCCTGCTCTTACAGAGGGAAGCACGAGAGGATCCTGCTGGCAGCAGAGGATGCTTCTGCTCCCCATCTCTCCCAAAGGCACTGTCTGGAAGTTAATCCCAGAGGAAGCCGAATTCTCTAGGAAACACCCACTTTAATTGCCTTCTCATTAGAGTTAAAAAAAATAAAGAGTCGATGGGGCAAGACTTGAAAATAGTAAAGGAAGCCCCACTTTGTGGGTAAAACTCTGTAATACCAGTGATTTTAGAGACTGCCCAGCCTGGGAGAGAAGCCCTGGCCCAGAGACACGGAGGGGAGCAGAGCTGGGGGTGTCCCCGTGTCCTCACCGTGAGCCCCGGTGGCAGGGACAGGGACACAGCCATCCCTCCCTCCCTGAGCCCTGCTCCACACTCGGGATCCTGCTGACCTGAGTCTGGAATTCTAAATCATAGAATCACAGAATCATTTAGGTTGGAAGAGACCCTTGGGATCATCCAGTCCAACCATCAGCCCTACTCTACAAGTTCTCCCCTACACCAGATCCCCCAACACCACATCCAATCTACTCTGAAACACAGTCAGGGATGGGGACTCCACCACCTCCCTGGGCAGCCCATTCCAGGCTCTGACCACTTTTGCTGGGAAGAATTCTTGCCTCATGGCCAGCCTAACCCTACCCTGCTGCAGCTTGCAGCCATTCCCTCTCCTTCTATCGCTCATTGCCCGTGAGAAGAGACCAGCACCAACCTCTCTGCAATGCCCTTTCAAGCAGTTGGAGAGAGGGATGAGGTCTCCCCTCAGCCTCCTCTGCCTCAAACTAAACAACCCCAACTCCCTCAATCCATCCTCATAAGCCTTATTCTCCAGGCCTCTCACCAGCTCCGTGTCCCTCCTCTGCACTCGCTCCAGCCCCTCCAGATCTCTCTTGTGCTGAGGTGCCCAGAACTGGACACCAGACTCAAGGTAATGACAGCTGAAGGGCATAATCTACTGCTTATTTTACTGATGGATTTTACTTCCCCCTCCACCCACTTTTTGGACACATTGAATTCTAACCCAGGCTGCTCGTTACCCGCAGGGGTTAATTCTGCCCGGCCGGCTCACGCGTCCCGTGACCTCCCGGGTCTCTGAGGTAGTTCTTTCTGTTTGGATTTGTTCTGGGTTTGGGTTTGTTTTGTGTGCCCAAGAGCTGGAAGAGGCCTGGCAGCACAGACCGGAGGCGCTCTGTAATGGGCAATCAGCTGATTGCTGAGCACTCATTAGGGGCGGGCAGTGGCATGGGCCTCCCACACAGCCACCCTCCCCTCCCTGACTTCAGCCTCCACACAGGTGGCTGTGTGCCTTCGGAGCTAATTAAAAACCTACATTTGCATACTCTAGGCTGGTTTGTTAATCACGTGCTTCAAGGCACAGGGCGGCTGGATGCTCCTCAGCCTTGTGTTAGGATGAGAATTCCAAAATAACCCCCGGCGCGCAGTTCTATTTGCAGCCACAGCCCTGAAAAGCACAACCCAGATTTGTAAAGGCACCCTCAAAAAACCAGTGTGTTTTGGGATCTGCCCGTTCGTAAAAGCCAGAGTCATCCCAGTAACTCCCAGTGCGATGCCAGTGACGGGGAGGCAGACGGATCCAAACCTGGTCCCAGCAGAAAGAATGGCTCCCACGCTGCCTGGGAGGATCACGTGAAGCAGCGCAGGGCAGCACCAGTTCTCACCTGGGGCTCAAACGTCGGCACTGAAAGGAGGATGAACTTGGGAGAGGAAGCATCTGATCCCAAATTTGGCTCGTGCTGGGAAACAAAAGGGGTGGCCCGACGGCCGCCTTCCTCCCCGGCACGCAGCTACTCAGACACGGGGACGTGGCCGGGAGGCCCGTACGGTGCCAACGGGAGGGAAATGGGTGGACACAACCTGGTTTGGTGTCTATGGCCACAGGAGCTCCCTGCATGACCCACCACTGAACAAAACCACTGCTTGCAGGCAAAATTTACTGGGTTACTGGAGCACTTATGCTGGAGGGGATAGGTGGGAAGGAAACACAGTCCCAGAATGAGCCTGATCCACCTGCCTCTCATGCGCTGCGTGAAAGAACAAAGGGCAGGAGCTGCTCCACCATGGTGAGCATCAACACAGAGGAGCTGCTCCACCACGGTGAACCCAGCACAGAGGAGCTGCTCAGCCATGGAGAGCCCACCACACAGGAGCTGCTCCACCACGGTGACCCCAGCACAGAGGAGCTGCTCCATTACAACAAGCCCCAGCACAGAGGAGCTGCTCAGCCATGGAGAGCCCACCACGCAGGAGCTGCTCCACCATGCTGAACCCAGCACAGAGGAGCTGCTCCATTACAACAAGCCCCAGCACAGAGGAGCTGCTCAACCATGGTGAACCCAGCACAGAGGAGCTGCTCCATTACAACAAGCCCCAGCACAGAGGAGCTGCTCAGCCATGGAGAGCCCACCATGCAGGGGCTGCTCCACCATGGTGAACCCAGCACAGAGGAGCTGCTCCATTACAACAAGCTCCAGCACAGAGGAGCTGCTCCACCACGGTGACCCCTGCACAGAGGAGCTGCTCCACCACGGTGACCCCAGCACAGAGGAGCTACTCCATTACAAGCCCCAGCACAGAGGAGGAGGTGATGCCCCAGCTCCACGTTCTTGTCTGAGCTCCCTCCTCTCACAGGCACTACTGGTGATGGACATTCAGGTACCACTGCAGAGTGCTGTAAGCACC
>VZTM01038494.1:84057-105273 GCA_013400555.1 Jacana jacana | reverse complement strand
CGGGGACCACCGGCCCCCCCCCCCCCCTGCGAGCCCCCCGCCGCTCCGGGGTGCCCCAGAGAGTGCCTGACTCCTCCGCGGTCGCTGCCCGCCCCGTTCCACCCCACTCCACCCCGCTCTAGCCCGCACCGCAGCGTGATACGGGTTTTCTCCCGCACCTCCGCAGCGTTGCGGTGCTGTTGCGACGTTTCCTCCTGCCGGTGGTCAGGCGCGGTTGGGCAGCCTCAGGGGCTTGCGGCAGCGGGGCGGCGGCGGGTCGGGTCGGGCGGCAGCGGCCCGGGCGGTCGGGGTTGAGGAGGAGCGGGCGGGAGAGCACCGCCGAGATGCCGCTCTTCACCCCTAACCCCTTCGAGCAGGACGTGGGTAAGTCAGCGGGACAGCGGAGAGGACGGGCGGCGGCGGTAGTGGTGGCTGGGCCGGTGTCTGCGGGGCTGCGGCCTCCTCCTCCTCCTCTCCGCGGCGGGGCCCTGGGATTCTGAGGGGGAAAGAGAACCGGTGGTGCAGGCCCTGCTTTTAGGCCTGCACCGTGAGCGGGCCCGCCGCGAGGCTTCAAGGGAAAGCCGGTGGCTTTCTGACAGGATGACCGGTGGTCCCATCGCCCTCCCGGCCTGCTGCGGCCGCCCTCTGCAGCTCTGCCAGAGAACCGGGTCCGGCGGAGGGTACGGCAGCCTCCGGCTCTGCCCAGCCCCGTTTGTGCTCAGCGGGTTCAGGGCGTGTTTTGTGGCCACTCGTGCTGGAACGTCTAAAGCCTCCCAGCCTTTGAGACGGCTCCTTACCCCCTGCCTTTCACAGCGGGTCGCTGGGTACATGGGGTTTCCATGGGGTGGGGTGGTCTGTAAAGCATGTCATGTTGGGGTGGAACTCGAGGGTGAAAACCAGCTCTGTTAACATCAGTAGGAACCCGTTCCTGTGTCTCTTCCAGCACCTGATAATGCTAAGGGGTTGTCTAAGGCTGATTTGGGGCCATCAGGTTAAGCCTGAGCAGATGTTTCTTCCCATTATGAAACCATAAGGCAACTTCAGCTGGAGTTGGTGCCATGGGCAGGAAGAAGATGATGACTCAGTTGTTTTGTCTTGTGCTTCTACTCTGTCCTGTGCATTCTTGAGCCTCAAACTCGGTCTGTGTGTTGCTTTCTTGAGGTGGGTGGGGGTTTTTCGTGTTTGTTTGTTTCGTTTTTGGTTGTTGTTTTTGTTTTTTTTTTAAACCAATGCCTGTTCTGAATTGAAACACTGGAAGAAGAGATTAAATAAAGCTAGATACCAGAGCTAGACTTACGTTTCCTGTTACACTGGAATTCTAGGTAAGACAAGGATTTATCATTCTTGGGATTTTTGTCAAGACCAGGGAAATGCACAGATAGGAGAGGTTGTGGGGGTTCCCATTACCACCCCATCTCTCTCCTGTTGGGTAGAAGTTGCTCTGTTTTCTTGACGTGTCAGCAAAGTTGGTGTAATTCCCGTTCCCTTTCTTCTTTATCTCTTCACAAACCCTTGTGAGATTATTTTACCACTGACCTGATGGAAATGAGAGCAGGAACTCGCCAGCTACGCACAGTCCACTTGTTTCAAACGCCCTGTGAAGTTCTCGGTGTGTTTTGCCAGGCTTACCTTGCCCGTGGCTCTCACTAATGTATTTGCCCAAGTGAAGACTCTTTGAACTGGGGACTGGCAGCTGTGTGTGGTTCTGTGGCAAACTGAAGTGCTTCAAGAACTTCAAGACTCTTAATACTTAAAGACTAGCACTCTCTTCGCTTGCAGTTTCTTCAGTTTTGCCCTTCATATACTGAGTGTAACTGACTGCACTTACTACAACTAAACAAAAGGAACAGAATAGGAGCTTTGTCATTTTTGAGGCCAAATCTTCCAGTCCCTTGTTGGGGAAAAAATTCTGTTTGCCATCAGGAGCTTTTAAAAAGGTTATTATTGCATTGAAAATCAGACTGTCTGGAGTATCAAATGTGAATGGTCTGTGCTTGACCAGAGTGTAGTTTTTCCACACTTTTAATATGTGTTTGTCAGGATTTAACTCTTTTTACCTGTTGCTTTGTTTGTAATTAAACAAAGAAATAAGGGATATAACAAGAAGAGGGTTGAGCCCAGCTGATGGCCCAATGCTACTGGAAAGTAAAGGTCCTTTTCCAAGTCCCCATCTACCCAGTAGTTTTTTGGGGGTTTTTGATATACCTTTGTGCTGATTCATCTCTTTATGGTGGAAGACTAATTAGTCAGAAGAAAGTATTAGGCTTGTGAGTCGGATCACCTGTGAAGGCGATGAGTTTGGCAGTTTGGAGACTGCATCAGCTCAGCAAGGGTTGGGCAGCGGCCGTGAAGAGGGGGAGCAGGACACCCCTGCACAGGTGAATGGGAAGAAGAGGACCGTGCTTCGTTAGCAGAGACCAGTGAGGTTGATCTAGCTCTCTCCTCAGACCGTACATCTGCTGCCCTTTTTCGTGGGGCACTTTTATCTAGATGAATGCTCCTGTGTTTTGCCCCAGCTGCTTTTGTTTTCTTGGTTTTAAGCCCCTGTGTTCGCTTTTCATCAGAGCTGTGCAGGGACTTTAGTTCCTTGGCATCCGCTTTGGTTGCGTTGTGTGTAGTTGCGGTGTCTCAAGATCAACCTGTGGAACGGTGTGTTAGAGGAGCATGGTTACTTTCATCTCCTTATGGAGGAGATACCTCAAAGCTTCAGTTCCTCAGAGTGTTAGCAGCTTTGTAATTTCCTGCCTAAATCTATTCATGGTTAGTTCCTGTGCACTTGCTGTTTTCCTGGCGTTATCCGTCCTCCTCAATAACCTTGATCTGCTAAGTGGTTACCCCTTCAACGGAGAACAAGCCTATTCCCTTTCATCTTTTGTTTAGTTACCTTTCTTTCATAAGATTGTTGACGTGATGAAGGGAGTAGGAAGTGTGTTTCTGTGCTGCTTGACTGGCAGCCAGAACTGCATGGTCTATCACGGGTCGCTAATAACTCGTATGAGAGCATTTTGCATTTCCTTCTGCTTCGCTGAGCTGTTTACTGCTGTGTTTCATTCCAGGACTGTATTTGTCTTTTTGGGGCTGCCTTACCTAGATGGCCTGTCCTCCCCTGTGCCAGAACTTAGCATACTCATCATTCTCCTCCGCTTTCCATCCGCTGAGCTCTTCGTTCCTAGGAGAATCTTTCATTGACTGGGTGAATTTGCGTTTTGTCCTACTAAGTGTTATTTTTCCTACCTAATCCAGCCTTCAAGGGTTTACTTTTCCCCTTACGTTGTTAAATGTAATGCATATCCTCACCTTTTGTTTTTAATTCTGTTATGAGGGATGCTTTGTTGTGTGACTGCTCCTGACTTGCATTTTGATGCTTCCCAGGCTCTAGAGTCCAAGTCTCTGGTAATCCCTCTCTGGGCTTCACAATGTTTTTCTTGTAGTTTGCAGGTTGTCTGGCAAATGAAATGGGTTGCTTTTCAGGTTTTTGGCCAATTGACTCGATGAAACGAAATGTCAGGCTCTCTTTTTCAGCAAGGGCTGTGTCTCAAAAGGCCTTCTCAGTGAGCTGGACTTGGATTGCACAAAGTTGTTTTAATATTCCACTTCGATGCACTCTGTTTAAGAGTATTCAGTGACACGAGTAGGGACCCGGGATCGTTAAAATTAGGGTTGCCTTTTCCACAGGGACCATGCAGTGTTACTGGAAATGCGAGTCATATGACTGGAGTGTCATCGTGTCTGTAGTCCCTAATTAAACCAAAGCTGGAATTTTCTAATTTGGCTATACAGAGGCGAAGTAAACAAATGAAGGTGCCTGGGATTCAATCGCTGGTTTTCCTCCCTGTGGTTCTGCCTGATGTTCTGAGAACCAGCAGTCTGGAGCAGTCCTTGTTCCCTGTCTTTCACTTTTTGGTATCTGAGCTCGGTTTTTAGGTACTTGGCACAGCTGTGTGTAAAAGTTGAAGTAGCTGTGTGTGGAGAAGATCTTATCTCACATAGCCTTGGGGGGCAAATCAGTCTCTAGAAAACTTTGAGTGACCTCAGTCTTCAGCAAATGCTGTGTTGAATTCAAGTTCTCGGTGCTCAGTCAGTGCTTGAGGGTTTGTTTTCTCTCTTGTTTCTAGCACAGAGAAAATTGATGCAGGTGGAAGAAGAAGTTATGTTCTAGTATTTTTTTAAGTGGTGTGTCATTTGGTGGTGTTGGCAAGCTTGGCTCAAGGGAATTCAGGACCGAAATACCAAATATTTTGTAAGTTTGAAGGTCACATGCAGGAGGCAGCAGAGAGGTAGGGCTGTCACCAGACCAGGGTGGCCAGTTTCCCTGGGTCGGTGTCAAATGCTGATGTTAACTGGGATATAGATTTCCAGCAGAAGCGCTTGGTGAGAGATTTGTGTTGTGGAACAGCGTGATACGTATTGGTAGCAATCACAGCATCGCCTTTGGGACCTTGGCAGGATTTCTGTGGAACTTCTGGGGTGCTTGAATCATCCTGGGGGAATTTCTCACAATCCCCTTTCTTGTCTTCCTTCTTGTGCTCCTGTAGGCATTTGAAGATTCCTCTGGATTCTCCTGCTGTTTTCCTTGCTCCCTGCCATCGTGAGCATGGATAGATCCTAGACAATTCCCATGGAATTCTCAGCGTTGTGCTGGAAATGGGGTGTGCTGCTTTTGCTTTTTGCAGACCCTGAGGAATCCCAGGGCTGTGGTGTTTCCAGGCCGGTGGGAGTGACCGTGCAGTGGCACGCTTAACTATCAATGCCCATCTGGGGACGCTTTGACACCGTGCCAGCATCTTTAGAGATGGAGGACCTCCTGTTTGAAAAGATGTGAACAGGGAGGCTTTTGAGGACTGCCACGTGTTGCCCGGTTGCAGTCCTCCTTCCAGTATTTTGTTTCCTGCCTTTTGGTCTTGTTTCCACGTATTTACCCATCCTTGTGAAAAAAAGAGTAGAAGAAGGGATGCTGTTTGGCTGGAAAGGGCAACAGTCAGCTTTCCTGGTGGATGTCGTGTGGCAGAGGGGAGGGTCCTGAAAAACTTGATCCTGCTGTGGGTGAAGCATTACCTTTTTTTTTCCTGGAAGAGCTGGTGAGTGTTTGAAGGCAGTAGCTCGACAAGCATTTCTTCTTTTGGCAGTAATACTGGCAAACAGTTCCCATCCCCTTCCCAGCTGCTCATTTCAGTGCAATCTCCTCTCTTGCCTTGGCATCGGGGTTTGTGCAGCTGCATGGCCAATCAGACCGGGGAACTGGTCCAGTTAAAAGTGATTAATTTGGGGGGATTTTTAGTTCTTTGGGGTTTTTTAAAAATATACCAGGCAGCAATAAAAAGATGAGTATTTTGCTTTTGTCTTGATTTCTGTAAAAGTAACCTCAAGTCTAGTGTTCCTCCATTAATTGGAGGAGCACAGCCTATCAGTCATTTTCTCACAGCTTATATTCTCCTAGCACTGAAAAAAAATCCTCCCACATCTGTTTCTTCTGATCAAAGTCCATGGCTCGGCATCTGTGAAGTAGTTACCCTTCAAGATTATTCTTCAGCTGGAGCTCGTGTTAAGCAAAAAAAAAACAGATGCTGTTGAATTTGTCATGCTGGCAGGAGAGAAAACCTCCAAAGCTGTAAGAGTTTGCCGTAGGGCAGCCTTCCTGTTCTCACCGGGGCCACGTCTGCTCCGAGAACAGGCTGCGTGGATGCAAGAGGAAGGGTTTTGCATTGGATGTGCCTCCATGTGTGAACGTGCTGGCTGGGGGAGAGGAGGGAAAGCACGGGAGCTGTGAGTAGAGCTCAGTGTTATGGTAGCTCTGCCGTTCTTCAGGGTGTGGAGTTGAAAACTTCTCGGTGAACGTTGGTAAGCATCAAGCCTTCTCCTTGACAGTGGAAGAGTTGATCGGGATGGCATGGGACGTCTGCTGTCATGGCAGGCAAAGCTGATTGTGATTGCCTTTAAGGAAAACTTCTGTATATCCTCTGGCAAGTGCTTCTGAGTTTTTGTAGAGGACAGAAATGGCACTTGTGTCTATATAGGGAGGTATTTCTACCTCTCTGCTCCACTCTCATGAGACCCCACCTGGAGAAGAGAAGGCTCCTGGGAGACCTTCCAGCCCCTCAAGGGGCTCCAGGAAAGTTGGGGAAGGACTCTTGGTCTGGGAGGGGAGCACGAGGACGAGGTGGAAGGGTTTGACCCTGAAAGAGGGGAGATGAAGCTGAGCTGTGGGGAAGAAGTTCTTTGGTGTGAGGGTGGTGAGAGCCTGGCCCAGGTTGCCCCGAGAAGCTGTGGCTGCCCCATCCCTGGAGGGGTTCAAGGGCAGGTTGGAGGGGGCTTGAAGCCCCCTGGTGTGGTGGGAGGTGTCCCTGCCCTCCCACCAGTTAAACAGGGGGTGGCACTGGGTGGTCTTTAAGGTTTCTTCCAACCCAAACCATTCTATGTTTCTATAGATAACCAAGCCTGTGGAGAGAGGAGAGCTGTTGGTGCCTCCTGGCAGGCTGAAGGAGCTGGGGCCCCAGGGAGCTGCAGCACTGAGCTTGTTTGACCCTGTTCCTTACCTGGCACTCTTTGTGGGGAAGCTTATTTTGTTTGGATCTGCGTGAGGGCGAGTACAAAGCGGGGAGCTTGGTTTCGTGGTGTTTACACTGCAGGGTCACTTTACAGCTTGCATCTGACTGGCCTGTAAACAATCAAAGTCATTCTAATTTTCCTGCCTATTTTTATGGCTGAGTATCTATTTCAGTTTGGCTGTGGTATTTTAAAAGAGTGTTTTTTACCAGTAAATTGTATTTATGTTGTGGATGCAATTATGTTTTTTTTTTTTAAAAAATAACTTCTGCAAAAGTACATGACCTGATTTGATTTCTTTTCCTTTTTAAAAGGAGAGTAGTAGAGAGAGAAGGGAGTGTGGGAAGACAGAAGTTGGGAGGTTTGGGGGTTTTGGAGCATATGAAATGATAAAAAAAAAAAGCTTTCAGGTGTGCCAGTACCTGTCTGAAGTGTGGGTATCACCCCTCTGGGGGCTGCAGGCTCAGCTGAGAGCCTGGGGTGGGCACAGCCAGTGACTGGGAGCCTCCAGGCTGGCATTGTCATACGTGTCACCTTGGTGTTTGGTTTCACACCCCGGTGTCTCAGCTGAGTTGCATCCCACTACGTCTGCTGAGACTGGGGACAGCCAACCTGGAGTGCTGGTCACCAGGATTGGTGACACTGGCTGGTTCTGAACCCTCGGGTGTGAAACACAACCTCAGTGTCTCTTGGCTTCCGTGCCTTTTTGTTGACCTGCCACCACTTCTTAGTGTTTACTGCTGGCTGCTGGTAGAAGAGGGGGGTTTGGAGAAAGAGGCACCTGTAAAATATGCCAGGAATTGAGCAGTTCTCGTCAGGGTGGCAGCAGGCCGTGCTGTTAATTAATTGGGATTGTTTAGTTTGAGGAAGAGGAGGCTGAGGGGAGACCTCATCCCTCTCTACAACTGCTTGAAAGGGCATTGCAGAGAGGTTGGTGCTGGTCTCTTCTCAGGGGCAATGAGCGATAGAAGGAGAGGGAATGGCTGCAAGCTGCAGCAGGGGAGGGTTAGGCTGGACATGAGGCAAGAATTCTTTCCAGCAAGAGTGGTCAGAGCCTGGACTGGGCTGCCCAGGGAGGGGGTGGAGTCCCCATCCCTGACTGTGTTTCAGAGTAGATTGGATGTGGTGTTGAGGGATCTGGTGTAGGGGAGAACTTGTAGAGTGGGGCTGATGGTTGGACTGGATGATCCCAAGGGTCTCTTCCAGCCTGAATGATGCTGTGCTATGCTAATTCACGTGCCCAGTCTGTTTCATGGGCGTTGGTGCTGTTTGTTGTTGGAGGGCTGGCTTTACACACAACCCATGGCTGCTCTCAGTTGATGAGATGGATTTAATGTGACTGACACGTTCTGATGGGAGGATTCCCACCCCTGGGGCTGGGGACATACAATGTGATGCTTTTAAAAAGCTGGTTTAACTGGTGGGGCTTGGGAGGAAACACCCTGCCGAGGTTCTGTCACCAACCGGTGCGTTACGCTGTTCTTTTGTGGTTGCCCAGTGCTTAGGGCTCACCTGAGTCGCCAGGAATTGGGGGTTGGTTTAGTTTGATTGGGTTTTTTTTGTTGTTTAAAGAAATTGAACGTCAGAGTGTTTTAAAATTGCCTTCACTCATTGATTTTCAAGAGCGATCAGTGCATTCTCTGTCGGTCTCCTCAAAATATTGCTGCGCTTAACAGAGTTAAGTCCTTCCTGGGTAAGTTTTAAAGGAGGTTTTTTTGCTGTAGAAACATGCTTTTGCTGCTGCTTCTACGTCGTCTAGGCTGTGAAGAAAACCTGTGGCCAAAACTGCCCTTTCCTGTCGCTCCTGGGGCTGCTCTGACCTCTAACAAAAGGGGTTTAGGGGCACTGTTGGCTGCTCTGCCAGCGTTTCCTTTGTGGAAGCCCTTCTGCTGAGCCAGCCCGAGCGTTGTCGGCGCTTTTGGCTGCAGAGCTCGGTGGTGAAGCCCACTAGCAGAGAAGATGCTTAATTGCACGCGTGAAATCGGGTTTATCGGGCTGGAGTGTTGCTGTCAGCAAACCCTGTGATTTTTGGAGCAGCTGCTGTCACAGAGCTCCGTCCCGTTGGTAGTGGCTGACCATTATGCTCTGCTTTCATCTACTAAAGACTGCGAAACACTCGGTCCCAAAGGGGTTTAGTGGCTGCTCTCACCAAAGTGAAATTCTGCAGAAGTGTCAGATCATGAATTAGTTCAGTCCAGCTGGCGGCCAGTCACAAGTGGTTCCTCAGGGCTCAGTGCTGGGGCCTTTCCTTTTTAACATCTTCATTGATGATGTCGATAGGGACATAGAAAACACAATCAGTGAGTTTGCAGATGACACCAAGTTGGGTGGGAGTGTTGATCTGCTTGAGGGCAGGGATGCTCTACAGAGGGACTGGGATAGACTGGATAGATGGGCCAATGTTAATGGCATGGCCTTCAACGAGGCCAAGTGCCAGGTCCTGCCCTTGGGCCACACCAACCCCAGGGATGGCTACAGGCTTGGGGCAGTGTGGCTGGAGCTGCCTGGCAGAAAAGGACCTGGGGGTGCTGGGTGACAAGGGGCTGAACATGAGCCAGCAGTGTGCCCAGGTGGCCAAGAAGGCCAAGGGCATCCTGGCTTGCATAAAGAATAGTGTGACCAGCAGAAGCAGGGAGGTGATTGTCCCCCTGTGCTCAGCACTGGGGAGGCCACCCCTTGAGTCTGGTGTCCAGTTCTGGGCACCTCAGCACAAGAGAGATCTGGAGGGGCTGGAGCGAGTGCAGAGGAGGGACATGGAGCTGGTGAGAGGCCTGGAGAATAAGGCTTATGAGGATGGATTGAGGGAGTTGGGATTGTTTAGTTTGAGGAAGAGGAGGCTGAGGGGTCTCTTCCAACCTAAATGATTCTGTGAGTCTATGAAGTGCATTCTGCTGGGGTTAATATACAGCATAAAAATCTCTACAGACATTATCTTGGAATGCAGTTAAAATACTGAATTTGCAGGTTGAAGTTAAATCCCAAGGCAAGAAACGCAGCATCTAAAATACTTAATTCACTGTTTATAAGCTCTTCGAATAGAACTGTAATATTTACATGCAATTAAAGTAACATGACGCTAATAAAATCTTGAAAGCACAAATAAATAGCACTGAGCCTGATCATTTAGTGTATAGGATGATGTGCTGCAAGTATCAATCAGGGGCACGTACTTTTGATGGAGCAGGAGGTCTTGGCCCCTCGGGTGTTTCTTGTCCATCCTTCTATGTCATTTATTTTTCTCAACACTTGCTCTGGTACTCACATTTTCTGTAGAAAAAATATTTTAATAGAATCACAGAATCATTCAGGCTGGAAGAGACCCTTGGGATCATCCAGTCCAACCATCAGCCCTACTCTGCAAGTTCTCCCCTACACCAGATCCCCCAACACCACATCCAATCTACTCTGAAACACAGTCAGGGATGGGGACTCCACCCCCTCCCTGGAGTGTGTTGAGTGAGGAGATGGCTTTCCTTTAGAGACCTACAGAAATATTAGTTTATTTATTTATCTTGGATGATCCATGTAAAATATTGAACCACACACAAATGTCAGAAGAGTTTGAGCAAATCTAAACTGGGGCTGGGGGTCAAACCTGGAATGAAACTCTGCAGGAGCCGTTTCTTTTTTCATCATGTGCAATATTGCGCTTCAAGAGTTGTTCCTGGTTTTGCACCTTTCCAATATTTGTCACATCTGTTAGGCTGGTGCTGGCCTTCCCATGTGAGAACTGGTACATACACTTTGCAAACCAGCAAGAATTAATGCTAATGTGTAGAATTATGCTGCCTCTGAGTATCTTGTCCGTGGAGTTGTTTTACTGGTGTGACTGGGATGGTGCTCGTTGACTGGAATCTGGATTTATCCGGGCATTACACTTAATCAATCTCATTTTTCTTTCTAGAAAAGGCTACAAATGAATACAACACCAGCGAGGACTGGGGTCTCATTATGGACATATGTGACAAAGTTGGAAGTACTCCCACTGGGTAAGCTGTGTCCAGCACTACCACCTGCAGCTCCTCCTGCCCGTGAAGCAGTCAGGGACAGAGGGAACGCGTCCCGCGATGCTCAGCGGGGTCAGCTATGCAAAAAGTGCTACTGCTCTGCCACACTACACCCTGACACTGATCAACACCTAGAAATCCTTCAAGGGTGGGTGTCAGGAGGATGGGGCCAGGCTTTTTCCAGTGGTGCCCAGGGACAGGACAAGGGGGAACGGGCACCAACCGGAACATAAGAAGTTCCGGACGCTTCCGCGGGCTCGGCAGGTATCTGTAGTTGGCTTTGATGTTCTTCAAAAGAACCATTCCAGCAGGATTTCTAGTGGAGCAGTGTGTGCTATGCTGAGCACTTCCCCATTTTTGTGGAGTTTTGCACAGTAGACCAAGTTGTTCATATTGAATGATCCTGCACGCAGTTCGAGAAGCTACGGGACCAGCAGGAAAAAGTGAACTAGTTTCCCTGGAGAAAATCATCTGGCTGGGACAGTTAGCTGTTTGTGATGAGGAGCTTGTCTGTGCTTATTCATTAGGAGCAGTGGGGCTGATGGAAAAGGGGAAAAATTGGATCAAAACACAGATCAGTCTGATCCAGTTTAGCTCGAGCAGTAGTTCAGTCATCCTATGGCAGCCAAACACGTTTGCTGAATCTTAAGGCTGTCTTGAGTGATAAGATGTTTTAAGTTTTGAAGTAAATCTGAATCGATGCTTAGGCTGAGTTCTTAAAGCTATTTTTATATTTTATACATATATAAAATATAATTCATATTATATAGTTATATGTAATGTTTAAGGTTACTACATTTAAGGTAACTACACTAAGAAAGTTCTTGTATTAATTACCTCCCACAACCCATAATAGCCAATCTATTCAGCTGGTAATCTTTAGTCCTGAAGAAAAAAAAGTGTAGTGTGTCCTTTGAGGCCTCTCTTAAAAATCTAATATTTCAGGGCTAAAAGCCCTTAGCAGACAGCGGTTTCAAATCTGGTTTTGGGAAGAGGAGAATGTAAAAAAAAAAAATTGAGGGTGGGTTTTTGTTGCTAATTCCTCCTGCAAAATGTGTAACTCTAAGTTGTGCCATTAAATCTCAATGTGTATTTTTGTATAAACAATAAAATCCTAGTTTCTGAACTTGATTTCAAATAGACAATGACTTCAAAGTGGCCCCTGATGAAATTCAACCAGGGCGAGTGCGGGGTGCTGCAGCTGGGGAGAAATAACCCCCTGCACCAGGACAGGCTGGGGGGGACCTGCTGGAGAGCAGCTCTGAGGAAAAAGGGCTGGGAGTCCTGGGGGATGACCGGGAGCCAGCAATGGGCTCTGGTGGCCAAGAAGGCCAATGGCATCCGGGGGGGCATCAGGANGTGTGATCATGGAACCAGAGCCTCAGTGTGGAGGAGCAAAATAATAGCATTGCTGAAGCCTTGCCTATGCCTCAGCCAGCACACCTGGTGGGTGCCACCAGTGCTCTTTTTAAGCGTGAAACCCCGTCGTAGGGTAACATTCAGGCTGCTAATCGTTGTTCTATGCTTATCTCAGACTTTACTGAAACAATTTATAAAACCTTTATGGGTCTGTGGAGAATGGGATCTAAGAGCTGGCAGACTGTGAGCAGGATTTTTTAACCCGTAGAGACCCTTTAGAGCAGCCAGGAAAGTAACTAATTATTGAATCATCGTTGCTCCTTGTACTTTTTCTTCTATTTTAATGTAGGGGTTTCTTTCATTGTTTATTTCAAATCGATTTCTACAACTCTATGGCAGTTGCTCCCTTTATGACCTGTCAGCAGTTTTATGGAGGTTAATACAAAATGCCAGTGTAAAAACCGTCTGTTCCAGCCCAAAACACGTGTAACAACAGAGAAGTTGTTCACTGTATTTTCCAAGCTCTGGGAAAAGTTGAGGCTGGCTTGCTGTTGGTTTATCATAGGCTCAGTTCTGTTTGCTTACCCAGCTCGAGTACCTGATGCCATTCCTCCTGCAGATCACATCCATCCCTTTATCACTCCTGGCTTCTGTGTTCCTTTTTCAGAGCGAAGGATTGCCTTAAAGCCATCATGAGGAGGGTAAACCATAAAGTTCCCCACGTGGCTTTGCAAGCGCTTACAGTGAGTAGAACATCACTATCTTCAATAAACTCTGTATGCCTTTATGTAACGTGTACTGATAATTCATACCTTCATACATCTCCAGGCAGAGAGGGGGGGTGCTGAAGAGGGGATTAAGTTTCCCTGGGTTTTTGTATGGTTTTATTTTGCATTCTTTCCCTTGTTGTCGGGCGTTGTCACAATTCTCTTCCTGTTGTCAGCTTTTAGGAGCCTGTGTATCAAACTGTGGGAAAATATTTCACTTAGAAGTTTGTTCTCGTGACTTCGCCAGTGAAGCCCGGAGTATAATAAATAAGGTAATATTTTATAACCTCAAGTACTTAAGGGGGAGAGTGATTCTGGTAACTTCTTTGCTCTGGCTCAGCAGAGCAAAGGTTTGGCAAAACCGATGTTGTAGTTGATAGGCGGTTTCTCATTGTGGTGCAGGTGCTGCTGGCTGTTTGTCTGGTCTCTGAAATCTGTGTGCTTTAATTCCTGCTGTGAAAATACAATGTGGTCGAGAAGTGACAGGCTGCTGGTGCCTACTCCAAATTTGTACATTATGTGAGCAATTCTGATGAAGATCTGGGACTCTTCCTGAGCTCAATTCATTTGGTGATGGTGAAGGCAGCTTTTCTTGAAGAGAGTTTTTACTTGGCTTGAATAAAACTCATGGGCTGAAGTGCAAAGGAAAACTTGTGAGGAAGTTAGACTCCATTTTTACAAGGAAAAGGATAAAGTCTTCGGAGAACTTCATTAGTGTTTGGAGATTCTCAGAATGCTGAATGAGGAGGTAACTGGGAAAGGAAGCCCTAAATCATGGTTTGGGTCGAGCAGCTGATGGGGATTTAAACCTGGTTGTAATGAATGGAACAAGCAGCAACAGCTTTCCCCTAATTACTGCTCCAGTTGAGGACAAAAAATGGCTAATGGGTTAAAAAGAAGTTAGCCTTCAAATATATGGGAGGCCTGGAATCATCAGAGGTGGAGCAAAGCAATTAAGGAAACTAATAAAATTGCTGGGAAGCAAAATGAGTTCACGGCTCTTCTGTTTCTCGCTTTGTGTGGAAAAATAGGTCTTTAAGTCCTCCCTTTTGTTCTCATTAGCCATGGTCCATTCTGAAATAGAACACTGACCTTCATGGTCTGACAGCACTCGTGGATGTAAAACCAAACCTTTAATCCTGCTGAAGAATGGGCTGCTGGAGCAGAATTCAGTTTCTAGCTGGGAAATGCTGATGTTTTGCCCCATCCCTGGCCCACTTGGAGGACTAATTTTCAGAGGGCTGAGAAAATTGTACTTTCTCCCTCTCTTCAAAAAGAAAATCAGTTCAGACAAGTGTCACAAATGCCTGTGTGCTGCTGCTGAGCCTATCAAGTTCCATCTCTTCTTTCCATTCAATGAGTGTTTGAGCCTGCACTCGACGTTCTTCCTGTTCCAGCACGTGTTCGCGTGCGATGCGCGGGCTGACAGCGTGACCTGAGCTGCACTCGAGTGGGAGAGCCCGAGTCCCAGGCTCTTACCCACACAAGCCATGGGAATGCAGGTGTAGGTGAACCCAGCACCCCCAGAACCCGTCTTCAGATCCTTTGGGTTCAAACTACAGTCTTTTCGTCAACTGTCAGACAAAACCAGGCAGCATGTTTGGCCCTCATGGTGATGGCGTGACCTTCACATACATCAGCAGCTCTGTTGAGTTGGTCTTCTGTGCTGCAATCATCTTGTGCAGGCTATGACAGGATGAGCAGCAGCTGGTGATTAGTGTGACTGAGGTGAACTCCAAGGTCCGGCCTATAACCATATGGCAGCGTGATACCTTGCTCTGACCTGCTTTTCTCAAGGTGGGTGAGGTTGTTAGCACATCAGATTTGAGGTGTTGAATGAAATCGTGGTCCCGTGTGGCTTGAGAGTGGCTGTAAATCCTGTGGACGGGCTGTAGAGGCTCTTTTGTGCAAGAGGCTAGAGAGGAATGTGGGAGCCAGAGGAATTGCAGGCAGAGAATCACAGAATCTCAGGGATTGGAAAGGACCTCGAAAGCTCCTCCAGTCCAATCCCTCTGCCGGAGCAGGAACACCCAGAGCAGGTCACACAGGAACACCTCCAGGCGGGTTTGAATGTCTCCAGAGAAGGAGACTCCACCACCTCCCTGGGCAGCTCCTGCCAGTGTTCCCTCACTCTCACCATAAAGAAGCTCTTTCTCATATTTAAGTGGAACCAAGCATGAACTTGATCTTGGTTTGGCCCCACCACAAGCAAATATCTTCATTTACCAGCCTGTCCCTGCTCCTCAGGTCCTAATTCAGGAGCTAAGAGTATGAACTGTCCCGTGGGCTGGGTGCCACTGTACGTAACAGGGAGTTCCTCTTTGTGAGGGGATCTGAGGCAGGGAGGCGTGTGTGCCTACATACGTATGTACAGAGATGGCACAAAGATCAGGGGGCTGGGGGAAGCCACAAGGAGCAATGTGTTCTGGCCCCTGAGGAGAAGACAGCAGAGGCTGTAAAGGGCAGTGAGGGGGTATTGTCTTGTAGGCAAAGCCAGTAGGTTCTATTAGCCTGAGTTGGGTGGTTGGGAGAGGAATAGCAATACCAGTTGGGAGTAATGCAGAGGAAGTTGAGGTAAAATGGAGAGTAACTGACACAGAGGTGCAGAAAAGGTGGTGTAAGTGCAGTAGCCTCAATCCCTCTGAAACTATCGAGGTGGAAACATGGCTTGCATCTGAGAAGTCAAAGAGTTCTGCAGTCTTTTTTCTTAACTGTTCCTGGCCCCACTGAAAGGGACTCCACTGAAGAACCAGCAGTAAAGGCAGGTGAGCTGCCTGCAGGATCTGCGCTCTGGTGGTGCAAGAGGGATGTGCCTGGGAGGACTGCTGCCAGGGCTGAAGGAACCCTGCTTTCCAGTAACCAGTTGTTTGGGAGAATTGGGGAAACCTGAGCTACCTGCAGGTTGTTGGCTGCGCTGGGGGAACGTGTTGGGAAGAGCTGTGGCAGCTTCCCAACGAGGGGATGATGCTCCAGACGCCAAGCACGCTACCTGTAATGTCTGAGTTGTTGTCTAAAGGACCACACAGTCTGGATTTTCTTTTCCAAAATTTCTTAATCGAGACACTTATGAGTTATTAAGGCTATTTATAGTAAAGTGGGTTTGGTAACAAAGTCTTACTGAGAGGGAACAGCTATTTCTGTTCATTTGGAGGCACAAGAATTACCTTTCTGTGCAATTTTGTCTTCTAGGCTCATCCGAAAGTAAGTGAAAAGCTGAAAGCACTAATGGTGGAGTGGTCAGAAGAATTCCAGAAAGACCCACAATGTAGCTTAATATCTGCAACTATTAAGTCTTTAAAAGAAGAAGGTGTAACCTTTCCTGCAGCTGGATCTCAGGTAAGAGCTGACCTGGGGACAGGCAGCACCGCTGGGTTCAATGCTCCTGGCAGAGAAGAAGACGTGTCCAGATGAGATCTTTTGTGCTTTCCATCAGAGGAGAGTGCCATCCTCGTCCTGTTTGGGTGCCTCCTTCCCCTGAGGTTCACTCCTGTTCACTCTGCTTTCCTGAGAACAGTCAAGGCTGTTCCACAGTGCCCTTATGAGCTGTTCCATTGTACATCCTTCTTTTGTTCCAAGCCTTGAGCTGTCACCACCTCAACTCGACGCAATCCTACACCCACACTTTGTACTTGGCATTTGGTGGTTCTAATTGCTGACTTGGAGCACATACCTTCATTTTCCTTCACGGTGTCTCACAAGACAAAGGGCAGTATCTGAAATGGAGACATTTGTGAAGCTGATCTCTGCAATGCTCTCCTTTTCCAAGTCCCTCTTTCTTGTTCGTGCCGTTACCTGTCCCTCAGGAACGGTCCTGGCCCCGCAGCAGGGGCTCCAGTCCCTCACCTCACCCTTTGTATTTTATTCTGGGGGTGTATTATGCCTGATCTCTGATGACAGGTGGCTTTTTTTTCTACGCTTTATTATTGATACTTCTACATATTTTCTCATTAATTATGAGTCAGGTGAAGATCAGTCGTGAAATTTAGACCTGCAGCTTCTATTACATATTCCTTGTAGGAAGTTTGCTTTTCTCTGTGTTAAGCAGAGGGGATATTTTCTCTTCTTTTTTAGTTTTACAATCTTTTCTTCCTCCACAAAGATGTTTTCACTTCTAAATCTAGGATATGTGTTAAAACATATGGTAGAAACATGGAAGATCTAGAGTATTGGCAGCCAGTTATGCTTCCTTTCCTACAAATACATGTGAAATCACAGAATCAGGGCATGGTCAGAGTGGGAAGGGACCTCTGGAGATGCCCCAGTCCCACTCCCTGCTAAAGCAGGATCACCCAGAGCACAGCACTCAGGGCTGCATCCAGGTGGGGCTGGAAGGTCTCCAGAGAAGGGGACTCCACACCCTCCCTGGGCAGCCTCTGCCAGGGCTCTGCCACCCTCACCCCAAACAAGTTTCTCCTCCTCTTGGAGTGGAACTGCCCGTGTCCCAGCTTGTGCCCGTTGCCCCTTGTCCTGTCCCTGGGAACCACTGAGAAGAGTCTGGCCCCATCCTCCTTCAACCCACCCTTCAGTTACTTGTGAGCATTGATAAGGTGTCCCCTCAGCCCTCTCTTCTCCAGGGTAAAGAGTCCCAGCTCTCTCAGCCTTTCCTCATCAGGGAGATGCTCCAACCCCTCCATCATCTCTGTTGCCCTACACTGGACTCTCTCCAGTAGTTCCTGGTCTCTCTGGAACTGGGGAGCCCAGAACTGGAGGCAGGATTCCAGCTGTGGCCTCAGCAGTGGCCTCTTCATTCCTGGGGTGTGCGGGGAGACTTCTTTGTCAGAATGACAGTTCTCAGGATGATTTCACTGGGCTGTTGCAGAGACTCCTATTATTTAAGTCAGCAGCTCCCGACTTGATGTGCATTTGCTCTTCCTTCCTGTGGTCCCAGCAGCAGAAATGGAAGGTGGCTGTTTGTTGTCATTCAGGGTGAGATCTCCCTTTTCAGCACGTTCAGCAGATGCAGGACTCAAAGAGCTTTTCTTCCCTTGTGAAGGGAGGGGTGGGTGCCTGGAGGACAAAGGTGGAAAGAGCAGTCATTTAAATGAGTGCTCTCACTTTATTAAATGAGACTAAAATAGTTATTTGAATGAGACCAGCTTTTTAAATTACAGCTGATCATTTATTTTACTTTGGTCCTTGCTGAAAACAAAGCAAAACCTGGCTGAGGTTCTGAAGAGTAATGGTTTTTGTTCTAGAGGGTCCTCTTGATTCAGGAATGAAATGTTACAGGAGGGCAGCTAACCAGCAACAACTTATTACTAATTTTTTTTTTTTAAGTATATAATTAGAGAGCTTTCATTTTGCTTTGCAATCTGAACTTCCTCTGCTGGTGCTGTGTTCTGCAGGCTGCCACAAACGCTGGGAAGAATGGTTCCTCAGTAAGTAAGAACAAAGAAGATGAAGATATAGCTAAAGGTAAATGACTTGTCACGGCCTCGGGTTAGACTTTGTGCTCTGGAGGCTTTGTTAAAAGAAGGAGTTGTTCTGCCTTGAAAGCAAGGGCACAGCAGGGTGTGGGGGGGGTGGACTGTGTCATTCCAGGTGTTCTCCTCACGGGTGAGGGCTTGGGGTGAGAAATTCTTCCCCATCCCATAGCTGTTAGAGTTATTGGGTGACTGCTTGCTCTCCAGAGACCTTACTCTTTCCCCTTCTGCACCCAGTTGTTTTATTGTAGCCTTCAGCTTCAGGTGCTTTAAAAACCAATAAATCACTATGTTTAAGTGCTTTATCATTTCTCCTCTTTCTTGGATGTAGTTACTGTTGCTCAGCTGCCACCAGGAAGAATTTATCAGTGTTTCTGGTCGAGCTAGTGATGCTGCTGACACCCGCAGAGTGTGCCCTGCTTCGAGCAGTGGCTTCTTCCTTGAAAAAGCAGAAGGGTTTTTAAATGTTTCTCAACTTGTGCCCGATCCCATCTTGTCTCTTAACCCTGTTGCAGGGCAGAGTTGAAGCTGTTGAGCTGTGAAGTGCAGCTAGTAGTTGGGAGTAAGGATTTTAAATAGAAGACACTAGAGAGCTGGGTACAGACCCTGTTTTAATGCAGCAATAAATGCTTTTCTCCTTACTAGGGAAGCAAAGTGCCTCTGTGTACGGGGATAAAATAGAGACAACTTCTTTTCTTTTTCCCTCCCCTGACTGTAGCTATCGAATTGTCCTTGCAAGAGCAGAAACAGCAACAAATGGAAACTAAATCCTTGTACCCATCTGCAGAAATCCAGCAAAACCACCAGCAGACGAGGAAGGTGCGAGCTCTCTACGACTTTGAAGCCGTCGAGGACAATGAGCTCACCTTTAAAAGTGGAGAAATTATTTTGGTTTTGGATGACAGGTATAATATGCTCCAACGAAGGTGCTTTTATTCCAGAACTGATGTTTTCTTAGGGTAGCAGTTATTTTTCCTCTGATGCTTTTTTTTTTCCTGTACAGAAATGTGTATTTTCCCTCTGACCTCCCTCAAATCCTTTTCATCTGCCACAGCCCTTCCCCTACCCCAAGGTTTTGACCTCAAGCCATTGCTGGTGCTGGGAGAACCTCCCTGGGTCGTGTTGGGTACTTCAGTACATAGGTCCAATTTGTCTGTAGTTTGTAAGATAAAGGTTACTTGATCATTTTATCTCTGGCATGAGAACATTAAATACACCTCACAGTGCTAAATTCCAGCTACTTCCAGAAATTAAGTTTCTGGCTATCAAGCATCACACCTGCTAAGAATAAAACTTAACAAATAATAACTTTAGATAATTACTGTTGTCATCACTGTCACCCCAGTAATAGCTAAGAAGCAGCAGTTCTTCCCAGCTCACACTGCTCTGGTTTAACAGGCTGTGACAGATCAATTCTATTTCTAATGTTAGTCCCCAGTTGTGGGGGACTAACTCTAGGTTAGGGGTTTAAGAGGGGGGGGGGNCTGTGACAGATCAATTCTATTTCTAATGTTAGTCCCCAGTTTGTGTCCTTGTAAACTCTTAGGTGAAGCGCTGGTGGGCTGTCATCTAAGCAATCAAAAGAGCTGAAGGGCTGTGCTAAATCTGAGTGATTGCTGCCAAATTCCTTCCCCTGGCCCCTCTGCTGCTTCTCCTCCCCACCCCCTGCCCTTTGGCAGCTCCTTTGCCTTTGCTGCTCGTCTCTGCAAATGTTCTCCTTTGCCTCTGTTGTTGGATACACAGAGAGACAGTGGATTAGATACCCTGGGTTTTCTGTCAATAGCCCAAAATACGTTGCTGATGGTGGCATTAATGCATCTTTATTTCCCCAGTGACACCAATTGGTGGAAAGGTGAAAATCACAGAGGAGTAGGACTGTTTCCATCTAATTTTGTGACTTCTGACTTAAATGTGGAACCCGAGGCGGGTAAGTTGGCTGTGAAACCTCCTGGATTGGTTTTGAGAGGTGGGTTTATGGCAGAACTGCTAATTAGCCCATCAGCAAAATGATTTCCTGAAATCAGCCCAAGGAAAGAATCGAGAGAGAAACCCTCCCCTTGTTTCAAACAAGCAAGTTTGTGCTGCTGCTGCAGCTCAGTCATTTCCATCTTCTGATTCTCCCTGAAGTCGTTACCTTTTTCCTGCGACAGAAACTCGGTTCAGCTTACCCAAATTCTTTGGCAGGCCCGTGTTACAGTCTGAACCCCGTCACTTGCTGTTGAAAATGCCAAAATGTCTCTTGTTAGACACCAGCCCAAGCGTGGAGCAACGTCCCTACCC
Organism: Jacana jacana; assembly: GCA_013400555.1. Taxonomy (NCBI): domain Eukaryota; kingdom Metazoa; phylum Chordata; class Aves; order Charadriiformes; family Jacanidae; genus Jacana; species Jacana jacana. The sequence continues at coordinate 84,915 of VZTM01038494.1, read as the reverse complement.
GTGTCAGTGGTTGGGAAGAATCGCATCGTTAGCCTCAGTCGTGCTCACGATACCAAATTAATCTTAACCCTTGGCTTAAAGTAACCCTGTGTGTGTGTGTGTGTGTGTGTGTGTGTGTGTGTCAGAGGTGCTTTTTGAGATGCTAATATGACTCAAGAGCCCGAAGGACACAGCTTGTCAGAACCTTGTCCCTTCTCCAGCAGCTGGGTTGCCCCGCTGCTTGAAGCACTCACTGGGATCTCTCCCTCACCTAGAGAGGCGATGGCAAGCCGGGGGAGGAACGTGTGGTTTGAGCTAGCACGGCTGCGGAAAAGAAACTGATGTTTGTTCTTTCAGCAGCTGTGGATCAAAACTGTGTTCCTGAGGACACTGCAGAAGAAGTTAAGAAAGCAGAACCTGAGCCAGTTTATATAGATGAGGTATGCGGGCGCTTTCACTATCAAAGAACTGCCGAGATTTTTCCCCTTGTTTGAAACCTACTTTTGTTACTGAACCTCAGCTGGTAATTGTTTTGATATCCAGAACATTCTTAAAATGTAGAGAATTTCAACATTTTCTGNGGGGGGTTAGACGTGGAACTCTAAATTTTCTACCAGTTGCCAAGCCAACTCCCTGTTCCAGCAGAGTAATTTGCATAACTCCCAGCTCCTCTGCCATCGACGCCCCAGCTTTGCCAAAGAGCCACAGCCACGTACAAAAGCTCTGCTTGAAACAAGCACTTGGTTTTTCGTGGCCAAATTTCTCCCAAATGCTGCTGGCAACTGGGAAGTTCAGTTCTCTTAGGAACCAATGTCTCCAGGGACGGAGGCTCCACCACCTCCAGGGACGGAGGCTCCACCACCTCTCTGGGCAGCCCGC
>VZTM01038494.1:73630-83666 GCA_013400555.1 Jacana jacana | reverse complement strand
TTCAGGATAAGATGGATAAAACGCTGCAGGTGCTTCAGAGTATAGATCCTACAGATTTAAAGCTTGATTCTCCCGATCTCCTGGACTCAGAAGGTAGCTTCGAGCAGGGAATTCTCTACTTTCTGGTTTTCCTTCTCTCAGTTACCTTTTGTGGGCAGGGCTCTGCTGATTCTCAGGGGTTTATTTTAAGCTTGGAGAAGCCATGCGTGGTCTGTGNCAAACCCACCTGGACACGTTGCTGTGTCACCTGCTGTAGGTGGACCTGCTTTGGCAGAGGGGAGGGGGTTGGACTAGATGATCTCCAGAGGTCCCTTTGGATTCTGTATCATTCCATGCTAGTTCAAGGTGTGTAAAAACCATGGAGCATACATCAAAAATGGAAAAAGGGAAGGTGAAGGAAGCTCTGCAGTCCAGCAAACGGAGATGGATTCACAGGCAGTCGAGGTTAGATGTTCCAGTAGGAGGTGACAGTCATAAATCTTGCCCAGTGCAAGCAGAAATGCCAGATTTTCCATGTTTTTCATCAGTAGCTTTTTGTTTGAGACAGCAGAGGGAGAGAGGATGACAAAGCAGAGCAACTGAGGTATTTGTCCTGTTTGGGCTGGAGGAACAGACACACACATGATGACTAGGTGCATTCTTCCAATGTCATATGCTGGTTTAGGGTAGTTGCATAAAGGTACTTTGCCTGGCAGAAAAGGACCTGGGGGTGCTGGGTGACAAGGGGCTGAACATGAGCCAGCAGTGTGCCCAGGTGGCCAAGAAGGCCAAGGGCATCCTGGCTTGCATAAAAAACAGTGTGACCAGCAGAAGCAGGGAGGTGATTGTCCCCCTGTGCTCAGCACTGGGGAGGCCACACCTTGAGTCTGGTGTCCAGTTCTGGGCACCTCAGCACAAGAGAGATCTGGAGGGGCTGGAGCGAGGGCAGAGGAGGGACACAGAGCTGGGGAAGGGCCTGGGGAATAAATCTGGTGAGGAGTCATTGGGGGAGCTGGGAGTGTTTAGTTTGAGGAAGAGGAGGCTGAGGGGAGACCTCATCCCTCTCTCCAACTGCTTGAAAGGGCATTGCAGAGAGGTTGGTGCTGGTCTCTTCTCACGGGCAATGAGCGATAGAAGGAGAGGGAATGGCTGCAAGCTGCAGCAGGGTAGGGTTAGGCTGGACATGAGGCAAGAATTCTTCCCAGCAAGAGTGGTCAGAGCCTGGACTGGGCTGCCCAGGGAGGTGGTGGAATCCCCATCCCTGACTGTGTTTCAGAGTGGATGGGATGTGGTGTTGAGGGATCTGGTGTAGGAGAGAACTTGTAGATTGGGGCTGATGGTTGGACTGGATGATCCCAAGGGTCTCTTCCAGCCAAGATGATTCTAGGATTCTTTGAAAGTAATTTTTGGCTGTATTTCCAGTTTTAATTGTGTAAGACATTAACCACCTTCACGCTTTTGTCTTCACAGATATCTGTCAGCAGATGGGTCCGATGATAGACGAAAAGCTCGAAGAGATAGATCGGTGAGCCGCAGTGTACCTTCTGCAGTATTTACTCTGAGTTATTCAAATTGTGCAGTTGCATTTCATTATTTTTTGTACTTTCATCTCCCAAGCTAGAAAATCTTGCAAGAAAGACATTTGGACAATTCTACCATTTTTTTTTAAGGCAGAGAGGTACTGAGGACCCGGTGTGTGCAGTCAGATTTGGTTGCTGCTCTCCCAGACTGACTGCAGAAGTTACTGGCTGCATTTGATACTGTCTCTTTTTGACCATGACCTTCTGTGCTCTGTCTAGAGCTTGGTTAGGGAAAACTCAGTGTATTTCTGTCTGTTTGTCCTGAAACAGGAAGCACTCGGAATTGTCAGAGTTGAATGTGAAAGTTCTGGAAGCTCTGGAGCTCTATAACAAACTGATGAATGAAGCACCCATGTATTCAGCCTACTCCAAGCTCCACCACCCTGCACAATACCCACCCACGTCTTCAGGCGTTTCGGTGCAGGTCAGTAAGCCCTTTGCTGGAAATAGAGACTTTCCCCATATAGATTTCTATTTTAAAAGATGACAGCAAACCCGAAGCGCACGCTTTCTGGCGAGCCTACCAGCAATCTGGCATAAAATACCCAGCTATGCAGTAGAACACAGCACTTCAGGTCCTGGGTACCTGCAGCAATCCTTCGTTTTCCCCTGCCTAACAGACAGGTACTCTGCTGAAAGTGCTTCCAGGGTCTGTCTGTGGTTAGGTTTGTAGGGAGAGAACCCCGTGTGACTGAGCAGCTTGGTGGAGAGCCTTGCTCTTAGTCACGTCCTGGCTCTCAAACCGAAGCCTTGCCCCCCGTAGCTCATAGTGGGGATGGGAGGGAGCGTTAGCAGGGGTGCCTGAGCGCCCGGTGCAGCGTGCTTCTCCTAAATATAGAAACCCTGCGCTGGGGTTAGCTCCCTTTTTTGTTCTCAAGGAACGAACACGGTGTATTAGGGGGTGTAGTTGCTCAAAACCCTTTTCCAGCAGCTCCTCTGAGCCATATTGATGCTTTAAGGAGAGAAAAGTGGAGGAGAAAGAGAGATTTATTTTATTATTTTGTTTAAAGATCCTTTTGGAGGAAAGTGCAAAATGAGTGTTTTTTTAAGTGAATTTCACTTTAATGTTAATTGTTCGGTGGGAAAAGAATAGTTGCCATGGCAACTGCTAGATCTGAAAATATGTCAGTTAAAAGTAATTTCATGTTCTCTAACTGCTGGTAGCGATGGAAAATTCATTCTGTTTGGAGGTTAAAAAGTAAGGTAAGCCAAAAGGCAGCTGGAGTTTGCTGTTTCTTCCAAGAGGTGTGCTTCCAGCAGTGAGCAGTGCCAGGTGAGGCTGACAGTGCTGAGCTCAGCGCGGAGCCGACGGGCAGCAGAGCCTTCTCTAGACTGAGCACGTCAGGCCACCCGCTCTGCCCCAACTTGGAGTCAAGACTTGCGGTGCCCTAAGCCAGAAATACAAGAAATAATGGGTTTGCTTTCCTTTTGTGCTACGCTCCTAGGGTATTTTTAAATCTTTTTAATTTCCAGAACGTGTTATAAATATCGTCTGGTGCCCATCTTCCCACTCAGCTCTGGGCCTCAGTATATGCAAGGGTTGAACGTTTGAAAGAGAAGGCAAATTAAAGAGAGAGAAATAAGGTTTCTGGGAGGGGCAGAGGTCTTGCACAAGAGGTTCTTCTTTCAGATATTAAGTGCTGACCTTGTTGACAGTGCATTTCTGGAAAGGTACTGTCTGATGTGTTTCAGAGTGTATGAGATGTGGTGTTGGGGGATCTGGTGTAGGGGAGAACTTGGTAGAGTAGGGCTGATGGTTGGACTCGATGATCCTAGGGGTCTCTTCCAACCTAAATGATTCTATGATCCCAAGGGTCTTCAACCTGAATGATTCAACCTGATGATTAAGAGCAGATTAGATGTGGTGTTGAGGGATCTAGTGTAGGGGAGAACTTGTAGAGTAGGGCTGATGGTTGGACTCGATGATCCTAGGGGTCTCTTCCAACCTAAATGATTCTATGATCCCAAGGGTCTTCAACCTGAATGATTCTATGATTCTAGGATGAAGTAAAAGATCCCTGTTTAAAAAGTGGTGTGAGAAGTTGCATGTTCTGGTTTTAGAACCTTGTTGGAAAAATCAATGGATGTTCACTTGGCCTTTGAGCCCTGACACATTTGGTCACGGTGGTGATACCCCGTGTCACGTTTGCTGCTACTGGACTGAAAATAAAAGTTACACAATGTGGGTTTGTTGGTTGTTTTTTTATCATTGACAGTCGTATCCTGTGCAGCCACCTAGTGGAAACTACATGATGCAGGGTGTCCACCAAGTCACCATCTCCCCAGGCTACAGCCTAGGACCTGATCAGATGGGGCAGCTGAGGTCTCTGCCTCAAAGCATCAGTTCTTCCGGAGCGGCTCAGCCAGCTCAAGCTGCCTATTTAAGGTATCGCTTCACCAAACTCTTAAATCACCTTCTTGGTGGTAATTTTACTTCTTGGTCTCGAGGTGGTGTGTCCTTCCGAGATGTCCATTGTGATCCTGTTGGATCCATGCGGATTGGGTGCAGAAGGCGAGCGGACTAAGCGATGTTCTTACTGGCAAATGCGTTTGCGGGACCAGTAGCCGTGAACCTGTTGGAACTCGATTTGGTTTGTCTCGTTACAGCCCGGGACCAGACTCTGTGTTGAACCAGACCTATGTGAACCAGAGCCCTGCCCTTCCCTCAGCCGCCGGCGCAGCTAATTACAGCCCGCAGCCGCTGGGGCTGCCGGTGGATATGTCAGCCTACCAGAACGCCTCGAGTCTGCCACAAGGACCAGGTTATCCCCTGGCAGTTCCTCCTCATTCCCTTCTGCAGCCACAAGCAAGTTACCACCAACAGCCTCTCCTTTAAAACCAAACCAGCTCCTGTGTCTGGATTAGGGAATAAAGGTTGCCTGACCTAATGATTTCGATGAGAACCCGTCACAGATACCCAACCGCATTTTCCTTTCAAATAACCCAACTTACTGAATTAGGGTGAGGCCGAGTAAAAATGTACATCAGACCTGGTTGGTAAGCCCTGGCATAGAGATAGCTTGGACTATTGATTAGCTGCTGGTTTAAAATCATTTCAGATTACTTTGAGCCCTTATTTCCAGTGGTTTCCGGAAACGCCGCGCCAGAATCTTAAGTTAAAATATTGTCCAAAAAAAGAATTTTCTTTTAAATGTGGGGGTTTTTTTTTTCTGCAAACTTTGAGGATGCTTAATCATTGCTAGCGTTGCTCTCGTTCTGCGTTGCCTCCTCTGGTTCCTTACTCTCCAAGTGGCTTTACAGAAGCTCTGCTGATCTGTCTCTGCCGTAGTGAGCTTTGGCGGCGCCACGTGTCACCGGAGCCACTGCACGGGGTCAGCAGGAGAGAGAGAGGGAGAGAGGGAAGGAGTCGATGTTGGGACAGCGGGGACCGTGTCCCTCCAGAAACGTGAGGAAGGAGATACTTACGGCGCTGCCTGTTTAGGTTTTTTTGGGAAACTGCAGAGACCTCCTGATGTGCTTCTCTGGGAGGAAGGAGTTTTTGCTGGAACTGGCTGGTGTTTTTCTGTGGGAGGCGGCACCGCACGCACAAGTCTCCTCGGCGAGAGCAGGCGAGGGATGCTCCCAGCTGACTGTGTGGGCTCTCTCTGGAGACACGGTGCTCAGCCAGAAACTTGTGCAGAACCGCTTTTCTTTCCCTTTTCCGGATGTATTTCGAAGTGAAAAGGGTGTCGTGGTTCCTTGGGGTAAAGGAGGGGCTCAGGAATGTGTGAGGCTTAAGGCTGGGAGAATCCGCCTTGTGGAACAGGAATCGTCGTTACGGGACCAGGGGGTTCTCTCCTCTCTCGGATTTCCTTCCTCTGCCACCGTCCCCGGGGCTAAATAAACACCGGTTACGGTGGGATAAACCCTTCAGCCTTTTGGAAAGGGTGTATTTAAGGGGCAGGCAGACTGCACGTGCTGTGGGAGCAGCACTCTGCCCCTTACTTCATACAGGGAGCGGCCGCGTGTGGGAAACAGACACCCCTTCAGGAAGGGAATTGCCTGGAAACCAGGGAAATGTAGCGTTCGGTGGCCGAGAAAGGGAATCCGAGAATTTCTTCCCTGATGCACTTTTTTTAATGGGTGGGGTTTGTACAAGAAGAGCAGATGAGCTGAATTAGCTTTCAAGAATGTGGGATTTCTTTATTTTATTGTTTCAGCCTCTGGAAAAAAAAGACAAATAATCATTCTTTTCACTTTACCATAGTCATATTTATACCTGTTTTAACAATTTTATGATGAGTAATAATCTTCAGATTGGGAAAATAATGGAAACAGATATCTGATAAAAACGCCGTGATTAAATGTGTGAAAGTCCCAGATGTGTAAATCAGTATGTTTGGTGTATGGATTTTCTACCAAATGAGCTATGGGATTGCAGACTGCTGTCGAGTAATGGAAACCGCCCTTCGCTCAGCACCACCTCCAGTTCTTTTACTCTTTAATTAATGACTTGCTATCGTGACCTTACTCATTTGCAGCCTCATGTTTATGCAATAAGGTATTCCGTACCCACTCTTGAAATCTCTTATTTTTTAATTTAAATCTGTGCAATTGGAAGGAAGCTTTTGTCTTTCCTTTTGATGTGACTTTAGTTTGTCTCTATCCTTCCCCCTGAAGTAGCTTAGTGTAAACAACACCTCTTCCAACGCTGAAGTATTTTGATAACTTGTTCCTTGTGTTCTTTGAGAGGAAGAATTCCTTTCAGTGCTGCTGTTCAAAACTCTTTTTTGTTTGGAGATTATTACTGTTTTGTGTAAGAGCTGACTTTGTCCCGGGTTGCTGTGTAGTAGACTAACCCTTGCTGTCGTTTCTCTGGATTCTCCGTGTTGGTTAGAAAACTGAGGTGAAGGGAGGTATTTTTATTGGATCCAAAACCTCGGTCCAGCAGAAATACTGGTGGTGTCTGACGTGGAGGTGGCCAGAGACGTGGGGTTTGGTTACATTCAGTTCACTATTAAATATAAATAATGTATATACTCGTTTGGCTGAGACTTTTCTACACGGCTACGTACGTGCATCCTGTTAAAGCCTGAAATTTTCTAAAAGCAGGATTTGTCACCCTGTCGTCTCTTGTATTCCTAATTCTGTGATATGCAACTTGTAGATAGTGTAAAATAATTTAATTATTATTAAAATAGTGTATTTAGAGGGGTTTGGTGATAATAGGATCCGGGTTTGGTTTGGGTTTTTGTTTTTTTTTTTCTCTTCATACTTCTATACATTATCATATTTATTTTTAAGGCCTGATTGTAACTGAACATGCTGCCAAAGGGTTTCTCTAACTTCAGATTTCTACACTAGGTTTCTACCTGCTCTTTTGTACTGGGAATCGGCGGCAGATAACTTCTGCTTTTTCATGGCAACTCTTAGTGGTTCACATAGAAGTCTCTGCAACTTCCTAAGGAGAACTTTTATCGTAATGTGTTTGTTTTTTCTGGGCGTTGAGAATATCATCTCCGGCGGGATTCTCTTCTGGTGTGGGTTGGCAAACCCGTTAAGGCCTGGGGTTACAGCCAGCCCAAAGCAGCAACCCCAGTTGTCTGTGAGACGCCGTGGGAGGAGTCGAGGCCCTTGACGCGGCCTCCCTGCGTTGTCTGTTCCGTTTGGCACCGACCTTGCGCCGTTGAAAAACCAGACCAGAAGCAGTCTCAGATGGTTTCTGTGACGAGTAGCCCTTAAGGAATAATGTTCTGTGTTCGTTTTGCTTTAGGTTTGTGCCGGTAGGTGTTTGTGGACTGGTGGACCAGTGCAGTTCTTTTGAAGGCTGTCCCCGAGCAAGGGGAGCTGAGGGGGAGGTGGCTGCAGCTGCAATCTCTTACAGGAAGTATTTTCTGATAGGAAGAGATTTTATTGTTTTTCCTTATTTTAATCTATGCATCTTTTCTACGACATAATAGGCACTACTCTTGCTTACACTGAACACTGTGATGTGTCTGTTGAAGGAATGAATAAATAACTGTTGAGAATCGATGGTTCTTGCTGGTGAAATCTGACATGGAGCTGACTCAAAACGGGTGAAGAGGAAAAAGGAAAGGGTGGAAATGGGGCTGGGGCGGATTCTGAGCTCTCTGGGCTCTGCTCCCGGCACGGTGAGGTCCTCCCGGTGACCTGGTGGCGCAGCTGGGCCGGGGAGTCAGAGCAAGGTGCTGCTGCTGGTCGTTTCAGGTGAATGTCTCCTGGTCGATAGATGTACCACAGTCCTTACAGAAAATCCTCTTCAAGAGTTTGCAGTGTTAAGAGGAGGAGATGTGTTTTACTGGGATAGCCCGTTGGCCTCCTGTCCGCAGTCGGTGTGCGTTGCCTTGTGTGAATAAAACCGAGTTTGTTTAACGGAGAGGGGTGGAGAGTCTTCTCTTTGCGAAGCCCTGGCGGGGAGGGTAAAGGCAAAAGCCCCATGAGTTGTGTGAGCAAATGCTGTGAAAGGCCACCAAAAACTGCATGCACAGAACCTGGCACACCCAAGAGCAACACCCTTCATGCTCACCGAGCCACGGATGGTGACGTGCAGTGACGGGTTCACAGCCCCTTCCTGACCCCAGCGGGCCGACTTCGGGCTGCAAATTTAAATCTCTAGAAAGCCAAGCGTTTACTTTTGAGGTGCTGGCACGTGGGTCTTGGCTTTTTCATTTTGAATCTCAACCTGAACATCTCTGCCTCTCGTTAAAGCGAGACGGTGATGTGCTAGTCTTCTGGACGGTATCCCCACGCGAGAAGTCGGCCGTACACTCGGTCGCGGAAGGATTAATTTTTCTAAAGAAAAGGATCCTTCCTGGTACCGATTTCATGATTAAACTGAATTTTAAAATAATCTCATTTAGAACTATGGCACTCATGACCCACATTCGCCTTTGGTGAGGAAACCAGGCTGCCTGATTTCATCCACGGGGTGGGGAAAAAAAATGGGCAGTTGGTTCTTCTGCTCTATCCATAGACACAGTTTGCTGTGGTGTGCTCTGGACCTTCACCAGAGGGGACTCTGGGGGGTGGGGGTGTGAGTTTGGAGCTTCCTGGTGTAAAAGTGAGATCAGTTCAAAGACGCACACGTTTCTCCTCTTACTCATGTCAGTGGGAGGTGCGATGTGCCTGCGGATACAGCACAGGAGTGGGAAGCAGGAAATCCAGGTCCTGCTTCCAGTTCTTGCCCAGATTTCCTCTTTCTCTCCCCATGAATCACTTCATCTCCTGATTTCTGTGCTTTTTTGCCTCCTTACCCTGGAAATCATGGAACTGACCAGAGGCTGACTGTTGGGTGGCACCGGGGTTTACATAGTCACGGAATGCTTTGGGGTTGGAAGACACCTCTGGAGATCATCTCCTCCAACCCCCTGTTACAGCAGGTCCACCCAGAGCAGGTCCCACAGGAACATCTCCAGATGGGGTTGGAGTATCTCCAGAGACAAAGACTCCACCACCTCTCTGGGCAGCCTCTGCCAGGGCTCTGCCACCCTCACAGCAAACAAGTTCCTCCTCAGGTTGAGATGAAACTTATGTTCCAGTTTGTGCCCATTCCCTCTTGTCCAGGTACTGGGAAAAAGCCTGGACCCATCCTCCTGACACCCACCCTTGGAGTATTTATAGGTGTTGATCAGATCTCACCTCAGACTTCTCTTCAGACTCAAAAGACCAAAATCCCTCAGCCTTTCCTCATCAGAGAGATGCTCCAGGTCCCTCACCATCTTGGTGGTCCTCTGCTGTCCCCTCTCCAGCAGTTCCCTGTCACTTAAAGTGAAAAAGTTCCTTTTTGTGTTAAGATGTGGCACTTGTGGCTCAATTTCAGGCTGAGGGGGTCAAACCAGGTTCATCTGGCATCTCTGGTCTGTCATGGTCCCATCAGGAACATCCTGTGTGAGATGCAGGTGGACCTCAAATGAGGGGGAATCTGTCTCTGTGCTTTGCTCTGGGGAGACTTCTCCCCAGTGCTGTCTCCAGCTCTGAGGCCACCACCATCAGAAAGACATGGACCTGTTGGAGTGGGTTCAGAGGAGGCCACAGAGATTCTGGGAGGGCTGGAGCCCCTCTGCTGTGAGGACAGGCTGAGAGAGTTGGGGGGGGTTCAGCCTGGAGAAGAGAAGGCTCCAGGGAGACCTTCCAGGAGGCTCCAGGAGAGATGGGGAGGGACTCTGGATGAGGGAGGGGAGCCCTAGGACGAGGGAGAAGGGTTTGACCCTGAAAGATGGGGAGATGGAGCTGATATGTGGGGAAGAACTTCTTTGGTGTGAGGGTGGTGAGACCCTAGAAGAGGGAAGCCGTGGCTGCCCCATCCCCTGGAGGGGTTCAAGGCCAGGTTGGAGGGGGGGGGCTTGTACCGACGTGCTCTGGTGGGAGGTGTCCCTGTGTGGAACCAGCTGGTCTTTACGGTCCTTTCCCACCCAAACCACTCTGTGGAGGGGTCCACCGGGGGCGGTCCGGCCCGGGGAGAACGGGGCAAACCCGGCCGTGGCTGGGAGACCCCGCAAACGGCCGGGTTTGTCCCG